>JAKSZT010000089.1:491259-536152 GCA_026826555.1 Tolypeutes matacus | reverse complement strand
CCTTCGTGGCGGCAGCGCCTCGAGGACCAGCAGGACGGCTCTCCCGGGCGGGCACCCACGGCCCCGGGGCGCGCTGGGGAGCAGGGCTCGGCTGGGGAGCCTTTTCCTCAATCAGAAAATGTTTGAATGACTTACACATAAAACCTGGCAGATTCTGGTGGCAGCTATACGACAGCATTCATTTGTCAAATTCCACAGAACTGTGTACTTTAAAAAGTCAGATTTTTTAGCTATGAACCAAATATATTGTGTAATATATTGTGTAATATATTTTGATTCAAAAAAATTTACAAATATCCATTACATTTAATTGAGAAATGTATATATTTATTCATCTGTGTTTACTTTTTAGTTTTTAATTGTTTATGTTTTCAATTATTAAATATACAAAATAAAAAAGAGAAAGAGAGGGGGAGAGAGAGAAGCAGGAAGAGAGAAAGAAAAAGAGGACACAAAGGAACAATATTGAGAAGGAAAAAGGAATGTAACGAACGCATCAGAGCTTAGAATAGAATAGTTTGAGGAGGAGGGAAGATTTCACAGTGTAGCCGTACTTGTTCCAACTGAGCAGCATATCCCTGAGAAACTGTAGGCTGTTTAAAGGCAGAAAGGTCTATGGTTAAGAGCAAGTCTTTTCAACTAGGTGTTGAATCCCAGCTCAGCCAATAACTATCTTTGTGTAAAAAAATAAAATAAAATAAAATAAAAAAGGCCGGTCTCTGGGTATGCTCTGGCTTCAGCGCCAGAGCAGGAGGGTCCAGGCGAGTCAGCGAATGAGGTGATGTGGGCACTGGGGGGACAGGGTTTCCCTCGGGGGAATCGGGGGGCACTGGGCTTTCTTTCAGAGTGTCGGGCCCACCCCACGAACATGTCGGGGGTGTCAGACCCTCCTCAGGGGCGATGGACCCTCCTCAGGGAGCAGTGGACCCTCCTCAGGGGTTGGTGGATCCTCCTGGGGGGGTGGACCCTCCTCAGGGGGCAGTGGGCCCTCCTGGGGGGGGCGGTGGACCCTCCCGGGGGGTGTCAGGGGCAGTGGGCCCTCCTGGGGCTGCTGGGCAGGCTGCAGCCTAAGGCCACAAGGCTGTGCCCAGCTCGCTGGGCAGCTCCAAGCAGAACCTCCTGTGGGTGGGACGAGGGCCCCTCACTGCTGCAGGGAGCTGGGCAGGGGTGAGCGAGCGCTCTGGACCTCGAGCCGACGAGCACACTCCTGTCTACGGAGATGCTCACGGGGCACTGCTGACGTCCTCCTCCCAGGTCAGCCTGTGCCCTCCCCCCGGCGCTCACCGCAGCACCTCGCACACCGGTGGGCCGTGCCATGGCCCTGGAACAAGCCCCTCCAGCCCCTCCAGCCCCTCCTGGGCTGGCCAGGGGGAAAGGCCCGCCTCCACAGCCTCCTCTGGCTTTTTGCTACCTTCTCTCCAGAGGAAAGGCCTCCAGAGTTCTCTTGGGGCAGGGACGTGGCAGCTGCCAACTCCAGGAAGTGAGGGAGAGGACCTGGGATCCAGCTGCTTTTCAAACAGCCAGCGACCAGCCCTCGGTGCCGGTGCCAGCGCCCCAGCCGCCCACTCGGGTGGGGCTCTGCTTCCCGACACTCCCCCACCTCCGGAGGGCTGGCACTGTTGAATCCTCGCCCTCCCACTGCCCCCTCCCATATGCATCCTAGTGAGTTTTTCCTTTGAGACAAGATTATAGGGTATACTTTTAAGTAAATCTGCAGGGTCGTGCAAGCCATCGCCACTAACCGGCTTTAGAATCTTCCCGTCCCCAGGGAGCCCTGTCCGCGTGTCCCTTGCAGTCCCTCCTCCTTCCCACCCCCAGGCCCAGGCAGCCGCAGGCCTGTCTCTAGAGCTACCTTTTCTGGACCCTTCACACCGATGCAACGACCCGCACGCGGCTTCCTCCCTGTGCCGTTGCCGAGGTCCATCCACGATGCAGCGCCCTGACTGCTCTTCCCCGGCTGAGCAGCGCCGCCCTGGCGGCACGATGTCTCCTTATGCATGCGCCCGGCTGCCTGGATACTGCCACGAGCATCTGCATAGTCCTTCCACGGACATATATTTTCATTCCTCTTAGGTAGATTCCAAGAGCAGAACTGCTGGGACACGTGGTAAATTTATGTCTAGCTTTTTAAAAAACTGGCTGCACACTCTCCTTCTCAGAAGTGATGTGCGCGGTTCCCGTGTCATCTCGTCCCTACCCACACGTGGGATCATCTGCCTTTTTTCCAGGCGCTCATGGGGGTGTGAAGAAGCATCTCACCGTGGTTTTTACTTGCACTGCCCTAATGAATAAAGATGTTGAGTAGTTATTTCAAGGGGTCACTGGTTATTCATATACCTTTATTGGTGAAATATCTATGCAAATCTTTTGCCCATGTATAATTGGCTTATTTTCCTTCTTACTATTGAGTTGTAAAAGTTCTTTATTCAGGATACAAGTCTGTTAGCAGATATGTGATTTGCAAATATTTTTTCCCAGTCTGTGGCTTGAATTTTCATTTTCTTAGCAGAGTCTTATGACGCACAAAAAATTTTAATTTTGATAAAATCCAGTTTATCTTTTTTTTTTCCTTTCATGCATCGTGTGTCTGGTGCCATAGCAAATAACTCTTTGCCTAACCCAACAGCGTGAAGACTTTATCCTATGTTTTCTTTGAAAAGATTAATGACTTTAGCTCTTACACTTGGGCCTATGATCCATTTTAAGTTAGTTTTTGTGTACAGTATAATAATCAGGGCAGACCTTGGATATCCATTTGTTCTAGTCCTATCTGTTGATAAGACGATTCTTTGTCTATAGAATTGCCTTGGCAACTTTGTTGAAAACCAATTGCCTATAGATGTGAGGGTTTATTTCTGGGCTCTCAATTTTATTCCATTGGTCTGTCCGTTATTCTTTTTGCCAATACTAGACTGTCTTGATTACTATAGCTTTACAGCAAGGTTTGAAACCAGGAAGTAAAATCCTCCAACTTGGTTTCTTTCCAAGAATGGTTTTGACTATTCGGAGCCCCTTGACTTTCTATATAAATTTTAGGTTCAGCTTGCCAATTTATGCAAAAAACTCTGTGGGGATTTTGACAGGGACTGCACTGAATCTATCCTTGTTTTTTTTTAGCATCCCTCTGAGTTTTCAGAATAAATTCCACTGGAAGTGAAATGAGTCCGATGTGTCTGCTCTGCCGCCTCAACCATCACTCCCATACATGATGGATATCAGCCTGCTCCAATCACTGGCCAGCACTGACAGCCAGGACAAGCGTCACGGGAGCTTCTGCAGAGAGACCCCTGATGCCACACCCAGAAGATCGGGCCAGCCCTCCCAGGCGGGCAGAGCAAGTGCGGAGCTAGGCAGGGGCAGGCGGCCGCCGCCGTGCCGGGGGTGGTGAGCAAGGGAGGGGGCGCCACAAGGTGGCGCCAAGGGCAGGCGGCCTCGGAGGAGAACACTGGGGAGCCCCAGGACAGGCTCACGTGAGGGGGCACTGCAGAGGGTGAGTGCGGAGAGGCAGGCGGCGGCCGCGGTAGCCAGCACGGGCAGCGCTGGCAGCGGGCTGGACAGAGGCGGCTGCGAGGACACGCTTCCAGCGCACGCGAGGGGCCCAGGCACAGGCCCACTCCTACCACTCCGAAGACGTTCCGGCAAGGGTGAGCTTCCAAACAGGCGCTTGCTCTCCTGGGAGAATGGAAAGGAAGCCTGCCACTTGCTTCCAGCCCGTTTTCTAGACAGCCGTCCCCACACAGGCTCAGGTCTGCCTCTCAGAGAAACCGGGTGCTCGTACACAGTGCAGCACAAAACACGCTCTCTCCAACAGGAGCAGCCCACACAGGCAGCACGAGGGCCGACGCTGCTCCTCGGTGGCTTCGCCAACAAAAGCTGTTTCTGAAGCTACCTGGGCTCATCTAATTAATTGATTCAACACATGCGGGGCCAAGCGGAATGTCTCAGGGGCTCAGGGAATCGCCCAAAGCCTGCGTGGCGCAGGTGCGGGCCGGAGCTCTGTGCCAGGCTGGAGGTACTCTCTCCCTCCCGGCTAACCCGGCCGCGCCTGCACCCTGGGGCCCTGCTCTCGGGCCACGCCCACAGCCCACAGCTGCTGGGGCCCTGCAGTCACGGAAGGAAGTGTCTTTCTTCACACACTTATGGCCCAGCATCTGCCACATGCCTTCGCTGTGTGACGTTTTATTTGGGCAGGTGTGTCGCCAGCTGTCTTCAAATACAGCTGCCGTGGGAAGGCTGCCTGCAAGGGGTCGGCACCGCCAAATGCTATCTCCAAAGGCGGGGCCTCACAGCAGGACACTGCTCCTTGTCTGACTAAAGACAGCAGATGCATTTGTCAGGAGTGACAGCGCTAACTGAAATGGGAAGCTGTGAGAAGTCTACACGGGCGCCAGGGAAAGGTAAGCATGCTTTCAGCCAGCGCTGCGCAAGCCAGCTCCAGAGCGCAGCTCTGCTGTCTCCCTCTGCACAGCCTGGGCCCTTCCGGAAAGCATCACTCACTCAAGACGTTTCTGCAGAGGCTAAGGCGATAAGGTCCAGGCTCTTGGCTTCTGACAATGGAACCCAACACAGAAAATGTGCAGAGGGAGAAAAAAGGTAGTGCTGCCCGAGGCCCATCGGACCAGTCCATGGCCCTCACCTGGCTGCCCACACAGGGCACATGGAACACACACAGACACGCCTGACAGTCACGGGGCTCGCCACCTCACCTGCTGACCACGGGACACAGACACGCCTGACAGTCACGGGGCTCGCCACCTCACCTGCTGACCACGGGACACAGACACACCTGACAGACACGGGGCTCGCCACCTCACCTGCTGCACTGGGTCAGTTCGTAAAAATCACGTGCTCCCACCCCAGAGCCCTAACCAGAGGCTCCTAAGCTGGGTCAGTGTCCCCACTGCTAATCAGCTCTTGTGCTCAGGAACCTGTACCTCACATCACATCCCTACCCAACAGCCTAAGTGAGCACAGTGGCTGGACACGCCGACTTCAGAAGCACAAGAGCCTGGACTGGAACCCAGCACCAGCTAAACGTAGTGGGCTTGTCCTCTTGGGAAATGGGGTCCCCTGTTCCCACCTGTCAGGGGCTCATGCGAGGGCAGAGCAGGGCGGAGCCGGCACACGGAAGCCCGTCTGCATGCCCGCTCGCCCAGACAGCGCTCGGAAGCCCTGTCCTCTCAGGCAGGCTCCCAGCACCGGGCCCTGGTGCACAAGAGGCCACAGGGCAGTGCTGGCGACGCGGCCTGGGCAGAAGTGGGGGTGGGCACTGACATTTCATAACTGGCACATTTCCCAAAAACCTATACCCAAGCATCGGAAATGCTAACGAAGAGGAAAATGACACTCTGCCAATCACGCTTCACGCTCCTGATAGGTTTACGCCCGGGCCAGGGAGTGCTGGGGCAAGCTGCGTTGGACTCACCTGAACACTGAGACCAGCAGTTTAACTGGTAATCAAAGAACAGCTTATTTTGGATGATGCAATAACTGCCAAGATTTAATCTCTGAAGTGTTTGCTCATAGAATAATTCAAAATCTAAAGCACTTAAAATGTATTATTTCTAAAAGGGCATGCCTGAAATGTGTGGATTTGGCTGGTGCCCTGCAGAACCCGCGACAAGGCAGCCACTCCCCTGCAGCCTCCCCGACCATGCTCTGCAACTAGCAAAGAAGGACCGTGGGCTCAGACCGATTGCCAGGACCTCACCCGAGAAGGTCGTCCGGCAGCTTCTGCAGGCCAAGCCACAGCAGGGAACGCCAGGGACCGCCTCCCTTGAGCCATGCACGTCACGGGACGGCTATGAGCCAGCGACGCTGTGCTCTGCTCCAGGTGCCTGCTTCTGCCCACATTTCATCAGAAACCACACAGCCAAGCTGCTGCCAGTGGGACAGAGGCATGTACTCTTCGCAAAGCAAAGGAATTCATACAGTAAAGGTGAAGATGCAGAACCGTCTTTGGGGAAGGAGAGAGCAAATAATTGGGCAATCGACCACACAGCCCTTCCAGCTGCACAGCCATAATCCAATCACATGCCAGAACCCTGGCAGGGAGGGAAACTCAGGGAGTGAGCACATCCTTCTGGCCACGTTTCCCTGGAGGCATCAACAGTTTATATGCTGAGCCCTGGGCAAGCAGCTGAGGAGCTGAGCAGAAGCTGAGCGTCCAGCATGGCTAAGCAGAGCCTCTGGCAGTCTCTGAGCGCTGGAGAGACAGCAAGTGGAGTTCAGAGCCGCCAAGACAACCAGGGCTTAGGAGGCCAAGAAGAGGACTTACAGAGTTGAAGGAAATGGATGGCAAGAGTATTAGTTTCTCCAAAGAACTGGAATGTAAACATGATTCAAATGTAAATGCAAGACCTGAAATATATAAGCACTAAGAACTCAATGGATTTAACAGTAGATGGACTGTAGAAGACACTATCAGTCAACCAAGAGAAAAGTGAACAGTCTACTCTAAACAGAAGCACAGAGTGGGGGAAAGAGGCAGACACGAAGCAGACAAATAAAGTCAAATGGGCCATGGTGAAAAGATCTAACCGGCACATCATCAGTCCTAGAATGCCAAGAGTGAAGGGGTGTGGGAGCAATGCCTGAAAAGACGATGGCCAAGAACTTTCCAAAGCTGACAAATGACACCAAGCTGCAGATTCAGGAAGCACTATGAACCCCAAGGAGAGTAAATACAAAAAGCCCACACCTAGGAATATTACAGGGAGCAGTTTAAAACCACATGCAAAGAGAAAATCTTGGTCTGAGATAGATAAGAAAGGCGACAATCCCATGCTGAGATCCAGACCTTGCCCAACAGGGCACAGCCTGGCTCATCAAAGGGCAAAGACGTCCCTGCGGTGCCAGCAGAACTTGCTAAATCCATCCTCTGGAACTTGCCAGAAATCTGTCTATCCTCTAGGATGCTGGGGAAAGCAAGCAGTTCAAGGTAAAGGGTCATGCCAGAGGCACTCTGCTGGGAAACCATCAAGTGAGGTGCGGGGGGGGGGGGCAGTTGATCCCGCTGATGCCATACATTGCAGGAGCTGGGTGCTGCAGAAGCCACGGGTGCAGGATGTAGGTGTGGAAGAGGCTGCCTGTGCTACAGGAGCCAAGTGCCAGGGAAGCCACGTGCCCTGCAGGCGCCTGCTGGAACCAAAACCCTTCCTCCTGCAATGTCTCTGCAGCACCCTCTACTGAAAAAAACTTATGTCAGCCAGCAAAGGAGAAAGATTTAAAGTTCCAACTCCAATATTACAGCTTGAAGCTGTGCAGTAGTAAATTGATAACTGACTGGCACACTCTATGATTCCATTTGTATGACATTCTAGAAAAGAAAGATGACGCTATAATGACAGAAGGTAGATCAGTGGTTGTCTGGAGAGGTGGAGGGAATGGCTGGGAAGGTGTAAAAAGGGAAACTTTTGGGTTGATGGAAATATTTCACACCTTGATTGTGATGATGGTTACCTGGTTGTATACAGTTGTTAAAACTCAAATTGTAGCCAAAGTAATGTAATGTAGTGTTTTGGTGGAGTGGTGGTGTATGGGAATTCCACAAAGGCTTATGATTGTTTTGTAAGTTCACAACCTCTGATAAAAATATATTTAAAAAAGAACAAAAAAACTCTAATTGTACACTTGAAATTTGTACATTTTATCAAATCCAAATTATGCCTCAATAAAGTTAATAAAAAAAAAGAGAAAATCTCAAAGCAGCCAGAAAAAACAACAAAGTTCCCAATTATACATCAAGAGAGCTCATCAAAGTCAACTAATGCAATCCTGAAACCACAAAAATAAGAAATGGCTGGCAGATTCATGTTGAGATTGTTCTACATGCCATAGCTTTTTTTTTTTTTTTTTTTTACCGGGAGGTACCAGGGATCGAACCCCGGTCTCTCCATATGGTAGACGGATGCCGAACCTCTTAAGCCACATCCGTTTCCCATGCCATAGCTTTTTGGCTAAGCTTTCCAATTGCTTATTTAAAAGGTGGCCATTTGTTCCAGGAAGATGCCAAGTACTCCCAGCTTCTTCCGGAAACCCACCCACATCTTCACCATCTCCTCAGCCATCTTTCCATTTTACATCAACAGCTCTGTGCTTGATTCCTCTTTTCATTTCTCCCAACATAGGCTTTCTCACCAAAACCCTAAAGTTCCTTCTCTCTTCCATACATACCATACCAAAACAAAACTACTAAAACACCCAGCTAATTTCAGTGGGGGACTAGAAATAATAGTGGAAAAGGAGAGGGAAAACAAAAACAAGGGGAAAAACCTACAATCAATTACCAGATCCGCTAGGTCGGTTTGTTTCAGGGTCATCAGGAAAAGCAGCAGCATTTCATCTCAGTGGTGTGGAGTCAAGAAGCCATGCTTTAAGCATTTATATCCCAACATGATGGTCTATGTGGTAGTTCGAGGCTTTTGTGGACCCCAGAAAAAGCATGTCCTTAGACCTAATCCAGCCCTGTGGGTGTGAACCTATTGTGGGTGGGACCTCTGATGAGGTTTCTTCAGTAAGGCATGGCCCAGGATGGGTCTTAATCCTCTTACCGGAGTCCTTTACAAATAGGGCGAATGCGGAGAGAGACAGAGAGACCCTCAGGAGCTGAGAGAGCCAGAGGAAGCCAGCAGCTGAGGCAACGGAACACGGAAGAGAAGGGCACCCGCAGACACCACCGTGCGCCAAGATTCCCAGCAGCCAGTCTTCAGGAAGGAAGCATCACCCGATAAAACCCTGATCTGGACATCTTCACTGCCTCAGAACTGAAAAGCTAATAAGCTAATAAATCCCCATTATAAAAGCCAACCCATTTCTGGTATTTTCATTCTGGCAGCCTAGCTAACTAAACAGTCTATTTCCTATGTAAAGGTATTATACCGTGTTTTAGTTATGTTTTAGAAAACTCGTTAGATTGATGTGTAATGAGTTATTAATTTTTTCCACCTAAAATAGGCTCCGGTCAGTGTCTTCATGTAGAACGTCAGATATTCAGGAATGGATTCCTGATGTTGTCAAGTGAGAGACACCTGGACACTCACTCTTTATGGAATACATTACAAGTGTTATGAGAGAATATTGAAAACCATTGCTGCTAAAAGTCACATCAATGCCATGCCAGCATTTCCCTGATACAAGAGATTTGCTAAACAAGAACAAGATCAAGCAAGCTATGGCTTATTTTTCTGCCTATGACCCTTGTCAATTTGATACAAACGGGCGATTGTAAGAAGGCAATTTTCATGGAAACTTACAAAGCAGTCTTTTAATACAGATTTAGAAACAAGAACAAAAAGTGTTCAAGTATTGCAGTAAAGAACGCCTTCAGTGCACAGGAATAAACGTGATTATCTCATTTTTCATCCATATGGGCGTTACCCTATTTTTTCTTTCTTAATTATAAGAAGATCATACACAGCCAGATATTTTTATCTCAGTAGTCTTTGTATTCATCCTATTAAGTACACAAATTCAAAACATGGTTCTTTTAATTAAGATGTTACTGGGAAGCGGCTGTGGCTCGGTCAGTGGGGCTCCCGTTTACCATATGGGAGGACCTGGGTTTGCTTCCCGGGGCCTCCTGATGGGGGCGGGCCCGCCTGCACGGCGTGGTTGGCTGACCCGGCGAGCGCGGGCAGCAAGGGGGGGATAAATGAATGAATAAAAAAAAAAAAAAAAAAAAAAAGATGTTACTTAACTTTAAAAATTAAATTGACATACAGGCTCTTGGACATGCCCTTCCTCCATCAAGCCCGTTTCCCCGAGTCTGAAAGCACCTCTGGAGACCTCTAGGCAGGGAGAGTCACCCAGCCACCAGGCCCAACTCAGCATGAGCTTCACAGAAGGGTCTGTGAAGGGGTAGGGGAAGCCTTGTGTCCCAGCTCAGGGTCACAAGTGGGAAGGCCATGCAAAGCCAACCAGCAAATGAACATCTGTGCTTCAAAAGATACCATTAAGAAATTAAAAAGACAAGCCACAGACCAGGAGAAGAGATTTACAAAATCATCTATCTGATCAAGAACATGTATCCAGAATATATAAAATTCACTTACAACTCAATAACAAGAAGTCTTGTTGTTTTAATAAGCCAATGAAAACTTGGGCAAAGGAACTGAATGAATTATTTCACCAATTAAGATATAGGAATCGACAATAAGCACAACTCTGTCCATTTACTAGAAATCGCAGAATCGTTCACTTAAAACGGATGGACTCTACGGCACGTAAATGATACCCTCCGTGACCCCAAGCCACCTTCTCCTTCTGCAGCCGCTCGGGAGGAAATGCCATCTCCAAGGCTCCCACCTCAGCGGCCTCATGCATATCCACCCTAGTGACGATCACGCCCCCGGTGAGCGCCAGGCCTGCGTACTCTGCTCTCCAGCCGGCCCCAAACCAGACGTCGGCTGGGCAGACAAACCCGGCCCAGCACCTTCACCCCACTCCTGTCCCTCCTGTGCCCCCTTCTCAGGCCAAATCTGAGAGGCCTTCTGGCTCTTCCTCACTGCCCTCCACTGCCCGCCCCGTCCCACGCTGCTCTCCCAGTGTAGACAATGAAGAGGACTGGCAAGATGAAATAACACGGCTGAGAAACCGCGCCGCAGGCGGCCGCACCGCACAAGCTGAGCAGTCGAGACGCAAGAGACCCAGGCGCAACGCCGCCTCCACCACGCTGCGCCGGGGTGCTGGCTCCGTCCCTCCCTGAGCTGGCCCAGGCTCGGGGCCTGTGCTCTTTGGGGTGCAGGGCCGCCCTGGACCCCAGGCCGTGCGCTCCACGCAGGGCTCTGGCAGAGCCCCGCACGGAACAGAAGCGCCGGGCGGCCCGAGCGCGCTCAGCTTTCCTCTAGACCCTGGAGGAGACCGAGGAAAAGACCCTCCGTATTCGTCACGCGGGCACCAGCCCCAGAGAAAAGCTTAGAACTGGGAAAACAGCGTGTGAAAGAGGAAACGAGGGGTTCTTCTCCCCGAAGGAAAACCGTCGCTAAGCCCAGACGCCGCTCAGGAGGCAGCGCGGCCCCGCCTGGAGAGGCCGCCCCCGCAGGCGCCGCGCGCCCCGCGGGTAAAAATGGATAAAGGTAATAGATACAGACATAAATCCTTAAGAAAAAACGTTTAGGGGAGGAAGATACGGACTATAGTTAGTGGTAATACTTTGACGAGGCTCTTTCATGATTTAACAAACGTTTCACAACAATGCAGGGTGTTGGGGGGGAGGTGGTGTGTGGGAGCCCTGTATGCTGTCATGCGTATTTGTTTTGTAAGTTCAGGATGTTTGCTGAACACTTATAGTTTATGTATGTTCATGTATGAATGATATACTTCAATAAATTGTTTAAAAAAAATTTTTAATACCCCCCCCACAAAAAAAATTGGACTTCAAAAAATACAAATATATATTGTAACCTACTGTTTCTAAAATCATAAAATGCATTTCATGCTTCCTATCAAATTTCATTTGCTGATAAAACGTCTGAAGTCAAAAAATTCTCACTGGGGAGCGGATGTGGCTCAGCGGTTCAGCGCCTGCTTCCCACTGAGAGGCCTGGTCCAATCCACAGGACCTCTATTTAAAAAAACAAAAACCACTGGTAAAGGTAACTACATAGATAAAGATAAAATTCTTTATTATTGTACTTATGGTTTGTAAATGTCCCTCCATATGACTTAACAGGCAAATGTGCACAATAACACTTAAAATCTGTGTTAATGGGCAAACAATGTATAAGATGTAATCTGAGACAATACCAATATCAGAGAAGAGCAATGGAGATATACAGGAGGAGCAGAGAGTTTGTATATTACGGAAACCAGGTTGATACTGGTCAAACTAGTTTATTAGTTTAACATGTTAATGGTAATTACTACAGTAACCACTAAGAAAATCACTAAAAGATACAGTTACAAGGAAAGAGAAAGGAAATCAAAAGGGTACACTTGCAAAAAAGCAACTAAATACAGAAAAAGGCACCAATGGAATAGGTGAAGACCAAAAAAACATGCAAGACGTAAAGAAAACAAATAGCTGAAAGGCAGAAATAAATCTTCTATCACAGTTATTGCCTTAAATGCCAAAGCATCAATCTCCCCCAGTAAAAGGCAGAGATTGACAGACTGGTTGAAAAAGCATGATCCATCCACATGCTCATGATCCATCTACATGCTATCTACAAGAGACTCACTTTCATACAAAGACACAAAGAAGTGGAAAGTTTAAGGGTGGAAAGATATTCCAAGCAAACAATAATCAAAGAGCATAAGAGCGGCTATATTATTGCCAGCCAAAACAGACTTTATGTCAGATTACAAGAGACAAAGAAGAATATTATATATCAGCAGGTTCAATCCAGCAAGAAGCTATAACAAGTATGAATAAGTACACACCTCAAAACAGGGCCCAAAATATATGGAGCAAAAATTGACAGAACTAAAGGGACAAGAGATGGTGCTGCAGTAATAGCCAGAGATATTAACAATACACCACTCTCAATAAAAGATAGAATTAAAAAAATGTTTATGTATCCAGTACATTTAATTGAGAAATGTTTTTATTCAACTGTTTCTTTTTTATTTTTAATTACTGTTTATATTTTCAATGATTAAATGTACAATATGAAGTTAAAAAAATAAGAGAACATCTAAATAAAAGATCAAAAGGTTATAGAGGACTTGATTAATACTATTAACCAATGAGATCTAATGAACATATATAGAACTCTCCACAGAAGAAAAACAAAACATACATTTTTATCAAGTACACATGGGACATTTTCCAGGAGATATACCATAAGTTAGACCACAAATCAAATCTAAATAAACTTAAAAATCTTGAAATCAGACAAAGTATCTTCTTGGACCATATAAACCTAGAAATCAGTAAGAGAAGGAAAACTAGCTAATTTACAAATATGTGGAAATTAAACAATATATTATTAAACAATAACAATGAGTTAAAGAAGAAATCACAAGGGAAATATCTTTAGATGAATGAAAGCAAAATACAACATACAAAAACTTATGGGATGCAGGAAATACAGTACTCAGAGGGAATGTTACAGCTCTAAATGCTTACATTAAAAAACATGAAACCCCAAATTTTAGACTTGCAATCGGGCACTATTCTAAAAATGTGCTAGTTGAATATTGGGGGAAGTTTTAAAAATCAATTTACTACAAACAGAAAACTGCTAGGAAAAATTCCCAGTGTCCCCACAAGTAGCTGGAATGCCCTCAACTTGTTTCTGCAAAGTCTCCCATCTTTGTCGTGATAAAATTGTGTAGAGAAAGCCCTGGGGACCACACAGAGACAAAAAAAAAACCGTGCCTTCTGGATTTATCTTCTCTTTATCTTTTTTTTTTTTTTTTTTTTTTGAAGTACTGGGACCAGGGATTGAACCCGGGACCTCGTATATGGGAAGCTGGTGTTCAACCACTGAGCCATATGGGCTCCCCCTGGGTTGTTTTTTTGTTTGTTTTGTTTCTTTTTTTTTTTTTTTTTAAGGGGTCACCGGGGACCAAACCCAGGACCTCCCATGTGGGAAGCAGATGCTCAACCACTTAAGCCACATCTGCTCCCCTCCTCTTTATCTTTTGAAATATGAAATACCCACTGAGGCCAGATAGCCAGTCACACCCCCGGTTCATTAAAAAAAAAAAAAAGAAAGGTCACAAACTGATACCCTCACTTCACACCTAAAAACACTAAAACAACAAGAACAAATTACACCCAAAGTTAGGAGGACAGAAATAGTAAAGATTAGAGCAGAGATCAATGAAATAGAGAATATAAAAACAATAAAGAAAATAAACAAAACCTAAAAATCAAAATCTTTTTCAAAAAGATTTATAAAATTGGCAAAAAAAAAAGAGAGAGAGAGAGAGAGAGAGAGGACACAAATAATTCAAATCAGGAATGAGAATGGGAACATTGCTACTGACCTTACAGAAATAAAAAGGATAATAAGAGGATGCTGTATGGGGGGCGGCTGTGGCTCAGTCAGTGGGGCTCCCGTTTGCCGTGGGGGGGGGCCCGGGTTCGGTTCCCCGGGCCTCCTGGTGGGGGCGGGCCCGCCCGCACGGCATGGTTGGCTGGCCCAGCGAGCGCGGGCAGCAGGGGGGGGGATGGATGAGTAAATGGATGGAATCTTTAAAAAAAAAAAAAAAAGGATGCTGTGAACAATTATAAACCAACAAATTAAAAACACAGAGAGGAGCAAGTGTAGCTCAGTGGTAGAGCGCCTGCCTCCCACGCCCAAGGTCCTGGGTTCAATCCCCAGTACCTCCTAAAAAAACAAAAACAAAAACAAAACAGATGAAATGGACAAATTCCTAGAAACACACAAATTACCTAATCTAACACAAGAAGAAATAGGGAATGTCAACAAACCCATAACAAGTAAAAAGATTGAACCAGAACGTAATTTAAAATCTGCTAACAAAGAAAAATCCAGGACCAGATAGTTTCACTGCTGTATTCTAAAATCATTTTTTAAGATTTAACACCAATCCTTCTCAAACAGTTACAAAAAAACAGAAGAGAAGAGATTACTTCCTAACTCATTCCATGAGGCCAGCATTACCCTGATACCAAAGCCAGATGAAGACAGCACAAGAAAATTACAGATCTATATTGCTTATGAATATAGATACAAAATTCATTTAACAAAATATTGGCAAACCAAATCCAACAGTATATTAAAAGAATTATATACTATGACAAAATGTGATTTATTCCAGGAATTTCAACGATGATTCAACATAAGAAAATCAATGGAATATATCACAATAGAATGAAGGGAAAAAAACACACATGATCACCTCAATTGATACAGAAAAGGCATTTGACAAAATCCAACATCATTTCATGATTAAAAAAAAAAAAACATTCATAAAAATAGGCATAGATAGGACCTTTCTCAATACTATAAGTGCCATTTATGAAAACCCACACCAAAATATGATCAGTGGTGAAAGACTGAAAACTTTCCTCCTAAGATCAGGATGCCTGCTGTTACCACCACTATTCAACTTCCTACTAGAAGTTCTAGCAGAGCATTCAGGCAATAGGTAGAAATAAAAAACATCCAAATTCAAAAGGAAAAAATCAAATTATCCCTATTTACAGATGACATGATCCTATATATAGAAAATCTCAAAGAATCCAGAAGACAAGGACAGACATATAGACAAATGGAATTGAACTGAGAGTTCAGAAATAAACTCTCACAACTATGGCCAGCTGGTTTTTTTGTTGTTGTTGTTTTTTTAAGATTTTTTAAAATTTATTTATTCATTTATCCCCCCCTTGCTGCTTGTGCTCGCTGGGTCAGCTAACCACGCCGTGCGGGCGGGCTTGCCCTCACCAGGAGGCCCCGGGAACCGAACCCAGGGGCCCCCCATATGGTAAACGGGAGCCCCACTGATTGAGCCACAGCCGCTTCCCTTTTTTTTTAAAGATTTATC
Organism: Tolypeutes matacus; assembly: GCA_026826555.1. Taxonomy (NCBI): domain Eukaryota; kingdom Metazoa; phylum Chordata; class Mammalia; order Cingulata; family Chlamyphoridae; genus Tolypeutes; species Tolypeutes matacus. Next base: position 520,693 of record JAKSZT010000089.1, on the reverse strand, counting down.
AGCTGGTTTTTGACAAGGGTGACAGGTCCACTTAATGGGGCCTCTTCAACAAATGGTGCTGGGAAAAGTGATTAACCATATGCAAAAGAATGAAAGTAGACCCCTAACTCACAAAATATACAAAAATTAACTCAAAGTAGATCAAAGGCATTAATATAAATACTAAAACTATAAAACTCCTAGAATAAAATATAGGGAAGCATATTCAGGACCTTGTTAGGCAATGGTTTCTTAGAATTATACCTAAAGCACAAGCAACTACAGAAAAAGTAGATAAATGGGACTGAACAAAATAAAAAACTTTTGTGCATGAAAGGCTTTTATCAAGAAGTAAAGACAGGGAAGCGGCTGTGGCTCAATCAGTGGGGCTCCCGTTTACCATATGGGAGGCCCCGGGTTCGGTTCCCAGGGCCTCCTGGTGAAGGCAGGCCCGCCTGCACGGCGTGGTTAGCTGACCCAGCGAGCACAAGCAGCAAGGGGGGGATAAATGAATAAATAAATAATAAAATCTTAAAAAAAAAAAAGAAGTAAAGACAACCTAAAGAACGGGAGAAAATACCTGGAAACCACAAATCTGATAAAGGTTTAATATCCAGAACAGTGGAGCAGGTGCAGCTCAGTAGTTGAGCACCTGCTTCACACGGACACGGTCCCTGGTTTAATCCCCAGAAACTCAAAAAAAAAAAAAAAAAAATCCAGAATATATAAAGAAATCCCACAATTCAACAACAAAAAAGCAAACAACACAATTAAGAAATGGGCAAAAGACTTGAACAATTATGTCTCAAAAGATGATATACAAATAGCCAATAAGCACATGAAAAGTTTTAGTTTCCTAGGCTGCTCAAAATAGATTCTATGAAATGGGCTGGCTTAAACAATGGGAATTTATTAGCTTACAGTTTGAGGCTGAGAAAATGTCCAAATCATGGAATCATCAAGGCAATGCTTTCTTCCCAAAGACCCGATGCCTGCAATCCTTGGGTCCCGTGCCATATGGCAAGGCATATGGCGGCATCTGCTGTTCTCTCCCTACTCTTCTGTTTTCATAGATTTCAGCTTCTTGCTTCTGTGGCTTTCTCTATTTCTCTCTGTATTCATTCCATTTGTAAAGGACTCCAGTAATAGGATTATGACAGTTTGAAGCTGAGGAGACAAGCCCTGCAATATGCCCAATAGCTCACAGCTGAACTCAGGAAGGAAGCGGAGCAGCCGAGGCTGAGAGAGGAGGCCTGGTAAGAGACAAGCCCTGTGCCTGGGTGCCCACAGCTGAGCTCTGGGAAACAGTAGATTCTGGAGGGGAAGGCAGAGACCTTGGCAGAGACCTTGGCAGAGACCGGTGGCCATCGTGCTTCGCCACATGGCAGGTCCCTGAGAAAGCATCTCTGCTGATGCCTTGATTTGGACATTTCACGGCCTTGGAACTATAAGCTTTTTTTTTTTTTTTTTTTTTTTTTTTTTTTTTAACCGGGAGGTCCCGGGGATCGAACCCAGGTCCCTCCATATGGGAGACGGACGCCCAACCACCTGAGCCACATCCACCCCCCTGTACTATAAGCTTTTACCCCATATAAATCCCCTTTATAAAAACCAACCCACCCCCGGTACTCTGCATCGACAGCACTTTGGCAAACTAAGACAAGAATTAAATACTATACTGAATGAAGTAGGTCACACCTTAACTGAAGTAGTATCAATAAAAGATCTTACTTATAAAGGGTTTACACACACAGGAATGGGTTAAATTTAAGAATATGATTTTCTGGGGTATATACACCTTAAAATAACCACACCATCATTAGTCATTGGAAAAATGAAAATCAAAACCACAATGAGATACCAATCTCACCCACCAGAATGAGTACTATTACAAAAAAACAGAAAGTAACAAGTGTTGACAAAGATGTGAGAAGTAGGAACCCTCATACACTGTTGGTGCGATTGTGAAATGGTGCAGCTGCTACGAAAAACAGCTTGGCAGTTCCTCAGAAAATTAAGTATATATATAGGGTTACCACAAGACCTGGCAATCCCACTTCCAGGTATATACCCAAAAGAACTGAACGCAGGGACATGGACAGATATTTCCACACAGGTATTTATAGCAGCATTATACACAATTGCCAAAAGATGGAAAAAAATCTAAGTGTCCATCAACAGATGAATGGATAAAATGTGGTCCACCCATACAATGAATATTATTCATGCATAAAAAAGGAATGAAGTACTGATACACGAACCTTGAAGACATCATGTTAAGCAAAATAAGCCAAACACAAAAGGATAAATATTGTATGGTCTCACTGACAGGAAATAATTAGAATAAGCAAACTCGCAGAGTTAGAATCTAGAATATAGGTGACCAGGGACTGGGTTGGGGGTATAGAATGCGGAGTTAATGCTTAATTTGTAAAAAATTTCTTATTTGGATTGATTGTAAAGTTTTGGAAATGGATGGTGGTGATGATAGCTCAACACTATGACTGTAATTAACAGCACTGAATTATGTAGGTGGATGTGGTTGAAAGCTGTGGCAGTTTGAGTCTTTAGTAGACCACAGAAAATCATGTACTTAAGAGCCAATCCATATTTGTACAGATATACTTAAAACATACTGCATTATTCTAAGACATGTTGTTTTTGCAATTAAATTTATTTTAATTAAGAAGACTGTCACGAATAAAATTTTAAACAAAAAAAAAAGAGCCAATCCATTCCTGTGCATGTAAACCTACTGCAGGTGGGACCTTCTGATTAAATTACTTTAGTTAAGGGACTTTGATTAGATTGTGTGACCCACAGTGGGTCTTAATCCTCTCACTGGAGCCCTTTATAAATAGAGGAATAAAAAGCCACAAACACAGAAAAAAGCTGCAGAGACAGAGGAACCCAGAAGCTGAGAGAGAAGGCCCCAGGAGCCAGAAGCCAGTTTAGACAGAAGGTGAAAGCAACAAGGCCGGGAGGAGAGGGGAGAAACGAGCCGAGACCACCACTGTGTCCTGCCATGTGCCTCGTCACCCACAGCGGCAGCTCAGGGAGAAAGCCTCTCTGATGATGCCTTGATTTGGACACTTCCACACCCTCAGAACTGTAAGCTTTTAACCCAATAAATCCCCATTGTAAAAGTCAACCCATTTCTGGTATATTGCTACCAGCAGCATTTAGCAAACGAAAACAAAAGGGGAAATTTTAGGTCATATATATGTAACCAGAATAAAAATTAAGACAAAACATAAGACTGTACAACACAGTGAACCCTATTGTAAATGATGGCTCATACTTAGTAGTACAATTAAAATAATGTTCTTTCATGAATTATAAAATATGTACCACGCTAATGCAAAGTGTTTAATACAGTAGTATCTGGGGGGAAATACAGCCTAATGTAAACTGTTGACTATAATTAATAGTGCAATTGTAATATTCTTTCAATTGTAACACGGGTACCATATGAATGCAAAGTGTTAACGATGAAGGGGTGGGAATGATGTATTTTTTTTTAATGTGCCTTTTCTATAAACCTTCTTCTCTACTTAAACAAATAAAAAATAATAATTTCAATGTCTCAAAGTACTAGAAACCTGGACATGTGAAATATGTTAAAATATGTGAAATAACTGCTTTCAGACACTGAATATCAGGCAACAAAGAACCATGGTCCCTGACAAAGAGAAACAAATGTGTACCGCTTCAGTCTCCCTGGCTTTCTGCCATCGAGGAACCATGGTGCAAGGATGGGGATTCCCAAGCAGGGCAGAGAGGACTCTCTGTGATGAGAAGAATCACTAGCTGTGATTAACTGCACGAAAGGAAAGACAGCAAGAGACACTATCCAAGAATAAATAAATACTAGTAATAAATGGATAGCACTCAGTGACCAAAAGACAATATCAAGCAGTCTAATTGGAGGCTCCCCCATCAAAAGGGAGGGGGGACAGTAAAAACAGCAGGAAAAACAATGGCTAAACATCTTCCAAATTGATGAAAACTATAAACAACCAAGAAGCCTGATGAACGTCAAGCAGGAAAAACCACACCAAGGCTCATCATAATCAAAGTGCTAAAAACCAGTGACAGGAGTGGATGTGGCTCAAGCAGTTGAACTCCCGCTTCCCACACGGGAGGTTCCAGGTTTGGTTCCAGTGCCTCCTGAAAAAACAAAACAAACAAACAAAAACAAGCAAAACAAATGATAAAACTAACCCAGGGAAGCCAATGTGGCTCAGTGACTGGGCGCTAGCTTCCCACATACGAGGTCCCAGGTTCAATCCTAGGCCCCCAGTACCTCAAAAAAAAGAGTGACAAAGGAAAAACGGTAAAAGACAGAAAAAAGACATACTGTGTACAAAGGAATAAAGACAAGAATGACTACATCAGAAAGAGTGCAAGTCAGGAAACAATGAACATCGGAGGAGGGCAAGACAGTGGCTGAGTTAGGAGCTCCATGAGTCAGCTCATGCTACAGGGCAGTTAGTAATCAGCCAGAGCTACCTGAAGCACCTGTTGGGGGCCCAGGAGACCAGAAGAGCATCCTGCAACATCCCTGAAAGAATGGAAGGAGGAGAAATAAAACAACCTACACAATGGAAGAAAATATCTGGAAACTGCATATCTAATAAAGGTTTTTATAGCCAGAATACATAAAGAAATCCTTCAACTTAACAAAAAAATAAACAACCCAATTAGAAAATGTGCAAAAGACTTTATCAGACATCTCTCCAAAAATACACAAATGGCCAAAAAGAACATGAAAAGATGCTCAACATCATTAGCCATCAGGGAAATGTTATCAAAATGACAATGAGATACCATTTCACATCCACTAGAATGACCACTATTAAAAAAGAAAAGAAAGAAAATTATAAGTATTGGAAAGAATGCAGAGAAATAGTAACATTCATTCATTGCTGGTGCCACTGTCAAAGACAGTTCTGTGGTCCCTCAGAAGGTTAAGTATAGAATTACCAAATGACCCAGCAATCCCACTTCTACATATATACCCTAAAGAATTGAAAACAGGAACTCAAACAGATATTTGCACACCGATGTTCACAGTGGCATTATTTTTTTTTTTTTTTTTTTTTTTTAAGATTTTATTTATTTATTCATTTATCCCCCCCTTGCTGCTTGCGCTCGCTGGGTCAGCTAACCACGCCGTGCGGGCGGGCCTGCCTTCACCAGGAGGCCCCGGGAACCGAACCCGGGGCCTCCCATATGGTAAACGGGAGCCCTACTAATTGAGCCACAGCCGCTTCCCCACAGTGGCATTATTCACCACTGCCAAATGATGGAAGCAACTCAAGTGTCCAATAACAGATGAATCGATAAAAAAATTTAGTACATCCATGCAATGGAATATTATTCAGCCATAAAAAAGAACAAAGATCTGATACATGCAACAACATAAATGAACCTTAGAGACATCATGTTAGTGAAATAAGCCAGACACAAAACGACAAATATTGTATGATATCACTGATATGAAGTGATTAGAATATGCAAACTCTTAAGAGTTAGAATATAGAATACAGATTACTAGGGGATGGGGTGAGGATAGGGAACAGGGAGCTGACACTTAAAAGGTACAGAACTCTTATTTAGAATGACGGGAATGTTTTGGCAATGGATGTTGGGGTGGTAGGACAGCAGTGTGCATGTAACTGACAGCACTGAAACGTACATCTGAACGTGGATAAAAGGGAAAATGCTAGGTTGTAAATATGGTAACCGAATAAACCTTTAAGAAGAAATCCATGCAACTGCACTAGAGGTGAACCAAGTTAAGGCATGGACTACAGTTAATAGTACAATTACAGAAATGTGCTTTTATAAATTGTAAAAAATGCTCCACACCAATGTACGGCGTTAATAATGGGAAGAGGGGGCAGCCTATGGGACTGCATGGGGAAGTACATGCATGATTGCTCTGTGAACTCTCAGCTTCCCCAATGAAGGAGAAAAAGAACTGTCAGACCAGAAAGAAAAGCAAGGCCCAAGGACATAACACTACAATAAAAACAATATAAATGTAATAACGACACACAGATTAAAAGTGAAAGGAGGGAAAAAACATACTACGCAAACACTAATCATAAGAAAGCTGGAGAGCCTGTATGTTATCAGATAAAGATTAATACAGTAATATTACCAGGCACAAAGAAGGCCAATTCATCAAGGATATTTGACAATTGTAAATGTTTGTGCGTCTAATAAGAGCTTTACACTTGATCTTAGCCAAAAGGCCGAGAAGCGATAATAAGAGCTTTAAAATACATGAAGAAACCTACAAAATTGTGTGGGACAGAGTGTAAACTGTAATGTAATCTGTAATTCATGGTCAGTAGCAATGCTTCAATATGTGTTCATCACTTGTAACAAATGTACCACACTAATGAGGGATGTTGTTGATATGGGAAAAATGGGGGGGAGGGCATATGGGAATCCCTTCTATTTTTTATGTAACATTTATGTAATCTAAACCTCCTTTTAAAAATTTTAAAATAAAATAAAATACATGAAAAAAAAAAACAAACACAGAATTGAGAGGAGGAAGAGAAAAATTCAAAATTTAATCTAAGATTTCAATATTCCTCTGCATAAACAAGTAGGATTAAAAATATAAGAAGAACAACGGAAGTGGCTGTGGCTCAATCAGTAGGGCTCCCGTTTACCATATGGGAGGCCCCGGGTTCGGTTCCCGGGGCCTCCTGGTGGGGGCGGGCCTGCCCGCGCGGCGTGGTTAGCTGACCCAGCGAGCACAGGCAGCAAGGGGGGGAGAAATGAATAAATAAATAAAATAAAAAATAAAAATAAAAAAAAAAAAAAAAGAAAAAAAGAAATCACACAGCCCATGATCTCTGAATACCACAGAAATAAATTAGAAATCGGTAACAGAGATAGCTGAAAACCCCAGATAATTGGAACTTAAACACAACAGACTTCTACATAACACGTGAATCAAAAAGAAAGCACAAGAAAATTAGGATATATACTGAATTGAAGGAAAATGAAAACACAACATACCAAAATTTGTGGAATGCAGCTAAAGCAATACTTAAAAGTAAAACGGAGAGCATTAATTGCTTGTGATGGGAAAAAAAGAGAAAGATCTAAAATCATTAAGCTTCCACCTTAAGAAACAAGAAAGAACAAACTATACTAAAGGTAAACAATACCCAAAGTAAGGAGAAGAAAACAAAGAGCAGAAATCAACAATATATAAAAGAGAAAAACAGAAGAAACCAATTAACCCAAAGGCTAGTTCTCTGAAAAGACCAATGAAATGGAGGAACCTCTAGCCGGACTAATCAAGAAAAACAGGGGTGACCCAAACCACCAATATCAGGAGTGAAGGGGATAACCACACACCTTACAGAGATCCAAAGGCTGAGAGAGCATCAGCCACCTGATGCCATGAGAGTCAAAAAGCTAGGAAAAATGGGCAAATTCCTTGAATAATACAAACTATCCAACTACAACATATGAAGAAACAGGTAACTCGAATAGCCAATATATCTATTTTAAAAAGTGAATTTATAGCTAAAACCCTTCCCACAAAAGCCAAGGTAGCTTCACTGGTGAACTCTGCTGAACATGTAAGAAAAACACCATCCCTATACAAAGTCTTCCTCCGCTACTTCCTGGAAGAAGCTGCTGTCAGCTCGTTTCATGAAGCACAAGCCTCCTGACATCAAAAGCAGACAGATGGCACTCTTCCTCTGCGCTGCCTGCCTGGCGGCACGGCTGGGCTCGGACCCAAGACCATCCGAAAGAGGACCGGGAACTTCATCTGGCACCAGTCAGGCCAGTATGTCAAAACTAAGCGTGACTGGCAAAAACTCAGAGGCACTGCCAACAGGGGGCAGAGGAAGCTCAAGGGCCAGGCCTCGAGGTCCAGCACAGGCCACGGGAGCAAGGCCACGGGAGCAAGCCCACGAGGCCCGCGCTGCCGGCCCTCAAGGCCAAGGAGCGGGAAGCGCTGCTGCTGTGTAGCGAGTCCCTGTGCTGACACTGCTTTTTCTCCAAGAACTGCAAAGCCGCCCTGGAGGGCAGCCCAGCTGGTCATCAGAGGCCCCAGGCCCAGTGCCAGGCTGTGCAGCAAAGAAAACGGCGAGACAGCGCTGTGGCAAGTTTTCTTTGTTTTCAGTAAAACCATAAAAACTCTGGGAAAAAAAAGACATTGCAAGAAAACTACAGCCAAGTATCCCTCATGATCATAGACACAAAAACCCTTAAAATTTTAGCTAATGGAATCCAGCAATAAAAGATCATCATAGGGAAGCGGCTGTGGCTCAATCAGTGGGGCTCCCGTTTACCATATGGGAGGCCCCGGGTTCGGTTCCCGGGGCCTCCTGGTGAAGGCAGGCCCGCCCGCACGGCGTGGTTGGCTGACCCAGCGAGCACAAGCAGCAAGGGGGGGATAAATGAATAAATAAATAAAATCTTAAAAAAAAAGAAACTACTTTCCTAAAGTTCGATCCAAGAGTCTGCCTGGAGGGCAGCAGATGCAGTCACGTGGTTGAGCGCCTGCTTCCCATGCACAAGGTCCCAGGTTCAATCCCTGGTGCCTCCTAAAAAACAAACAAGCAAATGAAAAACCAACTCTCACTGGGGAATAGATGCAGCTCGATGGTTGAGCGCCTGCTTCCCATGTACAAGATTCTGGAATCAATCTCTGGTACCTCCTAAAAAAAAAAAAAACAAGAGTCTACCTGGAAGACATGGGCCTTTAACCAAGGGATCAGAGAATTCCAAATAATCCTTTGCCAAACCCTCTGGCCTTGGTGCATTCTTTGGCTTACATGGTCCACTGCATCATCCTACCTCACTGGCCCGCACTCCCTTCTAAAACTTCTCTCCCTGGAGGCTTCCTGAGCCTTGAACTAACCACTGCTTCGCTGAGCCACCCAACCCTGGCCACCTCAATGAGTCCACCTGCTCATGCCTCCCTTCAACATGGGGTGCCCCAAGGCTCTTCTCTTTCTACGCCATACACTTTGAACTCCTTGTTCTGCTCCCACTTCCACTATGACCTCTCTGAAGCTAAGTTCCAAATCTCTACCCCAACCAAATGTCTCCCAAATGCAAGTTCCATCTCACTTTTCAGTTGCCAGCTGGACATTCCCTTGCATAGTGTTTCTATTAGTCAGGGTTCTCTGGGGAAACAGAACTGACAGGAGATATCTGTAAATAGTTTGAGATTTTATAAAATTGTCTCTCGCAACCGTAGGGATGCAAAAGTCCAAATTCTGTAGGGCAGGCTGCAAGCCAGGGGCTCTGATGAAGGTCCTCAAGGAGTTCCCCAGGAAACGCTGGCTGTCTGAAACAGAGATGGGAATTCTCTCACTGGATGATGAAATTACTTTTTCTAAGAACTTCAACTGATTGGATGAAATGTCACTCATTGCTGAAGACAATCTCCTCAGTTCACTGTAGATCAACCACAGATGCAATCAACTGACTGATGATTAAAGTCCGCGAAATGTCCTTGCATTACAATTAGCCCAGTGCTTGCGTGACCAAACAACCAGGCACCATTACTGGCTGACTTGATACCCCTTAGCCAAACCATCAGTGTTCCATCATCTAAAACTCAACAGTTCTCCCCTCTCCAAGCCACCCTTTCCCCAACCAGCCCATGCACTTCATCCTGTGTCAACTCCTGCTCGTGGCACCACATTGGCTCTGCCACCCGGGTGCCTCTCCCTGCCCAGGCCCCCGTCACTGCCCAGCCTGTCCTCAGGCCTTGATCAGCTCCAACAGCACTGCTCTCAGAACTCTGTTTCCAGTGTTCCCTTACGGAATTCCCTCAGGCCTACCTATGGACTCCTTATTAAACAGCCTGTGATTAAATAACAGAAGAATCTTCATGCTTTCATCTCACACCCCACTGCCAGATTTTTTTTTTTTTTTTTTTTTTAAAGATTTTATTTATTTATTCATTTATCCCCCCCTTGCTGCTTGTGCTCGCTGGGTCAGCTAACCACGCCGTGCGGGCGGGCCTGCCTTCACCAGGAGGCCCCGGGAACCGAACCCGGGGCCTCCCATATGGTAAACGGGAGCCCTACTGATTGAGCCACAGCCGCTTCCCCCACTGCCAGATTTTAAAACCTCCCAAAGGACAGCCAAGGTCACATCACTTTCCCCATGATGAACACTGAATTCACGGGAACCCTCCTTACACCCTCATCTTCTGAACCTGAGCTGTTCAAGACAGTAGCCACTCACCACTGGCAGCTGCTGAAATTTAAAAATTAAATAACATGCAGAATTCAGTCTCAGCACATTTCAAGTGCTCAGTAGCCACACACGGCTAGAAAGTTCTCCTGAACAGCGCAGGCCTAGAACATACCTGGCTTACAATCTTCGCCCAGACTGATTTCCACTACTGCTCTGTTCCAATAAAATTATTTTATGAATTGTTCCCCCAAGTAAGCCTCCCACATGCTCCCCACCTGGTGTGCTCTCTCCTCTCTTTCTAACTAAACCACCCACTCCATCTTCCAAATGAGCTCTTCATTGCGAGTTGCTGGAACATTTATTTCTGTCATTCAAGTAATCTTTAATTATGCATAGCACTAGCTTGCAATGTCTCTTGAATCCCTGATCTATCTCATTAATTCTTCTACAAATTATTTCATCAATTCATCCCAAAAATATCTATTTTTTTTAATGTGTCATATATTGTACTAGGCCACAGGAATATACCAATAAACAAAAACTGACAGAGTCCCTGTCCTCGACCTTTAAGGAGAAACATGAACAATGAACAAGTACAAGGCAAATAGATAATTATAAATTTTGCTAAATGCAATAAAAGAAAAGAACAAGGTTGAAAGAGGGAATATCAGCAAGGACCTACATTTAATTAGGTGAGAAAGGCCTCAGTGCTAAGTAGGGATCATTGAAGCTGACACCCCAAAGGGGAGAAGGATGCCGGCCATGTGAAGAAGGGAGGTGCCTAAGTGAGTCACAGCAAGCACAAGCAGCAAGGGGTGGGGGATAAATAAATAAATATACTGGAGGCATATAACAGCAGATATAAGGAGGCAGAAGAAAGGATCAGTGAGCTTGAAAACATGGCCAAGAAAAACGAACATACAAACGAACATACAAAACAAAAGGTGAAGAAAAGAATGGAAAAAATTGAGCTAATTGACAGCAAGAGACATGCAAACATACATATCATGGCTATCCAGGAAGCAGAAGAGAAGGGAAATCGGGAAGAAGGAATTTTGAAAAAATAATGGTAGAAAATTTCCCAACCCTATTGAAGAACATAGATATCTGTGACCAAAAAGCACAAGGTGCTCCCATCTGAATAAATTCAAATAGACCTACTCCAAGATACAGACTAATCAGAATGTCAAATGCCAAAGGCAGAGAGGATTCTGAGAGCGGCAAGAGGAAAACGATGCATGACATGTAAGGGGTACCCAATAAGACGTGTCGATTTCTCATCAGAAACCATGGAGGCAAGAAGGTAGTGGTATGACATATTTACGATATTGCAAAAGAAAAACTTCCAGCCAAGAATCTTATATCGGGCAAGACTGTCTTTCAAAAATAAGGGCAAGGTGGGCAACATGGGAATCCCAGTGGGTTCCGTGTAATATTTTGGGTAATCTAAGCACCTCTTAAAATATATGTATATATATATATATAAATAACATTTTTGTAAGCAAATACACATATATGCATATATATTTATATATCATTTTGCAAATGTTAAAAAAAATAAAAAATAAAAATAAGGGCGAGTTTAGAATATTCACAGATAAAGAGAAACTGAGAGAGTTTGTAACCAAGAGACCAGTTTTGCAGGAAATTCTAAAGGGTGTGCTACATTCTGAAAAGAAAAGACAGGAGAGAGAGGCTTGGAAGAGAGTCTAGAAATAAAGATTATATCAGTAAAAATAATGTGTTAAAAGAGTGGTGAAAATAAAATATGACAAATAAAACCAAAGGTCAAAATGGGTGAAATAAGAGCTGCCTTTACAGTAATAACATTGAATGCTAATGGATTAAACTCACCAATCAAAAGACACAGATTGGTAGAATGGAAAAGAAAATATGAGCCATCTATATGCTACCTGCAATAGACCCAAAGATACCAACAGTTTGAAAGAGAAAGGCTGGAAAAAGATATTCTACAGATGCAGTAACCAAAAAACAAACAAACAAAAAAAAGCCAGAGTAGTTATAGTTACATCAGATGAAATAAAAGTTTACAAGACAGAAGTAATGCACACATAATATGAGGAGGAAGTCAGGAAAAAAAATTCCATTTACAATAACAAATAAAGGAATAAAATATTTAGGAATAAACTTAACCAAGCATGTAAAGCATTTGTATTAAAAAAAATATTACAAGGGAAGCGGCTGTGGCTCAATCAGTAGGGTTCCCGTTTACCATATGGGAGGCCCCGGGTTCGGTTCCCGGGGCCTCCTGGTGAGGGCAGGCCCGCCCGTGCGGCGTGGTTGGCTGACCCAGTGGGCGCAAGCAGCAAGGGGGGGATAAATGAATAAATAAATAAAATCTTAAAAAAGAAAAAAAAAAAATATTACAACACATTGTTAAAAGGAATAAAAAAGACCTAAATAATTGGAAGAACATTCCATACTCATGGATTGGAAGACTAAATATCATTATATGTCAATTCTACCCAAACTGATATACAGATTCAATGCAATCCCGATAAAAATTTCACCAGCATTTTTTAAAAAATGGAAAACACAATTATCAAATTTATTTGGAAGGATAAAGGGTCCTGAATAGCCTGAAACATCCTAAAAAGGAAAAGCAAAGTTGGAGGACTCTCACTTCTGTGTTTTAAATCATATTACCTAGCTATCGTGGTAAAAACAGCATGGTATTGCCATAAAGATAGACACACAGACCAATAGAACCAAATTGATGGTTCAGAAACAGACCCTCAGGGAAGCGGCTGTGGCTCAATCAGTGGGGCTCCCGTTTACCATATGGGAGGCCCCGGGTTCGGTTCCCAGGGACTCCTGGTGAAGGCAAGCCCGCCCGCACGGCGTGGTTAGCTGACCCAGCGAGCACAAGCAGCAAGGGGGGGATAAATGAATAAATAAATAAAATCTTTTAAAAAAAAAAGAAAAAAAAAAAAAGAAACAGACCCTCACATCTATGGTCAAGTGATTGTTGACCAGCCTGTCAAACCCACCCAGCTCGGGCAGAACAGTCCATTCAACAAATGGTGCTGGGAGAACTGAATATCCATAGCCAAAGAAAGAAAGAGGACTCTTATCTCACACCTTATACAAAAATTAACTCAAAATGGATCAAATACCTAAATATAAAAGCAAGAACCATAAAGCTTCTAGAAGAAAATGTAGGAAAACATCTTCAAGACCTGGTGGTAGGTGGTGGATTCTTAAAGGAGAGAAGAGGAGGACTGAGATGGACTACTAATGCTTAATGTATATAGAAGTTTTAATGAAGTTGACTGTAAAAGTGTGGAAATGTACAGAGTTGACGGTGACACATTATAGTCAGTAACAGCTGGTTTATAATGGGAAGGTACCTGGAAAGGGTAGTCTAGGGAAGGAAATGTCAAATGAAAGAAAGCTAGAGAATAATCTAGAGACTGACTAACACAGTGAACCCAGAGGTGGATGAGAATTGTGGTTGATGGTAAAGATGAAAGAGTGTCCGTCTGCGAGCTAGAGCAGATGTACATCCCTACTGCAGGGTGGTGGGAAGGTGGAGAAGCATGAGTGACCTATGGACTGTGGTTAACAGCAATCCTGTAATATTCACGCATCTATGTCAAAGATGTACTGTGTTGATAATGGGGGAGTATGGAAAAAGCGTGCCAAATGTATGCTATGGACCATGGTTAGTGGTAATAGTCTGATGGTATTATCTCACAATATGTAACAAATGTTCCACCACTGTGTGGTGTGTTAAAGAAGGGGTGTTGTATGGGAATTCTACACATGTGCATGATTGTTTTGTAAGTTCACAACTTCTGTAATAAAAATAAATTTTTAAAAAATAGAGTGGGTTGGGGGAAAAATACAGCAAATATAAGAAATGGACTATAGTTGGTAGTAAGATTTTGATGATATTCTTTCATAATTTGTGACAGATGTCTCATAACAAGGCAAGGTGTTGGTGCTGGGTTGATGTATGGGACCCCCATATGATGTTATGCATGTTCGTTTTTTAAGTTCACAACTTTTACTATATACCTATTGTTTATGTATGTTCATGAATCAATGATATTTTTTTAAAAAATAGGGCGGGTTGGGGGGAAAATGCACCAAATGTAAGATACTTTGGTTAGTAGTAATATTTTGAGGATGCACTTTCATCATGTGCTAAAAATGTTTCAGAACAATGCAAGGTATTGGTGGTGGGGTAAGATATGAGAGCCCTGTATGATATTATACATGTTTGTTTTGTAAGCTCACAATTTTTACTATACATTTATTGTTTATGTATGTTTATGTATGAGAGATATACTTCAGTAAATTTTTTAAATAAAAAAAAAAAAAAAAAAAGCACAAATGAGCAAAAAAACAACAAGCAAGCAGACAAGTGAGCCAGCTCTGTGGGGGAAGGGGGAATGCCCCATGTTAGACCTATTAAAAAAAATAAAAATAAAAAAGGCAAAACTGTTATTAGACACAAGGAAGGACATTATATATTAATAAAAGGGGCAAATCACCAGGAAGAAATAACGATCATGAATATATATGCACCTAACCGGGATGCTCCTAAACACAGGAGGCAAACACGAGCAAAACTGAAGGGAGAAATACACATCTCTACAGCAATAGTTGGAGACATCAATACACCACTCTCAGCATTGGATAGAACATCTGGGCAGAGGATCAGTAAAGAAACAGAGAGCCTGAATATGATAAATGGACTAACCTTAATAGACAAATATAGAACACTGCAACCCAGAACAGCAGGATATTCATTCTTCTCAAGTGCTCATGGATCTTTCCCCAGGATAGACCATATGTTGGGTCACAAAGCAGATCTCAATGAGTTGAACAAGAATGAAATTATACACAGCACTTTCTCTGATCATAATAGAATAAAGCTGCAAATCAACCAGAGGAAGAAAAATGGAAAATTCATAAATATATGGAGATTAAACAATACATTCTTAAATAATCAGTGGATCAATGAAGAAATTGTGAAAGAAATCAATAAATATCTCGAGATGAATGAAAACGAGAACACAACATTATCAGAACCTAGGGGATGCAGCAAAGGCAGTGCTGAGAGGAAAATTTATAGTCCTCAATGCTTACATTAAAAAAAAAAGACAGGAACAAATGTAGCTCAAATAGTTGAGCACCTGCTTCCCATGTACGAGGTCCCATGTTTGATTCCCATTACCTCCTAAAAATAAACAAACAAAAATCCAACTCTCATTGGGCAGCGGATGTAGCTCAGTGGTTGAATGCCTGCTTCGCATGTACAAGGTCCTGGATTCAATCCCTGGTACCTCCTAAAATTTTTAAAAAATAATAAAATTAATTTTTTTTTTTAAAAAAAGAGATAAAATCAATGACCTAAACACATAGCTAGAGTAACTAGAAAAAGAACAGCAAACTATTCCCAAGCAAGCAGAAGGAGTGAAATAACAAAGATCAGAGCAGAAATAAATGAAATTGAGAACAAAAAAACAAGAGATAATTAACAAAACCAAAAGCTGATTCTTCAATAAAATTAACAAAATCGACAAGCCCTTAGCTAAACTGACAAAGAAAAAAAGAGAGAAGATGCAAATAAATAAAATAAAAAATGAAAATGGGGACATTACTACGGACCCCACAGAAATAAGAGAGATCGTAAGAGGATACTATGAACAATTGTACGCCAACAAACTAGACAGTGTGGATGAAATGGAAAAACTCCAAGGAATGTTCGAACAACCTACACTGACCCGAGAAGAAACAGAAGACCTCAACAAACCAATACAAGTAGAGAGATTGAAACAGTCATCAAACAACCCCCAAAATGAAAAGCCCAGGACCAGACGGTTTCACAGGTGAGTTCTACCAAGTATTCAAAGAAGATTTAATGCCAATCTTATTGAAGCTCTTCCAAAAAATTGAACAAGAAGGAATGCTACCTAACTCATTTTATGAAGCCAATATCACCTTAATACCAAAGCCAAGTAAAGATATTACGAAAAAAAGAAAATTATAGACACATTTCCCTGATGAATATGGATGCAAAAATCCTTAATAACATACTTGTTAATCAAATCCAACAACACATTAAAAGAATTATTCATCATGATCAAGTGGGTTTTATACCAGGCATGCAAGGGTGGTTCAACACAAAATCGATCAGCATAACACACCACATTAATAAATCAAAGAAGAAAAATCACATGATCCTATCAAGTGACACAGAAAAAGCATTCGCCAAAACACAGCATCCTTTCTTGATAAAAATACTACAAAAGATAGGAATTGAAAGAAACTTCCTCAACATGATAAAGGCCATATATGAAAACCCACAGCTAACACTGTACTCAATGGTCAAAGACTGAAAGCTTTCGCCTTGAGATCAGGGACAAGACAAGGATGTCCACTGTCACCACTGTTGGTCAATATAGTGCTAAAGGGTCTAGCTATAGCAATCAGGCAAGAAAAAGAAATAAAAGGCACACAAATCATAAAGGAAGAAGTAAAACTTTCGTTATTCGCAGATTATATAGTCCTATACCAAGAAAGTCCCGAAAATCTACAACAAAGCTGCTAGCGCTAATAAACCATTTCAGTAGAGTGTCCAGACACACGAGCAATATGCAAAATCAGAGGTATTTCTACACATTAGTAATGCGCAATGTGAGGAGGAAGTCAGGGGAAAAAATTCCATTTACAATAGCGAATAAAAGAATCAAATACTTAGGAATAAACTTAACCAAGGATGTAAAGCAATTGCATTCAGAAAACTACAATGCATTGTTAAAAGAAATTTTAAAAGAGCTAAATAATTGGGAGAACATTCCATGGTCATGGATTAAAAGACTAAATATCATTAAGATGTCAGTTCTACCCAAATTGAGATACAGATTCAATGCAATCCTGATAAAAATTCCACCAGCATTTTTTTTTTTAATGGAAAAACACAATTATCAAATTTATTTGCAAGGTTAAGGGGCTCCAAATAGCCAGAAACATCTTAAAAAGGAAAAGTACAGTTGCAGGACTTTCACTTCTGAACTTTAAATCATATTACCATAACATTTATGTAATCTAAGTATCTTTAAAAAAAAAAAATTAAAAAAAAATATATATATATATAAATCATATTACCTAGCTACAGTGGTAAAAACAGCATGGTCCTGGCACAAGGATAGACCAATGGAACCAAATTGATGGTTCAGAAATAGACCCTCACATCTATGGTCAAGCGATTTCTGACCAGCCTGTCAAACCCACCCATCTGGCTAAGAACAGCCTATTCAACAAATGGTGTGGGAGAACTGGATATCCATAGGATGAGGGCTGAGAAGGGATACTGATGCTTAATGTATGTAGAAGTTTTAATTAGCCTGACTGCAAAAGTGTGAAAATGGATACAGTTGATGGTAACACATTATAGTGAGTAGCAGCTGGTTTAAGTATGGGATTGTGGCAGGAAAGGGTAGTCTGAGGATGTAAATGTCAAATGAAAAAAAGCTAGAGAATAATCTAGGGACTGAATAACACAGTGAACACATAGGTGGATGAGGATTGTGGTGGTACAGATGCAAGAGTGTCCGTCTGTGAACTAGAACAGATGTACGTCACTATTGCAGAGTGGTGGGATAGTGGAGAAGGGTGGGAAAAATACAAGTAATGTAACCTATGATCTATAGTCAACAGAAATACTGTAATATTCTTGCATCAATGCCAAAGATGTACTGTGTTACTAATAGGGGGTATGGAAAAAATATGCCAAATATATGCTATGGGTCATAGTTCGTGGTAAGAGTCTGATGATGTTAGCTCATAATCATCACAAATGTTCCACAATGGAGTGGTGTGTTGGTGAAGGGGTGTTGTATGGGAATTCCACACATGTGCATGATTGTTTTGTAAGTTCACAACTTCTGCAACAAAAATACATTTTTAAAATAATCTGATAACGATTTCCAAACATCTCCTGTTGGTTCTGTGTTCCTAGGGAACCCTAAGCTTGGTACTGAGAGTAGTTCTTGAGAAACAGAATCTTAAAAATGGGATTTCTGAATCGGTTCTGGGATTTTTGCAAATGGCTCTCTAACTCTAATTGGATTTAGGGGCACTAATGCCTCTGTTCCCCATAATCAATAGGCCACTGACAGTCCATGGCGTGAGCTGGCGATAAGAGATCCACTGGATACGACTACTTCCATGTTTACAAGAGGCAAGGGTGAGAGTTTTTTTAACACCCTAACAGTTTTGTGGAGTTAAAAGGTACAATGACGTTGCCTGGCTGTTCCTAAACACGCTGGATACAGTTAAAAAAGAAAGGGATGAGCTGAAGGCTTCAAATTTGCAACTTAAGCACCACATGAATGATGTTAAAGTTTCTATGTATGCCCTGAAAGTGTGCAAGTAGCAGTTACAACAGAACCTAAAATCTCAGTCTTGCAGGGTGTCTGCTGTTAAAGTGAAGGCATTGATTGGGAAAACGTGGAACCCTGAGGATTGGGATGGAGACACACGGGCTGATGATGACAGCATTGGGGACACTGAAACCCTTGACTCGGCGGAGACCTTGCAAGAAAAACCTTTGATGGCCTGCCCTGAGGAGATGACCATCTAACCTGCACCCTGCCTGAGGAGTCTGCCATCTGACCCCTGCCTGAAGAGGTTAATCCTGTCTCACCAGATGAAACTGCAGGGGAGTGCCCCGAGGTACCTGGCTTGCAGGGCACCTCTAACGCTCCTCATTACTCACCCCCACCACCCCTCTTCTCTTCCAGACCTATAACCAGACTAAAGCCACAACAAGCCCCCGAAGCTGAAGTACAAAGTGTGACCCATGAAGAAGTAAGCTATGTTCCAAAAGAGCTGCATGAGTTTTTCAACCTGCACAGAAAGAAATCAGGGGAATGTGTGGGAATGGATACTAAGGGCATGGGGTAATGGTGGAAGGAACATGTTGGATCAGGCTGCATTTATTGCTATGGGCCCACTAAGCAGAGATTCTGAGATGTCAGAATGATTAACCACCTAAGACCTGCCCACCCACCCCAGCAATGTCCAGGGGACACACCTTTCACCAGGACTGTGAGGAATAAATTTGTGAGACTAACTCCATCTTCCCTGAAGAGCTCTGTGGTTGCTCTTTGCAACACACAGAGTGAGATATTACCATGGGAATTTCTGTCACAGAACTAGGGTCCTTATGCACTAAAGGGATGATCAGCTCCTGGGCCAGCAGAAGCCAAGTAGCAGCACTCACTCAACCAAGACAAGGTAGGCATGGCTCCCACAGTGAAAGGAGTCTGACTCTAGGGTGCTGTTTCTCCCAATCTTCCTCTGCTGAAGCCACCCTCTGGTATGAGTATGTTTACAGATACACACAAAACAAATGCCTCTGTCTTCTTCCCTATCCTTTCCCCTTATCACACGGCATAAGCTGTATTAGGTTCTAAGAGTGAATACTGCCCAAGGACTTGCACCCTCTCCTGGAGGGAGTTCCGGCACCTCCAGTCATAGCAGGACAACTGAGCACTGTTAGGCCTTCCAGTCTCCTGGCTGTCCCTCAAGCACCCTGGACCCTCTGGTCTCTGCGCTGCTGTCCCCACCGCCAGAACCCTCCCCCCTCAGGGGGTCCACCTCCTTCCCTGCTCCACGTCTCGACCACCCTGTCTAGACCACAGGCCCCCCTCGCCTCCTGTGCACTGCCGCCCTGTGAGAGAGAGAGCACTGGGCCGTCTTCTCTGCCATCACATCCCAACTACCCAGATGGAGCCTGGCGTGGAGTAGGTGCCCAAAGAGCATGCACTGGGGCCCGAGGCCAAGGCGGCGCCACGCAAGAGAAGGCACGGCCCTGCGTTTAAGAGGGGACGCGCTGGCCCTGGGGAGACGGGCTGTCCTGGCTCAGGCAGAGTGGGTGGCTGCACGGCTCTGTAAATCAGTGAGTTCTATGGTATGTGAATTATGCCTCAATAAAGATGGTTAAGAAAGACCACCTGGCATATACGCCAGGGCAAACTGTTCATGACAGCTGCCGTGTGGGGAGGGGACTTTCAAATACGTGCTTAGCAGTAAGGAAGGGGCGATCCTTAAATGACCTAGGACACATACGTGACCAAAAATCCAATTAAAAAACAGGCCGAAACCACAGGTGACAAACTGCACTACAACCCAGAAGGGATGACAGACAGATCAACAGAAATGAAGCTGAGCTGCCAGCACTCTATACTTGAGACACAGGATGGCAGCCCTGACAGGGGCCTCACTGGTTCCTCAAGGCCCCTCCACCCCTGCCACGCTGCCCTCCCTGAAGCCAGGCATGGCCTAGCCCGGTTCCCAGCTCCCACTTGGTCTCCTCCAACTCACTCGGCATGGCAGCCAGCAACACTTCAGAGACAAGCTGGGTCGGCAGACAGCTGCCCGAGGCCCTTGCCACGGCTCAGGGCCTCCCCAGCCTGGCTCAGGTGCCCAGTGCCTCACCTTCCAGGGTCCCCAGGCCCCCACACACAACCCCAGGGCTGCCACACCAGCTGATTCTTCCCTCCCCCTCTCCTCTGGGTGGGCTTTCCTGATCCCTCAGTCTGAATGGCACCCTCACAGCCCTGTCCTCCAGCAGGTCCTCGCCAACGGGCCTAGTTAACTTCCTTTCAGAATCAGTCACAGACACCTCCCTTTCTAGACAAGACACCCCCTCCTCCAAAAAGTCTGCCTGGTCCAGGCAGCCAGCCAAGGGGCCACAGCACAGGGGGCGAGGCCCTGAGAAGACAGGCCTGGGAGGATGGCACACACCAGGTGACAGGACAGCCAGGTGACCATGGGAGGGTCTGGCCAAGATAGACCCAGCCATGAGAGCTCTGCCCCCGTGGTGCCCCATGCTGGGCACCGTGGCCTTGGGTAGAAAGCACTGTGTGGCTCCTGGGCCCTGCCTGGAGGCCCGGTGCCTAATGCCGGTCTCTGGGGCCCACAGTGTCACCCCTCCCAGCTCTCAGGAACCAGAGGCTGCTTTTCAGAGTGGAAAAGTAGGGCTCCTACTGGCACAGCTAAATTCTAAATACAAAATAAAAGACCACTACAATTAAGCAGAAAGTCAAGTATCTAAAGTTTTAGAAGTCAAGTCACATTTTTAGACTGCACTTTTATTAATGACACATGCAGGCTGCAATGGCAGAAATCCTAGGTAACTGTTAAACCAACTATAATAGAAAGCCACTAGCAGTATCTTTGGGCAAATATTACTGTGAAATTTTGTTGGCTGAAACACCCCACTAGGATCTTTTTAAACAGTCCATGAAGGAAGCTGTTTCCTATCAGCCACTCTCTGACTAATGCCATGGCCTCTAGTGGTTTTAAAAAAAAAAAAAAAAGTTAAGAGAAAATGCAGAAAAGATGAAAGTAGTGGCAAGGCAAAAAAGGAAACTAAAGGGGAATGCTGTGGGTGAGACAAGGGATATGCCCTGAGCTCTGTCCCAGCACCTGGTGCCAACCACGCCCTCCAGCTGGGTGGCAGCTTTCCTTCTGCACCCTGCTTCTGTGCACCCGGCACTCAGTCACACTTGCTGTTTTTCTGTCTTGAGACCAGCCTACAAGAGGACAGAAAAAGTGCTCTGTTAGCTTGTCGGCCCATTTATGTTGAAAATAATGTGTTAAACCTCACGTACATGTAACACCTGGTAATAAAAAGAAGTCTCTGAAGAGTTATTCTACTACAGACTTGTTATTCTGGCAACGGAAGAACTTCTATCACTGGTATGGAGGCAATGGCCTCTGGAGGTTCCAAGGGGAGGAAGAAGGAAAAATAGGTGTAATGTGGGGGCATTTTCTGGACATTGGAATTGTCCTGAATGACGTTGCAATGCCAGATACAGGCCATTATATATCTTGTCATAACTTACAAGATTGTGTGGGACAGAGTCTAAACCATAATGCAAGCTGTAATCCATGCTTAGTGGTGATGCTGCCGTAGGCGTCCTCAGGTGTAACAGACGCGTCACACTGGTGAAGGACGTTGTTAAGGTGGGGAAGGGTGGGAGGGGAGAGGAGGGGAGCGTACGGGAAGCCCCTACCTTGTTGTTGTTGTTTTTAATTTTTTTTTGCTTTGTTTTGTTTTGTTTTTGTTTTTGTTTTTTACCGGGAGGTCCCGGGATCGAACCCGGGTCCCTCCATATGGGAGACGGACGCCCAACCATTTGAGCCACATCCGTCCCCCGAATCCCCTACATTTTTAATGTAACATTTATGCAACCTAAGTATCTTTTTTAAGTATTTAAAAAAAAAAAAACCTCCCCCAGCCATAAAAGGAGAGATGGGTTTGAGGAAGCTGGACTTGGGACTGGAAGACCATCACATGGTGGGGACGAGAAACAAGGGCCTGATCCAAGACAGAAGCAGCAGAAACACAGAAACACTCGTAACGGGGGCCACGAGGGGCACAGGGCTATATGCTACTCTGACGCACGCTTCTGAGTAGATGAAATAATTTTAGGTAGTGTAGCCATTTTGTAGCAAGGAAATTGCTTGAAAAGTTAATTTATGTTTGTTTTCCCTTGTTATGGATATAAAGGAGTTTTGCCCTCTTCTGACCCAAGGGAAAGGAAAAAAAAAAAAAAAAGAAGCCTCTGAAGCTCAGTCAAGCTCCAGCCTCACAACCTGGGAAGGCAGCAGATGAGCGGCTCTTTCATCTGCAGGTGAGCAGCTGGGGCTCAGACCCACAGCACTGCACCTGCTGCCGATCCCACAACTAGCTCGTGCCTGGCTCACCTCAGCCAAGTCAGCCGCCTCCCTGGCCAGGGCCAGCCCTGCCCCTGCGCCTTCTGGGGACCTGACCACAGACCCGCTGACCTGCCTCTCTGTCCAGCCCGGCCTCTCGTCATCACAACCCACAGGAGCACAAACACCAAAGGCCCTTGTGCGGGCCCCAGGCCTCCAACTCCCCAGCTTGGAATGCTCCCACCTGGAAGTCCGGCTCACTCTTTTTCACAGCTTATCTGAGACAAAATGCACACACCATACCATCCCCCCATACAAAATGTACAGTCCAGTGGCTTTTAGCACCTGGGACCCATAGCGGCCACTCCCCAACCCTCCCGATCTCCCCACCCCACCCCTGGGCAACCACTGGCCTACCTTCCGGCTCCAAAGAGTTGCCTGTTCCGGCCATTTCATAGCAGTAGAGTCACACACGACGTGCCTGGCTTCTTTCACACAGCACAAGGTTTTCAAGGCTCACACGTTGTGACAGCTATCAGTGCTTTATTTTTTTTAGTGCCAAATACCATTCCATTGTACATATAGACCATGTTTTGTCTATCCATTCATCAGTTGATGGACATTTGGGTTGTTTTCAGTTTAGGGCTATTATGAATCACGCTGCTATGAGCATCTGTGTACAAGTTTTTGCATGAATACACGTTTTCTCACCACTCTTAACCATAAGAATGTGCAAAAAGTGAACAATTTCCAACCGAGAAACTTATTAAATCCAAGTTACTATATATATATATATATATATTTTTTTTTTTTTTTTTTTTTTTTTTTAATTTTACCGGGAGGTCCCAGGGATCGAACCCGGGTCCCTCCATATGGGAGACGGACGCCCAACCATTTGAGCCACATCCGGCCCCCGATATTATTTAAAATATAGATAATTAGGAGAAATAAAGAATGAAAGAAATTTATTAAGAGAAAAGAGCAAAATCTTAACCAGTGAAATAAATAATGATTTATTATTATAAATCATTATGGATCCTGTGGGCACATACACGTATCTGCAAAATGCAGTACATGAAGCATTGCTTCTAACTGCAGAAAAGACAATATTCACCAGCAGAGCACTGTTTAATAAGTCATGGCACCTCACACAACAGAACACAATGAAGCCATAAGAAAGAGTGCACTGGAAAACATTCTGGCATGGAATGACCACCCGCACAGACTGAGTTTAAAAAGGCAAGATTCAAAAACTTTTAGGAGGAAAAAAAGCACGCACAGGAGAGAGGATGTGGCGCAAGTGGCTGAGTGCCTGCCTCCCATGTTCGAGGTCTGGGGTTCAATCACTGGTACCTCCTAAAAAAAACTGCTTGCACAGTTACAAAGTATCTCTAAGGAGCCCCAAGAAACCAATCATAGCTGGGGTCTCCCTGAAGCTTCTGACATCCAAACTGGGTGCCTGAGGAAGCAGGGATGAGCTCTGACATGTTCCCTTCACACATCTGAACTATATGAATATATTACCTACTCAAAAACAAAGAAAAGAGGGGAGCGGATGTGGCTCAGGCAACTGGGTTCCCGCATACCACATGGGAGGTTGATGGTTCGAATATCAGTGCCTCCTAAAAGAAGACAGCGAGCTGACACAAGAAGAGACACAAGAAGAAAAAACATAATGAGATACACAACAAAGCAGGGAGCAGAGGTTCTTGGTGCCTCCCTAAAGAAGACAGTGAGCTGATGCAACAAGATGACATAACAAGAGACTCAGGGAGGAAAGACATAATGAAAGACACAACAAAAGCAGGGAGCAGAGATGGCTCAAGCGATTAGGCACCTCCCTCCCACATCAGAGGCCCCGGGTTCAGCTCCCAGTGCCTCCTGAAGAAACAAGGAAGACGAACAGACTCAGCAAGTGAAAAACAAGGGGGTGGGGAGAAATAAATAAGATAAATCTTTAAAAAAATAAAAAATACGGAAATTTTTAGAATGCAAAAATAAAGGGAATGTACAATAATCAAAAGACTTATCCTTAAGAACCTCAGATGAGACCAGCGCCCGCCATCCCCACCCCCATTTTTACCACTATTAATGTGCAAAGCGCAGGGACCCTGAGAACACCCTTGGGCTTTCCCAGTCCAGATAGAGACAAGACGTGGCTGTGCAGTGACCAAAGGAGAAGGACGTGGTGGGGCAAAGGGTCAAGGAGGCTCCTTTCAAAGGAGGCTGAGCTGAGGGCCAAGGAAGCAAGGAGTTGCTGGTTTTGTTTCAGGGAGAAGGGACACAGAGGCACAATGTGGCCCTCGGGCCACACACCTGGTGTCACTGGAGAGCAGTGCATGTGCCAGGAAGTGGCCACAGCTGGGGGAGGGACCGGATCTAGAAGGCACTGGGGAGGCAGAGAGGAGCATGTGGTGGGGTGGCTCTGGGAGGAGCTGCCCTGAGCCTCCAACCACTTGATGCCAGTAGCAACGATCCCCAGCTGAGTGTCTCCAAACAGTGCCAAATGTCTCAGGGCAGTGGGGGGAGGGGTGCACAAAAGCGTCCCTGTTGAGAGCTGCTGCTGTGCGCACTTCGCTGGAGGTGCTACACGGCAGCTAGAAGGGAGGGGCTCAGGGTCGGGCAGGGAGGCCACGCAGGAGCCCAGGGGGCAGGCCCTGGAGGGGGTAGGATGTGATGGTCGGGAGGGCTTCTGGCTTTAGCTGCCAAGCAGACGGTGGTCCCAAAGCAAAAAAGGCCGAAGCAAGGAGGGACACAAAGTTTGAGAAGCCTGAGGGGCGTCCAGAAGCCGAGGCCAGCTGAAGCCCCCATGGAGAGACGGCCCAGAGTACAAGGAGCTGGAATCTCACCGAGGCCATGGCTGGTTGTCGCCAGCTCCAAACACCTACCCAGCTTTCACCCATGGGTGGGGTCTGGCTCTGTGCTCGCTCCTGAGCTCCAGACCCCTACTCCAAATATTCACTTAGACCCCCACCACGTCCTCAGGCCCAACATGCAGGAGGCCACAGGCAGGACTGTGCATAGAGCAGGTGCCGGCCTCCGCAGCATCCAGGCTCTACCTGAATCAAGTCCCGCCTCCTCAGGGCTGCGAACCTTCGCCACCTCTGACAGCACCACGTGGCACACAGGTGCCCGTGGCACGCAGGTGCCTGCTGTCAGGACCTGCACCCTCACTGCAGGAGCCTCCCCACGTTTCAGTAGCTGGTGGGGGTTGGTAGTTTCCCAATTACTGGCTCACCCTTCTTTGTATGAGGGTTTGACAACCTGCCCCCGGCCCACGGACTTTCAGTGCCTCCCTATGGAAAGAGTATATGCCCCTTCCCCCTGGCAGGCTCGGCCGTGTGACCTGCCTTGACCAATGGAATATGAGCAAACGTGCCAGTTCCGAGCAGAAGTCTGGAGAGCCCCGTAAGATTCCACTACCTTCTTGCCAAAAAGAACATCATCTCCCAAATAAGGGCTGGGCTTACACCCAGATCCCAGATCTCTAGGAAAAGAGCCACAACAAATGAAATATGAGTAAGAAATAAACCTCAACTGTTATAATCCACTGCAATTGTGGGGTTATTTGTTACTGCAATCTTCCCTAGAAAAAGCTGTCCAATACATGCCATCATTCAGGTTTCTTCCTTCTTCAATTCATCCCACACATCACTGCCAGGTAAGCTTCCTAAACCATTTTATCACCATTATCTCTACTCACAAACCCAAACATACAAAATGTGCAGTGGCTCCCTATTAACTAGAGATTTAAAATCAAAAGTATTGAATCTGAATTCAAAGACCTTCACACTATGACCCTAACCTGTCTTGACAATGTGACTGCCCAATATTCCTAACACAACTCTCTAAGCCCCAAAACCACACATAACCCCCCTCTGCCTTTGCTCCCCAAACTAGAAACATTTTATCTGGGGTGCACAATGTCCTATCTCCTTTCCCCCATTCACAACCTCCTGAGTAAGGTTCGGCTCAAAGACAGCATCTTCCTTGGCGCCTTCTCTAACTGCTCTAGGCCCCTACCATCACTCGCCCTGTGAACTTCTAGACCAGGGACTGACAAACTTCTGTAAATGGGGCAGACAGTAAACAGTTTAGGCTTTGAGAGCCATACAATCTCTGTCACAACTAGTCAATTCTACCAAAGCAGCCACAAACAACACATAAATGAATGGGTGTGGCTGGGTTTCAATAAAACTTTATTTACCAAACAGGCAGGCCCCTGGTCTAGAGCCCTGGTTGGTATCCTTAGTAGATGCCCTTTGTTATCTCAAGCTCCTTGAAAGAACACTGTGCCAAATGTCAGTGGTACTTCAATATATGCACAATAATTGAGCAAAGATTAGATGTTCAATTAACAAAATACTGAATAAATGATGCTTGGAGGAAAAATTACACAGAATATCTAAAAATTATTCCTAATAATATTCCGATTTTCCCACAGATATCCAAAAACTTAAAAGAAATGAAGGGAAAGGCCACACAAATGTTGAACCAAGAAAAATTCCACCCAGTGGGGCATAATTGTGGCCAATAAGCTCTTTTTACAAAACTCAGACTGTGTCAAAGCCCCGTATGAGTTTAGCAGCAAGATTATGATGGGGTTGGGGGAGACCTATTTTATGCTATCAAAATTCACAGAACTATGATAACAAAATCACCTTTATTCAAGTCACCCTAACATTTCAGGGGGTTAACGGGACAATAGGGAAGGTTGAGCTGCTCATGTCAGTCACAGAAAGTCTGTGGTACAAAGCCTGGCAGAAGCAGGAGTGGGAGCCAAGGCTATGAACCCAGTGAGAAATGTGTGTTGTGGCAGGGTAGAAAAGTAGAAAGAGCGTGCATGGGTCAGGGCCAAAAGACCTGCTCATAGAGGCAGGTGCAGCGCCAAGGGTCTGATGGTAGGCACAGGAGGCAGGAGGGTAGGGTTGGTTCCTGGGAAAGAAGCATGGACGCAGGCCCCGCCATTCAGTTCACCTCTGCCAGAGGCGTCTCCTAGGCCCAGGGCTGCATGTGCCAGGCTGCACCCTGTGTCTACTCTTCCTAGCAATGCCTTATGGTGTCCTTATGGGACACCTGGCAAAGCTAACTTGGAGAGGGAACATATAAAAGCCATAATAAATGCCCATGAGTCACTTCACTCATGTGTGCACAGACACAGCAAAGGGATAAAACTAGCTATCTCAAACTGCATGTGCATTTATTCCAAAGACACCAAAGAACTAAGCAGAAGCCTAGCAAGATGCTGCATTCACTCGCCAGTTGTTATCAAGTTGTTCAAGGACAGCTTGAGCCCCTGTGGAGTACGGTTTCTAATCCAAGGCTTTCTGTCCCAGCACAGGATAACACGATGAAGTTCACCAACAAGCACTTTGGTAAAGCTTCATTCAGAGAGAATTACCCAGGAACAGCTTTAAATCTCATTTTTGTCAGCAACAGTCCTACCTAATCCCCAAGGATAATAAGCCCTGTGGTATTTTAGAGTGGCTCTACAATCTTTTTTTTCCCCAATATTTTTCAAAAGTTCTATATAATAATTCATTTAACTCCAAATACATGAGATTTGTTCCTCTTTACTATTATAAAGACTTGTTTTTCCAAATATGACACCCAGCTTGCTTGTGTAAGAAACAAGAACCACAAACTTCAAGTTAATATAAAACTAAAACAGGAGTCCAAGGGGCAACTGGAGACCCAATGACCCCAGCATATGCACAGTGGCAGCCCGCATCTTGGCAGTTACAATTTCTAACCCTTTTTTTTTTTTTTTTTTTTTAACACTTACAATGTGCCAGGCAGGAAGCGTTTTGCAATCCTTATTCATCCAGTCTTCACAACAATCCTATAAGGCCAATATTATTGCTGTCCCCATTTTACAGATAAGGAACCAAATGCCCAGAGGACCTTGCCTAAGGCAAAAAGGCCAGTAAAGAGAAGAGACACGACTCGAAGGCAGGCAGACAGCTCCGGAACCCACCCTCATGCCTCTCACTTGGCAAGACCGCTCACCAGCCGCGCAGGAGGCCGCCGGCTTGGCTCCAGTCATCCACTGACTCTGCACCCAGGGCGGTTTACGGAATGAGTCTCCTCACTTTTTAGTCACACCTCCTATCAAATCGCCTTCCCTTCCCCCAGCAGCGAGAAACACTCCTTGCTTATTGTTACAAGGGGGCCGAACCACCTGCTGTTTATAGAGACACCCAAGATGCACAGTGTTAAATTCCCCTCAGTGGATTCAAGAGGCAAAGCACCATATTGTCTGCACGCGGGAGGAACGCCAAGCCTTGCAACTGCACGTTTCTCTGCAGAGGTCACTGGAGGTTTGGTTAAACCCGTGGAACAGTGAGGAAGCGGCGAGACCTGCCGCATTTTCGCTGCTGAAGGCTGCACAGCGCCCACAGCAGCTGCTGGTGGGAAGCAGCATGGAACACACCCACAGCTGCCACGGCCTCGGGGCGGGCTGCTCCTTTTAAAATAAAAGATCTTGAGCCCCAAGACTCGCAGCCTGCAAGGCGTGTGGCCCGCAGCGAGGAACGCTGCCTCCTGCACCCGG
>JAKSZT010000089.1:466478-490859 GCA_026826555.1 Tolypeutes matacus | reverse complement strand
GCGTCCTCCCGTCACCAAGCGCAACCCCCCGCCTCCGGCCCCGCCCCCGGCCGCGGCCGCCAGGGGGCGCGCGGGCGCAGTGCGCATGCGCCGGGCGCTTGGCACGCTGGGAGCCTGAGCCCCGTCGCTGGCACGAGGCATGCCGGAAGCCGGGGGCCGCAGCGGGCTGGCCCCGCCCACACGCCGGCCGTGGGAACCCGCAGGCCTCGGCGCTCTCCAGGTCACTCCGCGTGGGGCAGTGGGACCGGCTCTGGAGAGGAGTTTGGGCGGCTACTCTGAGAGTCAAACAAGAATTACCATATGACCGGGCCATTCCATTTCTAGATACGTACCCCAAAGAATTGAAAGCAGGGACTCAGACAGGTATTTGCACACCGATGTTCACTGCAGCATTATTCACAACAGCCAAAAGGGCGAAGCAGCCCGGCTGTCCCTCAACAGACGGGTGGACACGCAGATGGTGGCATATGCACCTGGTGGACTATTACTCAGCCTTAAGAGGAAGTGAAGAGCTGGTCCATGTTACAACATGGATGAACCTTGAAGACATGATGTTGAGCGAAATAAACCAGACACAAAAGGACAAATATATGATTTCTCTTATACCAAATACATAGAATAAGCACATTCATAGAGACAGAAAGCAGAACAGTGGTTAACAAGGGCTAGGTTAGGGGAAATAGTGAGTTACTGCTAAATGAGTATGAGTTTTGGTTTAGGATGATGAAAATAATCTGGAAAGAGTGATAAAAGTTAGTCAATGTATTTAATGTGAAAGAATTGTCCACTTAAAATGGTTAAAGTGATTTTTATGCTATATACATTTTACCACAACCAACAATACTTTTTTAAAATAATTACATTATTTTTCAAAAATAATGTACAAGAATGTAAGGATCATTTAACATCTGAAAAATCTAGCAATGTAAACCAACACTTCATTGGACTAAGGACATGAATTATTTCAATTGTTGAAAAAAGTCAACATCTCATTATGATCAAAAATTAAAATCTAAGTTATAGAAAACAAATTTCATTACCTGGATAAAGACTATATATAAAAAAAAAAAAACTATGCAAATAATTCTCAACTGAGAATCTTTGGATGGAAACCCTTTAAGATCAGGATCAAGGAAAGGGTGCTGGCTCATGTTGGAAGGGCTCAGCCCTTGCAATAAGATAAGAAAAAAGAATCTAAGGATCAGATGATGTAGTGGGTTGAATGGTGGCGCCCTAAAAGATATGTCAAATCCCTGGAATCTGTGAGTGTTACTTTATTTGGACGAAAGGGTGGTCTCTGCAGATGTAATTACATTTGTGGTGATTTATTATAGCAGTGTGAGGAAACTAATACAAAAGAGAATAACCTAAAGTCTCAAATTTTGAAGATAATATGAAATACCTCAATGAAAATATACAGAAATATTTTTAAAAACTAATAGAATTAATAAGGAAGTTCAATAAGCCCAACTTCCAAAACTCAACAGTGGTCCTCTACACTAGAAATAAACAACTAGAGAACATGATGGAAACTAAGATCCAGTCACAACATCAACAGATGCCATAAACTATGCAGGATTTAAGCTAATCAAAAATATACAATACTTTTATAGAGGACACTTAAAAATGCTCTTAAAACTCTCTTAAAGGACTTACAAGAAATCCCAAATAAATATTTATGGGCCAGATGACATAATAATGTAAAGATGTCATTTCTCCCTAAAATAATCTAAAAATCCAAAATAATTAATAATCTAGATTCCAGCAAGATTTGTTGATGAATGTGAAAAACACATTTTAAAATGTACATCTAAGAATATAGGTCTACAAACAGCTAGTTCAATTTGTAAGAAGAACAAAGAAAAGTGATGTACATTTCTAGATTAGCATGTACTCCAAAGCAATGGCATCCTATAGTCCCAGGAATACAAATAGAGCAACAGAACAGAATAAAGAATTCAGAATAACACCAATGTATAAAAATGAATGGAGAGGGGGGTGGATGTGGCTCAAATGGTTGGGCGTCTGTCTGCCATATGGAGGGACCTGGGTTTGATCCCCAGGACCTCCCGGTAAAATAAATAAAAAAATAAAAAATGAATGGAGAAAGATTGTGTAGGGGTTCTTTTTTGGGAAAACCAATTCACTACATGGAGAAAAATAAAGCTTGTGAGGTAGGGGTCCTCCTTTTTTTGCAAATGGAGATCCAGTTTTCCCAGCACCATTTGTTGAAGAGATTGTTCTTTCTCAATTGAATGGTCTTTGCCACTTGGTCAAAAATCAGTTGGCCACAGATGTGAGAATTGATTTCTGAGCTCTAACTTTGACTCTATTGGTATGTATGGCTCTCCTTTGGCCAGTACTATGCTGTTTTGGTTACTGTGGCTTTGTAATAAGTTTTGTTTTGTTTTGTTTTGTTTTAAGATTTTATTTATTTTTTCATTTATCCCCCCCTTGCTGCCTGTGCTCGCTGGGTCAGCTAACCACGCCGTGCGGGCGGGCTTACCTTCACCGGGAGGCCCCGGGAACCGAACCTGGGGCCTCCCATATGGTAAACGGGAGCCCTACTGATTGAGCCACAGCCGCTTCCCATGTAATAAGTTTTAAGATCAGAAAGTATGAGTCCCCCAACTTCAGTCTTCTTTTTCCAAGATGTCTTTACCTATTCGGGACTCCTTACCCTTTCATATAAATTTGGTGATTGGCTTTTCCATTTCTGCAAAGACTGTTGGAATTTTGATTGGGATTGCATTCAATCTATAAATTGCTTTGGGTAGTACTGACATCTTGATGATATTTAGTCTTCCAATCCATGAATGCAGAAGGTCCTTCCATTTATTTAGGACTTCTTTGATTTTTTTTAGCAATGTTTTGTAGTTTTCTGGGAACAAAACTTTTACATCCTTGGTTAAATTCATTCCTAGATGTTTGATTATTTTAGTTTCTATTGTGAATGGAATTCTTGTCTTGATTTCTCCTTCTGATTGTTCACTGCTTGTGTATAGGAACACTACTGAGGTTTGGGTATTGATATTGCACCTTGACACTTTGCAGAATTCCCTTATTAGCGCTAGGAGCTTTGTTGTGGATTTTTCAGGATTTTCTGTATATAAGACCATATCATCTGCAAATAGGGAAAGTTTTTGGCTTCTTCCTTTCTAACTTGGATGCCTTTTCTTCTTCTTGCCTAATTGCTCTGGCAAGAATTATTCTTGTTTTTTTTTTGTTGTTATTGCTGTTGTTAATATTTTTTTATATATTTAAGCTATTTTCATTTATTCCTATTTCTATTGAAATTTTACATGAAATGGTTCCAGAATTTTATCAAATGTCATTTATCATATGTAGCTTTATTATCTCCTTTAATTTGTTGAACTAAAGAGTTACAATGGTATTAGGCCATGCTTGTATTCCTGAAGGTATAGCGTGACAGTTTGAATTCTGTGAATCTCAGAAAAGATTGTTCTTGAACAATCCTACTCCTGTGGGTGTGGGGTCCTTTGATTGCTTTAAATACAGTTAAAGGGCCTTTGATCAGATCACTTGATTAGATCACTTTAGGGATTGGACTATGTCAGTGAGGCGTGACCCAAGTTAGGTCTCCGCCTTCTTGGTGGGTCTTATATAAACTGAGTACACACAGAGAGAAAGACATATTTAGAATGGCTCCAGGAAGCGGCTGTGGCTCAATTGGTTGGGCACCCGTTTACCATATGGGAGGCCCAGGGTTCGATTCCCCGGGGCCTCCTGGTGAAGGCAAGCCGGCCCGCGTGGCGTGGCGAGCTGACGCAGCAAAATGATGCAACAAAGGGAGACAAGCAGACACAGAAAAATGGAAAGCAAAAATGGACACAGCAAGCACAAGCAGCAAGGGGGGGATAAATAAATAAATAAATCTTTAAAAAAAAAAAAATAGAATGGCTCCAGAATTTTATCAAATGGCACTTATTATATACATATATATATGTATTTTTTTTTTAAGATTTATTTTTATTTATTTATTTATCCCCCCCTTGCTGCTTGTGTTCACTGTGTCCATTTGCTGTGCATTTTTCTGTGTCTGCTTGTCTCCCTTTGTTGGGTCATCTTGTTGCACCAGCTCTCTCACCGCACCGTACAGGCCGGCTCGCCTTCACCAGGAGGCCCCGGGAATCGAACCCGGGGCCTCCTATATGGTAAACGGGAGCCCAACCAATTGAGCCACAGCCGTTTCCCTATATATTTTTTAAATGATTTTATTTCTCCTTTAATTTGTTGAGCTAATGAATTACAGTGGTATTAAGCCATGCTTGTATTCCTGAATTAAACCATACTTGGTCATATCATGTTATTCTTTTGATATGCTGCTTGATTCTTTTTGCTAATATTTTATTTATAGTTTTTGCACCTATATTATACATAAGAAATCTTGGTCCATAGATTCTCTGAGCTGTCTTCATCATTTTGGAGTGTTAAGGTCATTCTGGCTTTTAAAATGAATTAGCTGTTTCATATTTTATGTGGCCTGGCATCTTGTAAATAACTTTCAGATGACCTGATCTCTGAAGGCTGAAGGCTGATGCGAGCTCAGCCATCTGGTCCTGGAGATTTCCTTCATGGTCGCTGTTTAATCACCTTCCTAACCCCTTCCCTTGGTAACTAGTTAATTTAAGTCTTCTACTTTGTTGTAGTGTTTTATATTTTGCTAGAAATGTCTCCTCCAGGCTTTTCCCAGCCTTCCTGGCCTGCCCTCAGCCTGCTGTGACCGGAGTGAAGGCCACTCACATCTTGTGGGGAGGCCAGCCTGGGCGGCAGGGGTGGAGACTGCCTGCCACAGGGGCCCACTCGGACGTCTGTGTCCCTGTCTGTGCAATGGGAATAACAGCCCCGGCCCCCCCCCCCCCCCCCCCCCCGGTGGAGGAGCCCCGCAAGGACGAAGGTGTGGGAACTTGGTGAGCCAGGGAGCCAGCGCAGAAGGAGCTTTCAGGGAGTGGGGGTGGCTCCGGCGATTGGGCGCCTGCCTCCCACATGGGAGGTCGCGGTTCCGATCAGGTGCCTCCTGAAGAGACCAGGAGCACACGAGGAACAACACAGAGAGCGGACAGCAGCGCAAACAACGGGGGTAAGGGGTAGCGAGTGGGGGGTAGGAATAGATAAAATAAATCTTTTTTTTAAAGAAAGGGGGGCGGATGTGGCTCAAATGTTTGGGCGGCCGTCTCCCATATGAAGGGTCCTGGGTTCAATCCCTGGGACCTCCCGGTAAATATAAAGATAAATGTAGAAGGCACGTGGGCGGGAGGGGCCACGCAGCAAGATGATGATGTAACAGGAGGTGGCACAAAGGAGAGCCAGGACCTAAGGCGGTGCAGGCGGTCGGAGGCCTCTCTCCCACATCAGAGGTTTTCAGGATCAAATTCCAGGGAAGACAGGAGGAGAAGGATGAGAGGCGAGGGCAGGGCACAGACACAGAGAATTTCCCAGCGAATGGACACAAAACAGCAAAAATATGGGGGTGCGGGAGGCGAAAATAGATAAAAGCAAATAAATAAACCTTTAAAAAAAAAAAAAAAGAAAAGAGCTTCCAGGGCCCCAGGAGAAAACCCTCATTTCCCTGCACTTCTTTGCGTTTCTGTTCCGCAGGCGTAACTGCGGCTTCCCTGTGCACCCGGCAGTTTTCCTAGGACTTGGAGAGAGCGGCAGATTTATGAGGAAAGGAAAAGCGTTGGCGTGTGAGGCCTTGCCAGCGCACAGGCACGTGGATCCCCGCCAGCATTTCCTGGGAATTACGTTTAAGCTTTGTCCCTGGCCTGGCCCTGCGGGTGTGAAGCGTGGAAGCCC
Organism: Tolypeutes matacus; assembly: GCA_026826555.1. NCBI lineage: Eukaryota > Metazoa > Chordata > Mammalia > Cingulata > Chlamyphoridae > Tolypeutes > Tolypeutes matacus. Next base: position 485,042 of record JAKSZT010000089.1, on the reverse strand, counting down.
CGGAGACAAGTGCCGCGGGGACGCAGCGGGGACAGCATGGACCAACAGCCAGCTCCTGGGCCGCGCCCTCCCTGGCTGCCGGCTGCGATGGGAGCCCTGGTGTGGATGCGCTGTACTTAGGACAGCTACAAGGAGCCTCTTCCATCAGCTGTAGCGCAGGAAGCACACTAATGCAGTGTGTTAAAAATAGGGGGATATTTGGGAACTGTGTTTTCTGCATGATTTTTCTGTAAACCCACTTCTCTAATAAAAAAATTTATACTAAAAAAAGCAAATCTAGAGAGAAAGCATATCAGTGGTTATCTAGGCGTGAGGGTGGGAGCAGGGTTGACTGCAAATTCGCAAGAGAGAGCATTTTGGGGTGATGGAAGTATTCTCAGACAGGTTATGATGATGGCTGCACACCTATTTAAACTTACTAATGATCACTGATCTATCGACTTAAATGGAAATAAGGCTGTTTTAAAAAGTAGAGAATTTAATTTAAATGAGTCTCAGGTTGGTAGTAATCAGCAGCAGAAAATGCAAATTCTCATTGTAAGAACTTCAATCTTGACCAATCACTATTTCAGATATTAAAATGTGAAAAAATGTGCATACTATAATTTGAAAAAATATGGCAATTGAATTAGTTAGGCTAGGATAGACTATGCTGTGATTAATAAATGAATTAAGTGCCTTCACTTATTTCTTATTCCTACAAAGCCTAATGTGGGTGGTGTAACACTCCTCAGTGGCTCTGCTCCAAGCAGTGACTCAGGGACCCAAGCTGCCCCATCTTACAGCTGTGCCACCATCTGAAATATTAGTCTTCCAAGATTGCTGCAACAGACCACGAGAAGGTTGAAGAATGTCAGTGGGTGTAGTTAAGGACCAGAAGTGGTACACACCACTTCCTACATTTCATGGCTCCCATCTAACTGCAATTAGGGAAATTTAGAGGCACACTGGAGTAAATAATAAGAACTAACAGTCTCGACCTCTGTGGTGGTTTGAAGCTGTATGTACCCTGGAAAAAGATGTTTTTAAATCTAATCCATTCCTGCCTGTGTAAACCCACACACAGTGGGATCTTTTGATGAGGCTACTTTAGCTAAAGTGTGACCCACCTCATTCAGGATGGGACTGAATCCTTTTACTAGAGACCTTGTAAATGGAATGAATACAGAGAGAAAGAGAGAAAGCCACAGAAGCAAGCAGCTGAAATCAACGAAAACTGGAAGAGAAAGGAAGGACCAACAGGCGCCACCATGTGACTTGTCATCTAGCAGAAGAGCTGAGGATCACCAGCAGCTGGTCTTTGTGAAGGAAGCATCACCCTGATGATGCCTGGATGCATTTTCTTGGCCTCAAAATGTAAGCTAATAAATTGCCATCATTTAAGCCAACTCATTTCACAGTATCTGCTTTGAGCACCCTGAAAAACTAAAACAGATTTTGGTATGAGGAGGGTGAGGCGCTGCTATTGCAAATACCAAAACTGTGGGAATGGCTTTGGAACTGGGTAATGGGTAGAGGCTGGAAGAGTTGTGAGGTGCTTAATAGAAAATGCCTACATTGCTTCAAAGAGACTGTTGGTAGAAATATAGATGCTAAAGTTACTTCAGGGGGGCGGATGTGGCTTAGATGGTTGGGCGTCCGTCTCCCATATGGAGGGACCTGGGTTCGATCCCTGGAACCTCCCGGTAAAATAAAAAAAATATATATAGAAGGCGCATGGGCTGCCAGGCCCCGGGAGCCATGCAGCAAGATGATGACGTAACGAGAGGGAGACACAGGGGAGAGACAAGACAAGATGCTCTGAAAGCTCCGAAAACCAGGAGCCGAGGTGGCGCAGGTGGCAGAACACCTCTCTCCAACATCGGAGGTCTCCAGGATCGAATCCTGGTGAAGACTGGAGGAGAAGGATGAGAAGAGATGGCAGGAAACAGACACAGAGAATTGGCCAGCGAATGGACACAAAACAGCAAATGGGGAAGGGAGGGTTTAAAATGGATAAAGTAAATAAATAGATCTTTAAAAAATAATAATAATAATAATAAAGTTACTTCAGGCCTTAGACGGAAATGATGATGGTATTATCAGAAACTGGAAGAGAGATGATCCTTGTTTTTTGTTTGTTTGCTTAGGAGGTACTGGGGATTGAACGCAGGACCTTGTACATGGGAAGCAGGCGCTCAACCACTTGAGCTACATCCACTGCCCAATGAGAGTTGGGTTTTTTTTTTTTCTTCATTTGTTTGTTTTTAGGAGGTACTGGGGATCAAACCTGGGACTTCATACATGGGAAGCAGGCACTCAACTCCTTCGGCTACATCCAGTCTCCTGATCTTGTTTTTTGTTTGTTTTGTTTTGTTTTTTGAGGTAATTGAGGTACCAGGGCTGGGAATTGAACCTGGGACCTCATAGATGGGAAGCTGGTGCTCAACCACTGAACCACATCAGCTCCCGAGTTGGTTTTTTCATTTGTTTTGCATGTTGTTTCGTTTTTGTTTTTTTAGGAGGCACCAGGAATTGAACCCAGTACCTGCCATGTGGAAAGCAGGTGCTCAACTGCTTAAGCCACATCTGCTCCCCCAATCCTTGTTTTAAAGTGGAAGAGAACATGGTGAAATTGAGTTCTACTGTCAGAAGGGAGACAGAATTTCAATGTGATGAGCTTGGATATTTAGCTGAGGAGATTTTCCAAGCAGTGTGTGGAAGGTGCAGCCTGGTTTCTCTTTCCAGTTTATAGTAAAATGTGAGAGTAAAGGGATAAGCTGAGAACTGACCTTATGGGCACAAAGAAACCAGGAGTGAATGGTTTGGACAATTCTGAGTTTGTGGAAACAAAGAGCCCAAAAAAATAGGGCTCCATGTGATAGTTTACCTGAACATGGAACCAGTATCATTTCAGTGCAAGTCAGGATTGCAGGTGCAGTCATCCAGGAAGGCTCTATGGAAAGTCCTACCATCTGATGGTTTGGACTCAAGTGTACTGCATCCAAAACCAAGTTTTCTGCAAGATCTATATGAATGGGACCACTGCCAGCCTGGACTAAAAGGGACAGAAAAGGGATAGATTGAAGGAGAAACCATTCAAGGGCAGAACCAAGGAAGTAGAGGTCTGGACCCAAGACATCTTCCCAGGCCAAGAGAGCAGCGCAGCCATGTGTGGGGAAAGGCTGACTGTGCCCCAGCACTTGGATCATTATGGATGTTTCAAAGTGCAAACTGGACTCTGCATTATGTCTATAACAGGAACGTGTCATCAGAAATAGCAGTGTCTCCTGCTCTGTTCACTCATTCAGCAAGTATTTGCTGAGTGCTACTGTGTGCAGGCACTGTTCTAAGTACTGGGAGTGAGAGTAAATAAATGCAGCCAAGTCCTTGTCTTTGCAGAGATGACATTTTGATTTGGGGAGACCATTCTAGTTTGGAGAAGAATTCTCTATTCTACCCTGATGTTCTACTGTATATTTACTTGCTTTTTGCCTGTCTTCCCATTAGAATGTCAGCTACGGGGGGGAGGGGGTAGTGGCGGCAGCTTCGTTCATTGTCAAATCCCATCACTTAGAATGGTGCCTGAGACTTCCGGGAAGATGGCAGACTAGAAAGACACAGGACTCTCTTCTTTCCCAGAAAAATAGCTAGATAGGTTGAAATGACCCTGGAAAAAGATCTTCTAGGGTTTAGGACACCAAGCAAAGGCTGAACACTGCCCAGAATTGAGAAGGACAAAGGAGGGGAATCCTGATGCAAAACTCAAACACACGCCAAACAGACATTCAAAGGAGAAGGCTGCCAAAGAGCACCATCTGCTGGCAGACAGAGGAAGTGCACATCAGAAAATTAAAAGTAAGAAAGGCTTTTTCCAGCCTTTATAACCTCACTCCCCAAGGTACTAGGAAGCAGGTCTGCAACCCATTACTGGGTACAGAGCCCAGTTTTGAGCAAATAACAGAGACAATCCTAATGATCCAGGTTGAACTAAGAAAGAAAGAGCAGCAGTAACATGCAGCCTCCCACCAATAAGTCCCTATGAAAGAAAAAGAAATTGAGCATCTGAGTAAACTACTATCATAATCAGATGCCTATACATCAGCAAAAAATTATGGGCCATACTAAGAAAATGGAAGACATGGCTCAAGAAAAGGAATATATCAAAGCCTCAGAAGAGATGCAGGATTTGAGACAACAAATTACTGAGATGCACAAAAATTTCCAAAATCAAATTAATGAGTTGGAAGACAATATGGCTAAAGAGATAAATGACATCAAGAAGACACTGAGGGGGCTGTGGCTCAATCGGTGGGGCTCCCGTTTGCCATGTGGGAGGCCCGGGGTTCAGTTTCCCGGGCCTCCTGGTGGGGGCGGGCCCGCCCGCGCGGCGTGGTTGGCTGACCCAGAGAGCACGAGCGGCAAGGGGGGGATAAATGGATAAATAAATTAAAAATCTTTAAAAAAAAAAAAAAAAAAAGAAGACACTGAGGGAAGCGAATGTGGCTTAAGTGATTGGGTTCCCGCCTACCACATGGGAGGTCCTGGGTTTGGTTCCTGGTGCCTTCTGGAGAAGGCGAGCTGGCACCATGGGCAGGTGCAGGGAGCTGACTTAACAAGATGATGCAACAAAAAGGCACAAAGAGGAAAGACAGTGAGAAACACAACAAACCAGGGAGCTGAGGTGGCTCAGGCGACTGAGCACCTCTCTCCCACATAGGAGGTCCCAGGTTCGGTTCCTGGTGCCTTCTAAAGAGAAGACGAGCAGACACAAAATAGCACATGGAAAATGGACACAGAGAGCAAAAAGTGACCCCAAACAATTGAGAGGGGTATAAATAAATAAAATAAATCTTAAAAAAAAAAAAAAAAATTGAGTGAGCACAGAGAAGAATTTGAAATCCTGAATAGAAAAGTAATAGAGCTCATGGGAATGAAAGACACAATAGGTGAGATCAAAAACACATTTGAGGCATACAACAGCAGACTCAAAATGTTGAAAAAAGAATATGTGATACTTAAGACAGAGCAGCTGAAATTGAAGAGAGTAAAGAATGGAAAAAATTGAGCAGGGACTCAGGGAGTTGAATGACAACACGAAACACAACAACATACGTGTCATGGGAGTTCCAGAAAAAGAAAAAGGAAAAGGGGCAGAAAGAGTATTTGAGGAAATAATAGCCGAAAATTTCACAACTCTCACAGAAGAAATGAACTTACGTGTCCAAGAAGCACACCGTACCCCAATAAGAATAAATCCAAGTAGAACTACTCCAAGACACACACAACTCAGAATGTCAAATGTCAAAGATAAAGAGAAAATTCTGAGAGCTCCAAGGAAGAAGCCACATACAAGTGACATACCCAGTGAGACTTAGCACGGATTTCTCATCAGAAACCATGGAGGCGAGAAGACAGTGGTATGGTATGATACAATTAGGATACTGAAAGAGAAAAACTGCCAGTTGAGAATTCTTTATCTAGCAAAAGTGTCCTTCAAATATGAAAATGAGTATAAAATATTCACAAACAAACAGAAACTAATAGAGTTCATAAAAAAGAACCCATCATTGCAGGAAATATTAAAGGAAACCTTAGAACTTGAAAGTAAAAGACAGGAGAGAGAAGCTTGGAGGAGAGTATAGAAGAAAGAATAGCAGAAAGGATAACCAAAAGAGTAAAAAGAAGGAAGAAAATATAATACGACATATGAAAACCAAAGAAGAAAATGGTGGAAGTAAATAATGCATTTACAATATCATTAAATGTGAATGGATTAAACTCCCCAATCTAAAGATACAGGCAGACACAATGGATAAAAAAAACATGAGCCATCCATATGCTGCTTACAAGAGATTCATCTTAGACCCAGGGATACAAACCAGCTGAAAGTGAAAGGCTGGAAAAAGATACTCCACGCAAATAGTAACCAGAAAAGAGCAGGGGTAGCTATACTAATATCGGACAAAACAAAATTTTTTAAATGCAAAAAAAGTTATGAGATACACAGAAGGCCATTATATATTAATAAAAGGGACAATCCACCAAGAAGATATAACAGTCATAAATATCTACGCACCCAACCAGGGTGCCCCAAAATATATGAGACAAACTCTGGCAAAACTGAAGGGAGAAATAGACATCTCTACAATAATCACTGGAGACTTCAACACCCCACTCACATCATTAGATAGAACAACTAGACAGAAGATCAACAAGGACACAGAGAACTTGAACAATATGATAAACAAGTTAGACCTAACAGACATATACAGAACACTGCATCCAAACTCAGTGGGTTATACATTCTTCTCAAGTGCCCATGGATCTTTCTCCAGGATAGACCACATGTTAGGGCACAATTCAGCTCTCAATAAATATAAAAAGATTGAAATTGTACAAAGCACCTTCTCAGCTCATAATGGAATGAAATTGGAAATCAATAACAGATAGCAAAGAGGTAAATTCACAAATGTGTGGAGGCTAAACAAACACACTTCTAAATAATCAGTGGGGTCAAAGAAGAAATTGTAAATGAAATCAGTAAATATATTGAAATGAATGAAAATGAGAACACAACTTATCAAAACTTATGGGATACAGTGAAGGCAGTCTTGACAGGGAAATTTGTATCTCTAAAGACCTACATTAAAAAAGAAGAGCTAAACTCACAGATTTAACTGAACAACTAGGGAAACTAGAAAAAGAACAACAAACCAATCCCAAAGCAAGCAGAAGAAAGAAACAATAAAGATTAGAGCAGAAATATAAGAAATTGAGAACAAAAAATAAGAGAGAAAATCAAAATCAAAAGCTCATTTTTTTTATCAATAAAATTGACAAAACCCTAGCTAGACTAACAAAGAAAAAAAGAGAGAAGATGCAAATAAATACAATGAGAAATGAAAGGTGGGGAATTACGAACGACCCCACAGAAATAAAAAGAATCATAAGAGGATGTTACGATAAACTGTATGACAAAAAACTAGACAACCTGGGTGAAATGGACAAATTCCTAAAAATGCACAAACAGCCTACACTGACACTACAAGAAATACAAGAACTTACCAACCAATCACATTTAAAGAGATTGAATCCATTATCAAAAATCTTCTAACCAAGAAAAGTCCAGGACCAGATGGCTTCACAGGTGAATTCTACCAAGTATTTAGAAGAGAATTAACACCTATCCTGTTTAAACTCTTCTAAAAAATTGAAGAAGGGGGAAAATTAATCAACACATTTTATGAAGCCCAAATCACCTTAATACCAAAGCCACATAAAGATACTACAAGAAAAGACAATTGCAGTCCAATCTCTCTAATGAATATAGATGCAAAAATTTTCAACATATGCAAATATTCTAGCTGTCCTGATTTTGTGATAATCAGGGCAGGCTGAACATTCGCTATATTAGAAACCATGCGTGTGTCCCCAGACCTAGTTTTTCTCCCTAGGTCTGGTTTTTAGAATGCTGGTGGTAAACTAAGCCTGATTTATTATATGACCATCCTGTATGGGAAAAGACTGTAACTTTTGGGTATCTTTGGTCAACCTTGGGAGATAGAGCAGGGGGACAGATGTGGCTCGGGTGGTTGGGCATCCGTCTCCCATATGGAGAGAGCTGGGTTCGACCCCCAGGACCTCCCAGTAAAAATTTAAAAAAGAAAAATATAGAAGGTGCATGGGCCACCAGGCCCTGTCCACGGGTGAGCCACCAGGCCGTGAGCCACTCAGCAAGATGGTGAGGTAGCAGGAGAGTGACACAAGGGAGAGCCAAGAGGAGATGCACTGAAGAACCAGGAACTAAGGTGGCACAGGCAGTAGGACACCTCTCTCCCACATCGGAGATTTGAGGATCGAATCCCAGTGAAGACAGGAGGAGAAGGATGAGAGGAGAGGGCAGGAAACAGACACAGAGAGTTGTCCAGCGAATGGACATAGAAACAGCAAAAAACGGGGTGGGGGGTAAAAGTAGATAAAAGTAAATAAATAAATAAATCCTTAAAAAAATGTATAGGGGAGGAAGATACAGACTATAGTTAGTGATAATACTTTGATGATGCTCTTTCATGATTTGTTAACAAACATTTCACAACAATGCAGGGTGTTTGTGGGGGGTGATGTGTGGGAGCCCTGTAGGATGTTATGCAGGTTTGTTTAGTAAGATCACGATGTTTACTGAACACTTATAGTTTATGTATGTTCATATATGAATGATATACTTCAATAAATAATTTTTTAAAAATTCTCAACATATGGGAAGCAGATGTGGCTCAAGTGGTTGAGTAACCATTTACCATATGGGAGGACCCGGATTAGATCCCTGGGACCTCCTGGTTAAAAAAAAAAGGTGAGCCCACGCCCGCAGGGACATGTGGCAAGCCACACAGCATGATGATGATGCAACAAAAGAGATACGCAGGGGAGAGTCAAGGCGAGACGTGCCTGAAACCAGGAACTGAGGTGGTGCAAGTGGCAGGGCGCCTCTCTCCCACAGCGGAGGTCCCTAGGATCAAATCCCGGTGAAGCCTGGAGGAGAAAAATGTGAAGAAAAGGCAAGAAACAGACACTCTAGAAGATCACCCAGAGAATGGACAGAGACAGCAAGCGGGGGCGGGGGGGCGGGGGGGGGTGGGGAACTCATAGAACTCTACACCAAAATATAAAAAAAGAAAAAAACAAAACAAAAAAACAAAAAAAACAAAAAACAAAAAAAAAAAAAAAGAACTCTACACCAAAAGAAATAAATAAAGTCAATTAAAAAAAATTCTCAACAAAATACTTGCAAATAGAATCCAACAGCGTATCAAAAGTCTTATACAGGGAAGTGGATGTGGCTCAAGTGATTGGCTCCTGTCTACCATATAGGAGGTCCAGGATTTGATTCCTGGGGCCTCCTGATGAAAAGCAAGCTGGCCTGAGCGGTGAGCTGGCCTGAGCGGTGAGCTGGCCTGCGTGGTGAGCTGGCGCAGTGAGATGTCACAACAAAAAGAGACACAGAAACGAGACAATAGGAGACGTGGCAGACCAGGGAGCTGAGGTGACACAAGAGATTCAGCACCTCTCTCCACTCCGGAAGTTCCCAGGATCGGTTGGCCCAGTGCCACCTAAAGAGAAGACAGACACAGAAGAACACACAGACAGCAGACAACAAGCTCAAAAACAATGAGGAGAGAGGGAGAGAAATAAACAAACAAATAGATCTTAAAAAAAAAAAAAAAAATCTTATACATCATGACTAAGTAGGATTTATTCCTGGTATGCAAGGCCGGTTCAACGTAAGAAAATCAAACCATGTAATATACCACATTAACAAATTGAAGAGAAAAAAACACAATTATTCAATCGGTGCAAAAAAAGGCATTCAACATAATCTAGCATCATTTCTCTATAAAAAAATATTTCAAAAGATAGGAATGGAAAAAATTCCTCAATATGATAAAAGGCATATATGAAAAACCCACAGCCAACATTGTACTCAATGGGGAAAGGTTGAAAACTTTCCCTCTAAGATCAGGAACAAAACAAGGATGTCCACTGTCACCATTGTTATTCAACATTGTCCTAGAAGTTAAAAGCTACAGCAATTAGATGAGAAAAAAGAAATTAAAGGCATCCAAATAGTAAAAGAGAAAGTAAAACTCTCACTATTTGTGGTTGACATGATCCTATATTCATAAAATTCTGAAATGTCTACAAAAAAGCTACTTGAGCTAAAAAATGAATTCAGCAAAGTGGCAGGATATAAGATCAACATGCAAAAATCAGTAATGTTTCTGGTACACTAGTACTGACCAATCTGAGGAGGAAATCAGGGGGAAAATTCCATGTTCAATAGCAACAAAAAGACTCAAATACCTAGAAATCAATTTAACTAAATATGCAGACCTATATACAGAAAACTACAAAACAACGCTAAAAGAAATCAATGAAGACCTAAACAAATGGTTTGGAAGACTAAATATTGTGAAGAAGTCAATCCTACCCAAACTGATTTATAGATTCAATGCAATACCAATCAAAATTCCAACAGCTTACTTTACAGAAATAGAAAAGGTAATTACCAAATTCATCTGGAAGGGAAAGTGCACCTGAATAGCCCAAAGCATTCTAAAAAAGAAGAGCAATGTGGGAGGAATTTCACTGCCTGACCTTGAAACATATCACAAAGATACAGCGGTGAAAACAGCATGGTACTGGCATAAAGATTGACACATCGATCAGTGGAATAGAACCAAGAATCCAGAAGGGAACCTTCAACTCTACGGTCAACAGATTTTCAACAAACCTATGAAGTCCATGTTAATGGGACAAAACAGAATCTTCAACAAATAGTGCTTGGAGAACTGGATAAATATAACCAAAAGAATGAAAGAGGACCCCTATCTCACTGCCTACACAAAAATCAACTTAAAAAGAGATAAATTTAAAAGCCAAGACCATAAAACTACTAGAATAAACTAGGGACACATCTTAAAAACTTTGTGGTAGGTGGTGGTTTCTTGGAACTTACACCCAAAGCACATGCAACAAAAGAAAAAATAGATAAATGGGATTTTGTATTAGTCAGGGTTCTCTCGGGAAACAGAATCAGCAGGAGATATCTGTGAATAATATGGAACTCTAAAAGAGTCTCTCACGCGACCGTGGGGACGCACAAGTCCAGGTTCCTCAGGCAGGCTGCAAACCAAGGGCTCCGATGAAAGGTCGTTGATGAGTCTCTGGGAGAAGTTGCCTGTCCAACCACGAGCTGGGAAATTCTCCCTGAATGTTGAAATCACTTCCACTTTTAAGTCATTCAACTGATTGGATAAAAGCACCACCCATTGATGATGTAATCTCCCTGATTGATGCAGATGTAATCAGCCATCCACGCAGTAAACTCACTGGTGATTGAAGTCCATAAATGCTCTTGTATTACAATTAGCCCAGTGCTTGCTGGAACAAGCACCTGGACACAACTACCTGGCCGAGTTGACACATTAGCCTAACCATCACAGTCCACCCCTTGTCAACTCGGCAATCATACACATTACCCTAAACCATACTTAGTCTCTAAGTAAAAACAATAACAGACAAGTATACATATTTATTTCCACCTAACAATGTTCAACTCCCCTGCGTACAACCGGAAACGCATTAATTCCCTACAGAACAGGGTGCAAGTCCTTGGATGATAGTCACTCTTAAACTCGACATCCTTAAATATTATGATGTGGGATTAATACAACTTTTCATGATAGGGAAAAAGATTGGGGAAGAAAACAAAGAAATTCATTTTGTGTACATATACAATCATACTCATAATGAAACATGGAAGAAGGGTTCATGACCATTACAGTCCTCGTTTCTGTAACTGGTCACGTGGTCGAAGTTCATATTTATCACTACCTTCTTCCACTACCCATTCCATGTTCCCGTTACCTTCAGCAAGCACTTCAGCCGGCCGTGGTTCTTTGCCTGGTGGGGTGACCCAAACTTTCATTCCTGAAGATTCTGGGCCATTGTTAGTCCTGCTTGAATTGGTTTGTTGCAATTTTCCATTGACTTTAATCACAGGGCATGGCAGGACTAGGAGACGCCCTAGAGGATCCCCTGCATTCCAGGCAAACTCTTCTTTCCCCCTTATGTAGATGTAGTCCTATTTCCCCTTGATAGTCAGGATCAATCACCCCAGCCAGTACAGTAATTCCCTTCTTTGCCTGTTGATTCACAGGTAAGAGGAGCCCAAAGTGGCCAGGTGGCAGTCTTAACTTCCAGTTCAATGGAATCACTGTTATGTTCCCAGGTGGCCGCACTCCTCCTCTTGGGACTAAAACCTGTAGACCAGCAGAGCTTAAGGTTTCAGGGACAGGAAGCAAAAATTTTCCTAGTGGGTCACTAGGGGTAATAGTGAGTGGTGCCACTCCCATTTCCACCCCTTGATTCCTGGACCCATGAATCCTGGCTATGGGAGAAACAGCACCATAGAGAGGACGCTGATTCAGAGCATACACAGCCTCCTGGAGAACATTACCCCAGCCCTGCAAGGTATTGCCACCTAGTTGGCGCCGTAATTGAGTCTTCAAAAGGCCATTCCACCGTTCTATTAATCCAGCTGCTTCAGGGTGATGGGGAACATGGTAAGACCAGTGAATTCCATGGGCATGTGCCCGTTCCCGCACATCATTTGCTGTGAAATGTGTTCCTTGATCAGAAGCAACGCTGTGTGGAATGCCATGGCGGTAGATAAGACATTCGGTAAGTCCACGGATGGTAGTTTTGGAAGAAGCATTGCGTGCCGGAAATGCAAACCCGTAGCCAGAGTATGTGTCTATTCTAGTTAAAACAAATCGCTGCCCCTTCCATGATGGAAGTGGCCCAATGTAGTCCACCTGCCACCAGGTAGCAGGCTGGTCACCTCGAGGAATGGTGCCATATCTGGGGCTGAGTGTGGGTCTCTGCTGCTGGCAGATTGGGCATTCAGCAGTGGCTGTAGCCAGGTCAGCCTTGGTGAGGGGAAGTCCATGTTGCTAGCCCATGCATAACCTCCATCCCTACCTCCATGGCCACTTTGTTCATGAGCCCATTGGGCAATGACAGGAGTGGCTAGGGAAAGAGGCTGAGCATTAGCCACAGAGCAGGTCATCTTATCCACTTGATTATTAAACTCTTCCTCTGCCGAAGTCACCCTCTGGTGAGCATTCACGTGGGACACAAATATGTTCATGTTTTTTGCCCACTCAGAAAGATCTATCCACATAGCTCTTCCCCAGACTTCCTTGTCACCAATTTTCCAATCATGTTCCTTCCAGGTCCCTGACCATCCAGCCAAACCATTGGCAATAGCCCATGAATCAGTGTACAAATGCACCTCTGGCCATTTCTTCCTCCAAGCAAAATGAACAACTAGATGCACTGCTCGAAGCTCTGCCGACTGGGAGGACTTGCCCTCACCGCTATCCTTCAAGGATGTCCCAGAAAAGGGCTGCAGTGCCGCAGCTGTCCACTTTCGGGTAGTACCTGCATATCGTGCAGAACCATCTGTAAACCAGGCCCGAGTTTTCTCATCCTCAGTCAACTGATTGTAAGGGAGTCCCCAAGAGGCCAAAGCTGTGGGCTGGGAAAGAGAAGGTAACACGGCAGGGGTGGTGACCATGGGCATTTGGGCCACTTCCTCATGTAACTTACTTGTGCCTTCAGGACCTGCTCGAGCCCTATCTCATATATACCACTTCCACTTTATTATGGGGTGCTGCTGTGCACGCCCAGCTTTATGGTTTGGTGGGTCAGACAATACCCAGCTCATGATAGGCAACTCAGGTCTCATGGTAACTTGATGGCCCATGGTTAAGCGTTCAGTCTCTACTAAGGCCCAGTAGCAAGCCAAAAGCTGCTTCTCAAAAGGGGAGTAGTTATCTGCAGAGGATGGCAAGGCTTTGTTCCAAAATCCTAAGGGTCTGCATTGTGATTCCCCTATAGGGGCCTGCCAAAGGCTCCAGATAAGACACAGGACTTGAAACAGCTAATCAATGAGGTTCATACAAATCTCCTAAATCAAATCATAGAGTTGAGGACAATATAGCTAAAGAAATAAAAGATATTAAAAAGACACTGAGTGAGAACAAAATTTGAAATCTTGGATAGAAAAATAACAGAGCTTATGGGCCAGGACCATAAAACTCCTAGATGATAATGTAGGGAAACATTTACAAGATCTTGTAGTAGGTGGGGGTTTCTTAAACCTTACACCCGAAGCACAAGCAAGAAAAGAAAAAATACATAAATGGGACCTTCTCAAAATTAAACACTTCTGCACCTCAAAGGACTTTGTGAAGAAGTTAAAAGTGCAGCCTACTCCATGGGAGAAAATATTAGAAATTACACATCTGTATTAGTCAGGGTTCTCTCGGGAAACAGAATCAGCAGGAGATATCTGTGAATAATATGGAACTCTAAAAGAGTCTCTCACGCAACCGTGGGGACGCACAAGTCCAGGTTCCTCAGGCAAGCTGCAAACCAGGGGCTCCGATGAAAGCCCGATGAAAGGTCGTTGATGAGTCTCTGGGAGAAGTTGCCTGTCCAAGGACGAGCCAGGAAATTCTCTCTGAATGTTGAAATCACTTCCACTTTTAAGTCATTCAACTGATTGGATAAAAGCACCACCTATTGATAATATAATCTCCCTGATTGATGCAGATGTAATCAGCCATGCACACAATACACTCACTGGTGACTGAAGTCCATAAATGCTCTTGTATTACAATTACCCCAGTGCTTGCTGGAACAAGCACCTGGACACAACTACCTGGCCAAGTTGACACATTAGCCTAACCATCACAGATTTCCTCAAAATTAAATAGTTTTGGACCTCACAAGATTTTGTCAAAAGGTTGAAAAAGGCAGCCAACTCAATGAAAGAAAATATTTGGAAACCACATATCTGATAAAGGGTTGAATATCCATGATATATAAAGAGATGTTACAACTCAACAATAAAAAGACAAATGAGAGAAAAATAACTAGAGGACAGGCTGAAACAGCCTAGAGAAAGATGTTCTATGGTTTCGGACACCAGGCAAAGACTGGACACTGCCCAGAGGAAAGAAGGACAAAGGAGGGAAATCGTGATGACAAAACTGTGAGCTGAAATCCGGAGCTGCTGCCGCCAGCACCCTCCCCCACACTAAAGGCACTTCACAATTCTGGGCCTCTGGGCCTGCCCTTACAGACAAAGGGGGCTCCAGGGATCCACCACCCCAGGAAAGGGGGCAGAGAGGGACACAGCCTAAGGCGGTCTCAGCTCTGACCCACAAAATTGGTCTGCTGTCTCCTACCAGTCCTTCCAGGCCAGGTGGGACCACACAGTGGTTTGCCCTGGGAGCCGAAGGACTGGAGAAATCCGACCCTTACAATGTCCCTCTCTTCTAGCCTGGACTGATTATTGAGGATGCCCCAGGAGGGAAGAGAGAGAGGCACACAGCATAAGGCTGACTCAGCTTTTGAATCACAAATTTGGTCTGCCCTGTCCCAGGAGCCCTTCCAGGCCAGGTGGGGCCGTGTCATTGTTTGCCTTGGAGCCAGCAAGGGACTAAAGATATAGGACCCTCCCAATCTCCTTCTCTCCTAACAGGGACTGATTGTTGAGGACTCAGAGGGGAGTGGAAATATTTCCTAACAGGGAAAGGGGAGGCGGCTTCCAGAGAAGGCTGGAGAAGTGTCTCAGCAAGGTTCCTAGCCTCCAGAAAAGAAACTCTATCACATTGATCTGGTCTGTATTGCAACAAACACACTCCCACCAGGCATTGAACTGAGAGATGCCAAAGAGTGCCACCTTCTAGCAGATCAAGGAAGTGCACATGCAAAAATTAAAAATAAGTAGGAGAGGCTTTTCCTGGCCTCTGTAGCCTCCCTGCCCAAGGCCCTAGGAAGCGACTCTACAACCATTTACTGGGTCCAGTGCCCAGTTTTGAACAACCAGCAGGACAATCCTAACAATCCAAGTTGAGCCAAAAATCAAAGACCAGTGGTAACTCACAGCCTCCTGCCACTAAATCCCTACAAAAGAGAAAGAAATTGAGCATCTGAATAAACGACATCCTAATCAGATGCTTGGACATCAGCAAAAAATTATAAGCCATACTAAGAAAAAGAAGATATGGCCCAAGAAAAGAAATCAAAGCCCCAGAAGAGACACAGGAGTAGAGAGAACTAATCAGCGAGATGTACACAAATTTCCAAAATCAAATTAATGAGTTGAAAAACAATATGGCTAAAGAGATAAATGACATTAAGAAGACATTGAGCAAGTGCAAAGAAAATTTGAAAACCTGAACAGAAAAGTAACAGAGCTCATAAGAATGAAAGAAACAATAGGTGAGATTAAAAAAACACACTAGAGGCATACAACAGCAGACTCGCAATAATAGAAGAAAGAATAAGTGATACCAAAGACAAAACAGGTAAAATTGAAGAGAGTAAAGAAAAGAGGGAAGCATGGAAAAAAATGAGCAGGGGCTCAGACAGTTGAATGACAACACAAAATGCAACATCATATATGTCATGAGAGTTCCAGAAGAAAAAGAGAAGGGAAAAGGAGCAGAGAGAGTATTTGAGGAAATAATAGCTGAAAATTTCCCAAAAGAAATGACATACATGTCCCAGAAGTGCACCATACCCCAATCAGAATAAATCCAAATAGACTTACGCCAAGACACATAATATTCAGAATGTCAAATGGCAAATATAAAGAGAAAATTCTCAGAGCAGCAAGAGAGAAGCAAACCATCACATACAAGGGATGTCCAGTAAGACTTAGTGCAGGTTTCTCTTCAGAAATGCAAAAAAATTATAAGTGATATAGAAGGCCATTATATATATATTTTTTTGTTTTTACTTTATTTTGTAAATTTAATAATTGAAAATATAAACAATTAAAAACTAAAAAGTAAACACAGATGAATAAATATATTCATTTCAATTAAAAGTACTGGATACATATAAGAAGGCTATTATATATTAATAATAGGGACAATCTACCAGGAAGATATAACAGTCATAAATATCTACGCACCTAACCAAGGTACCCAAAATATATGAGACAAACTGGCAAAACTGAAGGGAGAAATAGACATCTCTACAATAATCTTTGGAGACTTCAACACCCCACTCACATCATTAGATAGAACAACTAGACAGAAGATCAACAAGGAAACAGAGAACTTGAACAATATGATAAACAAGTTAGACCTAACAGACATATACAGAACACTGCATCCAAACTCAGCAGGTTATACATTCTTCTCAAGTGCCCATGGATCTTTCTCCAGGATAGACCACATGTTAGGGCACAATGCAGCTCCCAATAAATATAAAAAGACTGAAATTATACAAAGTACCTTCTCAGATCATAATGGAATGAAACTAGAAATCAATAATAGGCAGGAAAAAAGTAAATTCGCAAATGTGTGGAGGCGGAACAACATACTCCTAAATAATCAGTGGGTCAAAGAAAAAATTGCAAGTGAAATCAGTAAATATATTAATACAAATGAAAACAAGAACACAACTTATCAAAACTTATGGGATACAGCAAAGGCAGTCTTTTTTTTTTTTTTTTTTTTTTTTAAAGATTTTATTTATTTATTCATTTATCCCCCCCCTGCTGCCTGCACTCGCTGGGTCAGCCAACCACGCCGTGAGGGCGGGCCCGCCTCCACCAGAAGGCCCCGGGAACCGAACCCGGGGCCTCCCATATGGTAAACGGGAGCCCCACTGATTGAGCCACAGCCGCTTCCCTGCAAAGGCAGTCTTGAGAGGGAAATTTATAGCCCTAAATGCCTATATTAAAAAAAGAAAAGAGCTAAACTTAAAGATTTAACTGAACTAGAGAAATTAGAAAAAGAACAGCAAACCAATCCCAAAGCAAGCAGAAGGAAAGAATTATTAATAATAAAAAATTAGAGTAGAAATAAATGAAATTGAGAACAAAAAACAATACAGAAAATCAACAAAACCAAAGGCTGGTTTTTGAGAAGATCAATGAAATTGACAAACCCCAAGCTAGACTAACAACAACAACAAAAAAAGAGGGCAGATGCAAATAAATACAATCAGAAATGAAAGGGGGCTAGTTATAATTGACCTCACAGATATAAAAAGAATAAACGGGTATTATGAGAAACTGTATGCCAACAAACTAGACAACCTAGATGAAATGGACATATTCCTAGAAATGCACAACTAACCTACACTGACACTGCAAGAAATACAAGAACTTAACAAAACCAAACACATTTAAGGAGATTGAATCCGTCATCAAAAATCTCCCAGGGGTCGGATGTGGCTCAACTGGTTGGGCGTCCGTCTCCCATATGGAGGGACCCGGGTTCGATCCCCGGGACCTCCCGGTAAAAAAAAAAAAACAACAACAAAAATCTCCCAGCAAAGAGAAGCCCAGGAGCAGATGGCTACACAGGTGTATTCTACCAAGCATTTTGAAAAGAATTAACATCAATTTTGTTTAAACTCTTCCAAGAGGGAAGCGGATGTGGCTCAATCAATAGGGCTCCCGTTTACCATGCGGGAGGCCCCAGGTTCGATTCCCAGGGCCTCCTGGTGAAGGCAAGCCAGCCCGCGTGGCATGGTGAGCTGATGCAGCAGGACGACCCAACAAAGGGAGACAAGCGGACACAGAAAAACGCACAGCAAATGGACACAGCCAGCACAAACAGCAAGAGGGGGGATAAATTAATTAATTATTAAATAAATAAAATCTTTAAAAAATAAAAAATAAAAAATAAAAACTCTTCCAAGGAATTGAAGAGGAAGGAAAATTACCCAACACATTTTTTGAAGCAACATCACCCTAATACCAAAGCCAGATAAAGATTCCACAAGAAAAGAAAATTACAGACCAATCTCTCTAATGAACATAGATGCAAAAATTCTGAACAAAATACTTCAAATTGAATCCAACAGCATATCAAAAGACTTATAGGGGGACGGATGTGGCTCAAATGGTTGGGTGTCCGTCTCCCATATGGAGGGACCCGGGTTCGATACCCGGGACCTCCCGGTAAAAAAAAAAAAAAAAAAAAAAAA
>JAKSZT010000089.1:386767-466078 GCA_026826555.1 Tolypeutes matacus | reverse complement strand
AAAAAAAAAAAAAAAAAAAAAAAAGGCTTATACATCATGACCAAGTGGGATTTATTCCTGGTATGCAAGGCTGGTTCAATATAAGAAAATCAATCAATGTAATACACCACATTAACAAATTGAAGGAAAAAAACCACATGATCATCTCAATAGATGCAGAAAAGGCATTCGACAAAATCCAACATCCTTTTTTGATAAAAACACTTCAAAAGATAGGAATAAAAGGAAAATTCCTCAATATGATAAAAGGTATATATGAAACCCATAGCCAACATCCTACCCAATGGGGAAAGGTTGAAAGCTTTCCCTCTAGATTGAGAACAAGACAAGAATGCCCACTGTCACCATTGTTATTCAACATTGTACTAGAAGTTCTAGCTAGGGCAATTAGACAAGAAAAAACATTTAAAGGCATTCAAATAGGAAAAGAGGAAGTAAAACTCTCATTGTTTGTGGATGACATGATCCTGTACTTAGATAATCCTGAAGTATCCATGACAAAGCTTCTCGAGCTAATAAATGAGTTTAGCAAAGTGGCAGGATACAAGATCAACATGCAAAAATCAGTACTATTTTTGTACACTAGTACTGAATAACCTGAGGAGGAAATCAGGGGGAAAACTCCATTTTCAATAGCAACAAAAAGACTTAAATACCTAGGAGTTAATTTAACCAAAGAAGTACAGGACCTATATGCAGAAAACTACAAAACAAGCTAAAAGAAATTTAAAAAGACCTAAACAAATGGAAAGGCATTCCATGCTCATGGATTGGAAGAATATCGTGAAGGTGTCAATCTTACCTAAACTGATCTATAGATTCAACACAATACCAATCAAAATCCCAACATCTTACTTTACAGAATTAGAGAAGGCAATTAGCAAATTCATGTGGAAGGGTAAGTGCACCGGAATAGCTAAAAGCATTCTAAAAAGAAGAGCAACATGGGAGGAATTTCACTGCCTGATCTTGAAACATTACAAAGCTACGGTGGACAAAACAGCATGGTACTGGCATAAAGACAGACACATCGATCAGTGGAATAGAATTGAGAACCCAGAAATAAACCCTCACCTATACAGTCAACTGGTTTTCAACAAACCTACCAAGTCCTCATTAACGGGACAAAACTCTCTCTTCAAAAAATGGTGTTGAGAGAACTGGATATCTATAACCAAAAGAATGAAAGAGGACCCCTATCTCACCCCCTACACAAGAATCAACTCAAAATAGATCAAAGATCTAAATATAAAAGCCATGGGAAGAGGCTGTGGCTCAATCAGTAGGGCTCCCGTTTACCATATGGGAGGCCCCGGGTTCGGTTCCCGGGGCCTCCTGGTGAAGGCAAGCCCGCCCGCGCGGCGTGGTTAGCTGACCCAGCGGGCACGGGCAGCAAGGGGGTGATAAATGAATGAGTAAATGAAATCTTTATTTTTTTATTTTTTTATTTTTTTTTCAGACAGTATGTCTTGAGGGCAGAAATCTTTAAAAAAAAAAAAATAATAATAAATAAATATAAAAGCCAGGACCATAAAACTACTAGAAGAAAATGTAGGGAAACATCTTCAAGACCTTGTAGTAGGTGGTGGTTTCTTGGACCTTATACCCAAACCATGTGAAACAAAAGGAAAAATACATCAATGGGACCTCCTCAAAATTAAACACTTTTACACCTCATAGGACTTTGTCAAAAGGGTGAAACTCAATGGGGAAAAATATTTGGAAATCACTTATCTGATAAGGCTTTAATATCCAGGATATATAAAGAGATATTACAACTCAACAGTAAAAAGACAAATGACCCAATTAAAAAATGGGCAAAAGACTTGAATAGTCATTTGTCCAAAGAAGAAATACAAATGGCAAAAAAACACATGAAGAAATGTACAACATCACTCATGATTAGGGAAATGCAAATCAAAACTACAATGAGATATAATTTCACATCTATCAGAATGGCCACTATTAAAAAGGCAGAGAACTACAAGTGTTGGAGAGGATGTGGAGAGAGAGGAACACTTCTTCACTGTTGGTGGGAATGCAGGATGGCACAGCCACTGTGGAGGACTGTTTGGCAGTTCCTAAAGAAGTTGAATATAGACTTGCCATGTGACCCGGCAATACCACTACTGGGTAAAAACCCCGAAGAACTGAGAGCAGTGACACGAACAGACATCTGCACACCGATGTTCATAGAGACATTATTCACAATTGCCAGAAGTTGGAAACAACCCAGGTGTTCATCAACAGATGAATGGATAAACAACCTGTGGTCTATTCACACAATGGAGTATTATGTAGCTGTAAGAAGAAATGAAGTTGTAAAGCATATGGCAACATGGATGAACCTGGAGGACATTATGTTGAGTGAAGGAAGACAGACACAAAAGGACAAATACTATGTGATTGCATTACAATGAACCAAATATATTGTGTAACATATTGATTTTTTTTTAATTATATGTATCCAGTACATTTGAGAAATCCATTTATTCATGTGTTTTTTAGTTTTTGTTTATATTTTCAATTAAATGTACAAAATAAAGCTATAAAAAATGTAAATTTAGATTTTCTCTTATTTCTGGAACACTTTTTGGGATTACAGCTTTAAATGTCAGTTTTACTATTTTGTTTTTCTTCCTTAGGGACTCTTGTTTTACATTGTTGGATCTTCTTTGCCTATATTCTATTTAAGCCATTTTCTCTATATTATTACTTATTTCATTTGTATCCTCTTGGTTGTTTTCCTGCTATTCTTATCTTTTTTAAAAATTTCACCTGAATCTAGTCTTCTTTAAACACTGTAATTTATCCTTCATTCCTGAGATGGCTTTTTCTTTAATGTCCTACCTGCATTTGATCTCTTATAACATTTCTTCTGTTTCTCTGTGTGAGATACATTTTGATTCCTAGTTTTAAAATATCTGATTCTAAGGTATGTTTAATATTTATTAATTCCTGATTATATTTAATTTACTTTGGAGTGCATTGTTTTCTCCTCCTCCTTTCAAACTCTTGGTCATCTTGGCTTCCTTCCCTGGACTCCCAGCTTCATCTCAACTCATGGAGACCACTGAGCATGTCTTTGCAAAATCAAGTGGATTTTTTCTAGTTTACCTTTTCACAAAGGGTACAGGCTCCAGCTTTATACAGGGGCCGAGGTTCCAGCTATCATCCTGGAGTCACCAAGACCTCATCTAGTGTATCCATGGAGGCTGTAAATAGGCCAAACACCCCAAACTAACTTAGCATCGGTTCTTAAGTGTGCAGCGCTAGTTTTCATTTTCCTCTTCATGAGGATGAACATCTCCCTGAGATGTTCCCTTCCTCTGTTGGTGCTTAACCATGAATTCTCCTACTAACATCCTCAGCCCCAGATTTCACAGCAGGTAAGGGCTGAATGTTAGGAAGACGATTAGAACTTCCCACAAGTTCTGTCTTGAGCCAATGCTGCTGTCACATACAAATATGAATGTGTGGGCCTTTCAAGGATGAACCTTGCTATGGGGCCCTCCAGCAACCTAGGAAAGGAAAAGTTTTAAATTACCCAGTGCACTTCATGCACAAAATAGGAAGAAAAACACTCTGCATAATAGCATCTCATACTTATAAACTGCCTTCAAATGACACAGTACTTTCATAACCCTATTTTTCTTCCACCCTCCCTCTCTGTTCTCTCTTCTTCCCTCCCCAACACTCTGCACCACATGTGGGAGGTATAAGGTGCATAAGACAAAAGCCCAGACAAATAGCTCCCAGTCTTACGTAGAACTGAAAAGAAAAAGTAAAAAAAAAAAAAAAAAAAAAAAAAGGTGTAATATAGTGGAGGTATGAATGTTGTTATACTTTTTTGACGGCCACACTTTAAGTGAGCCAGGTATTTTATCCCCATTTTAGAGATGGAAAAATAGACTCATAAAAATTCCATGTTTTACTCAATGTCACAGAGTGAGTCCATGGCAGATGGAGACCAGAGCTCAGTCCTTCATATGAGGCCTGTGTTCACTAGACCATCATTCATGCATTTGCAGACTCTTCCACATATACCATACTGGGACTGGCCAAGCCCACACTGTGTTTAAGAATTTTATAATATAATGGGAGAGAAAGAACATGGACAGATGAGGTAAGCTGAGCAAATCACAAAATAAACCAAATGCAGAAGTGACCCCAAATTCCCCAATAGAACATGTAAGGGTGGGAGCAGAGACTGAAAAAGGAATGTCCTTAGAAAGGAGTGGTATTTGAACTGGGCCTGAAAAGAAGGATGAATGGAATACAAAAAGGCTCTTCCAGGTGGAGTGTCAGAACTGAAAATTCCAGGTCTCTGAGGTGGTGGGGTCCTTAGAAATGAACCACTCCAGTGCTTTTTCAAACGTTCCAGGGGAACTCTTTAAACAATGTTATTGTTCAATGTCACAGTCAGGAGTGACATACAAATTAAAACCATGATGAGCAACCACTACATACCTGCTAAAATGACCAGAATTTGGAGGAGAGAAAAACAACAAAAACAACAAAACCTTGACAATTCCAAATGCTGATGCGGATTCAAAGCAATTAAACTCTCATATATTGCCGGTGGGAATGTCTAATAAATAATACAATCAGTTTAGAAAAGTTTTGCAGTTTTTTCTTAATATGTATTTATTTAATTTACTTTTATCCATTTTTACACACACACACACACACACACGTTTTTGCTGTTATTGAGTCCATTCACTGGGCAATTCTGTGTTTCCTGCCCTCTTCTCATCCTTCTCCTCCTCTCTTCACCAGGATTCGATCCTCACACTCTCTGATGTGGAAGACAGGCGTCCTACCGCTAGTACCACCTTAGATCCTGGTTTTTCTGTGTATCTCATCTTGGCTCTCCCTCGTGTCACTCTCCTGTTATGTCATCATCTTGCTGCATGGCTCACAGGGCCTGACAGTGCACCCATGCTTGGGGCCTGGAAGCCCGCATGCCTTCTATATTTTTATTTTTACCAGGAGGTCCCAGGGATTGAACCCAGGTCCCTCCATATGGGAGAAGGACGCCCAACCATTTGAGCCACATCTGCCCCCTAGCAGTTTCTTAAAAAGTTAAAGATACGCTTACCATATGACTCAGCAATCCCACTCCTAGGTGGGATATCCAAGAGAACTGAAAACTTATGTTTACAAAAAAAAAACAAAAAAACTCAAAACTGTAGTTAAGTGTTTATAGCAGCTTTATTCATAGTTGCCCTAAAATGGAAACAATCTAAATGTCTTTCAGTGGGTAAATGGATAAACCTGGTCCATCCACACAATGGAATACTACTCAGCAATGAAAAAGAATGGACTATCAATAAATGCAGCAACATAGTGAATCTCCAATGCATTACATTAAGTGAAAAAAGCCAGATTCAAAAGGTTACACACTACATGATTCCATTTATGTGACATTCTGGAAATGGTAAACAGAATGGACAGAAAACAAACCAGTGATTTCTAAGGGCTTCGGTGGGGCTGAGTACAAGGGGACTATAGGAAATTTTGGGTTGATATGGAAATATTCTACATCTTGATTGTGGTGATGGCTACATGACTTATGGGTTTGTCAAAACTCAGTACTAAATAAAGAAAAGAGAGGGAAAAAAACTTCAATACTTAACACTAAAAAGAGAAAATTTTATCATATATAAATTATACTCAATAAACCTGGCATTAAATAAACCTATGGGCAATTACAATTTTCATAAGCAGAGGTACTTGATATCTCCCTGCCTTGTCCCCTGGGCCTCCTCTGCTGAACTGTAGAGCCCCATAGACATAAACAGAGAACTTTACAACAGTGGGACTCCAAGAGAGGGATTCCTACCTGCAGACTCTCTCTGGGTTGGTGAGGGAGATGGGAAAGACCACCTTGAAGGTACAGACCCTGCATCACACCTGGAGGCAGTAATGACTGTCATGTGTAGGATGCAGCCAGATAACCTCAGCAGCAGGCCTGGGCCTAGCTGGGAGAGAAAAGGTGAGCCTGGAAGTATATCAGGCAGTACTGGAGAAGCTCAATTCTCATTCAGCATCTAAATATGCTGTCACGCTGGTCACCTTCTGAACACGATAACCTTATTTTCCAGAATGAATTCTCTCATACTTTCAAATTTAAAATTAGTCATCCAGGCTGCTTGTTTCGCTCTTCTAGTAATATCGAGATTTTCTTACTTACCTGTCATCATGTCATCAGTTATCTATATAATAAGAGCCATGGCTGAGTCCTTCCCCACATGTATCCCATTAAAATGTCTTTCTTGGAAAATCTTTTTGATAACGAATAAAGTATCTTTCAGAGTCATCGTTTAAAGGGGGCTTCTCTACAGTGGGGCTTGCTGATTAGCATGAGTTGTGAGCTACGGCTGGAGGCTTTCCCACACACAGAACAACGAACAAGGGTAAGGTTTGCGCTGGTCTGTGTCGCCTGAGGCTGCGTAAGTGCTGAGCCCCAGCCGAAAGCCTTTCCACCGTCATGGGCTTCCCTCGGGCTGGAGGCTTTCCCACAGTCCCCGCGTTCACAGGGTTTCTCACCAGCGTGAACTCTCTGGCGTGGGCAGCTCTGACTGAAGACTCCCACACTCAATGCACTGATAGGGCTCCTCTCCAGTGTGAACCCTTTGATGCTGAACGAGAGTTGAACTCCAACTAAAGGCTTTGCTGCACTCCTCACAAACAGAGTTTTTCTCCAGTGTGAGTCCTTAGGTGCTCAGTAAGGTGAGCTTTACAGCGGAAGGCTCTGCTGCATTCATTAGACACACAGGGCTCCTCTCCAGTACGGCTCCCATGATGGAGAAAGAGGCTGAGCTTCGACCGAAGGTCTTGCCACGCTGATTGCATTTATGGGGTTTCTCGCCCGTGTGCATTCTCTGATGGTGCGTAAGGCTTTAACTTCGACTGAAGGTCTTCTCACCTTGAGTACACTCATGGGGTCTCTCTCCAGTAGGAATTCTCTGATGTTATGATAACTGAGGGCTCTGGCTGAATGTTTTTCTACATTTATTACATTTTTAAGATTTCTCTCTTGTGTGAATTATATGATGGGGAAAACCCAGAAGGTTTTCCTCCAGTATGAATTCTTTCACGGAGAAAGAGGTGGGAATTGAGCCCAAAAGTCTTTCCCACCTTCATTACATTTGAACAGTTTATTTCCACCTCACAAGGTTTTTCCCATGTATGACTTCTCTGATGTCTACTTAAGTCTGAATTATTGAATTATATTTGAAGATTTTGCTGCATGTATCATATTTAAAGACTCTCTCCTCTATTTTATTTCTTTGAGGTCTAGCAACAGTTTGGTTTATATTCAAATTTCTATCAAATGTACCTCACTCCTGGATTCTTTGTCCTGGAGATCTTTTCCTACACATGACAGCTACTTTTTCATTTTGGGGGTGGCGGGGGGGGTCTCTTCAAACTCTGCCCAACAGAATTTCCCAGATGCCCTTCCAGTTTACTGTTAGAGCCCCAAACCTTCTGCAACTTGGGTGCCTGGTGATCACCCCTGGAGAATCCTCTTGATATCAATTCTAAGGTTTTCTGGTTTTGAATGTATAGTTCCTTCTCAGTCTCAATCTCAGAATCTGTTAAATAAAAACATAAATGAATTATTAGAAAATGATGTTCCATCAGGGAGAGTATCCATAATGTGTTGAAAGTTCCTATAAATCATACAAAAGATAAGTGCTCCAACAGAGAAATGAGTAATAAGATTTCAGAAGTACAGATGGCCAATCAACAGAAGAAAAAGATTCAAGCTCATTATCAAAGAAATGGAAATCAAAACAAATTATGATTTTTTTTCACCTATCAAATTGGCAAATTCATCCATTACACAAATATTTAGAAGGCCAGGCTCTGTGATAGGTCAAGAATATAGTTGTTATGAAGACAAATATATTCTCTGATTCAAGAAGCTTAAATTCTATTCAGGTAGACAGATAAGCAAGTAAATTTTTTTTAAAAATCACAAACAATTTATATATGGAAATATGTGAACATATATCATGGAGCTCCAATCTAGTCTAAGTGGGCAGAGAAGAATACCAGGAGGAAGTGAGGTTTAAGCTAAAACCTGAAGATGAAATAAATTATTAGGGACAAACACAAAAGCTTGGATTGCAACAGAATTAATTAAGTTCAAGAATTAAAAGAATTTCACTATAGCTAGAGCAAGCACTACATGGAGGAATGGGGAGAGATGGAACAAGGGACAGATCATGGAGGGCACTGCAAAAATGTCAAGAAGTTTGAATATTATTTTATATACTTAAAAATAATAATACCCAATTGTGGCAGTTTGAGATTATTTTATGAATCCCAAAAAGAGAGAGATTATGTTTGTAAACTAATCTATTCCTCTGGATGTGAAAACCCCTTGATTGTATTAAATTCAGTTGAGGGACCTTTGATTAGATTACCTGTTGAGATTGATTTAGGGGAAGCAGATGTGGTTCAAGCGATTAGGCTCCTGTCTACCATACAGGAGGTCCAGGATTCGATTCCCGGGTCCTCCTGGTGAAAAGCAAGGCGGCCCGCACAGTGAGCTGGCCCGAGTGGAGAGCTGGCCCATGCAAAGTGCTGGGCCATGCGGAGTGCTGGCCCGTGCGAAGAGCTGGCACAGCAAGATGATGCAACAAAAGGAGACACAAAAGAAAGACGATGAGAGACGCAGCAGACCAGGGAGCTGAGGTGGCACAAGAGACTGAGCGTCTCCCTCCCACTCTGGAAGGTCCCAGGATCAGTTCCTGCTGCCACCTAATGAGAAGACAAGTAGACACAGAACACAGAGAGAACAGACAGCGCAAAACAACGAGGGTCGGGGGGAATAAATAAATAAATCTTAAAAAAAAAAAAAAATTGATTTAGGCCTTTCGATTTGAGTACATCAGTGGGTGTGACTCAGATTGAGTCCCCAGTCCCAGCTGGGTCTGATATAAATGGACACTCACACAGACACAGGAATGGAGCGCGTTGTCATTTTTAATCCTGCCGTGTGAAAGAAGGCTCAAACAGCTCAAGTCCCAGGGAGAGATGAGCCCTTTGCCTGATAGCTCACAGCTGAGACCGGGAAGAGAACAGAATAGCCAAGACTGATATAGGAGGCCCAGAAAGAAACAAGCCCTGTGCCAGGAGGGAGAGGACTACAGGATCACTTAAGCACAAAGCCTCAAGAGGCTGGGCCCACAGAGCTCAAGAGGAAAGGGTGAAAGTCAAAAAAAGAAAAAGCAAAAGGAATAAAAAAGAGCAAAGGGTGAGCTCGGAGTGAAGACAGAGACCAGTCAGAGATTGGTGGCCTCTTGCTTCAACACGTGGCAACTAGCTTTGGTGAGAAAGCACCTCTCACGGTGCTCTGACTTAGAATTTTTACGGCCTTGAAACTGTAAGCTTTTATCCCAAATAAACCCCTTTATAAAAACCAACAGATTTCTGGTACTTTGCATCGGCACCCCTTTGGCAGACTAACACACCAATGTTGATGAGAATCTGAAGAAACAATCCCACTGTTGGTAGAACTACAAAAAAATGTGACTTTAAAAAGGGAACATTGGGAAGCGGCTGTGGCTCAATCAGTGGGGCTCCCGTTTACCATATGGGAGGCCCCGGGTTCAGTTCCCGGGGCCTCCTGGTGAAGGCAAGCCCGCCCGCACGGCGTGGTTAGCTGACCCAGCGAGCACAAGCAGCAAGGGGGGGATAAATGAATAAATAAATAAAATCTTTAAAAAAATAAAAAATAAAATAAAATAAAATAAAATAAAATAAATAAAAATAAAAAGGGAACATTGGCAATATGTGCCAGAATTGATATTTTACATACCTTTGATCCAAAAATTACTCTTCAAGGAATTTATTCTACAAAAATAGCCACATGCACAAAGAAACAAGTGCCATGACAGTCACTGAGCTCTTTAAAATTGCAAGGAAATAATAAATAACTCTTATCTCCACGAAGAGTTGATTGTTTAAACCAATTTAGACTACTCATAGAATGGAGTACCACTGTGCCATTAAAATTATATAAAGGAGGGAAGCAGATGTGGCTCAAGCAATTCGGCTCCCGTCTACCATATGGGAGGCCTTGAGTTGTTCCCAGGGCCTCCTGGTGAGGGCAAGCTGGCCCGCACCTGCAGAGAGCTGATGGAGTGCGCCCTCAGAGAGCTGGTGCAGCAACTCGTTACACAAAAGAAGACAAGCAGACACAGAGGAAACGTGCAGCAAATGGGCACAGAGAGCAGACAACGAGCACAAAAGGCAGGGGGGGAATAAATAAAAATAAATCTTTAAAAAAAAAATTATACAAAGGATATACAATTAAAAATACCTATGACACATCATAAATTAGAAATTCAGATTATGAAATTATATAGATATTTGTGTGAATGAGATACATAGTTATTTCTTCCTTAAATGTTTACTACAAGTTGCTGGTGAAGCCATCAGGGCTTGGTGTTTTCTCTTTGGAAAGGTTTTAAATTATTGAGCCAATTTCTTTAATACCTACAGCATTATTTAGCTATATTTTTCTTGTGTTAGTTTTGGTAAATTGTGTTTTTCTATGATATTCATATATTTTATCTCAGTGTTCAACAATTTTGGCATAACTTTGTTCAAAATATCTTTTTATTATATGTCTGTAGAATCTGTATGAATGGCTTATTTTTATTTTGATTTTTTATTCATTCTCTATTTTATTCTTCTTCAGTTACATTCAGAAAATAGAAAGAGAAGACACATGCCCTAATTCCTTTTGAGGTTAATTCATCTTTGATACCAAAACTTGGTAACAAGTTTCCAAAAAAGGAAATATCAGGCCAATCTCACAATTACAATGTAAAAAATCCTAAATAAAACATTGACAAACCAAAACCAGCGACATGTTTCAAGGGTAACACATCATGGACAAGTTGGGTCCAGGGATGTAAGACTACCATTAGAAAATTCAATGTAATACATCACTTGTAGAAAAAAGGGAGAAAAATCACATGATCATCTCAACAGATGAAAGAAAAGCTTTGGATAAAATTCAACACCCATTTCTGATTTAAAACACTATTCTTAGAGAACTGGGAACAGAAGGAAACTTCCTTGGTATAATATAGGGTTGGTATCTACAAAAACACCTACAGCCAGCATTATACTTCAATAAATATGGAAAGCTTTCTTCCTCGTTGAGATTAGGTGTGGCAGTTTGAGATTTACGAATCCCAAAAAGAAAAAGATTCTGCTTGTAAACTAATCTATTCTTCTGTGTGTTATAGCCTTTGATTGTATTAGGCTCAGCTGAGATGTCCTTGGCTACCTGTTAAGATTAGGGCTCTGATTTGACCGCGTCAGTAAGGCGTGCCTCAGGTTGAGTCCCTGCCCCCTTGGTGGGCCTATATAAATGGGCACTCACTCAAGAAGGACAAAGAGAAAGAGAGCTCTGTCACGTCTGATCCTGGGGCCCTGGGAAGAAATGAGCCGTTAGCCTGATAGTTTGCAGCTGAAGAGAACAGAGCAGCCGAGTCCAGAAAGAAACAAGCCCTGAGAGACCAGACAGAGGTCAGCGGCCATCTTGCTTCAACACATGGCAACTGACTTTGGTAAGAAAGCAACCTTGAGTTGGACTCTTTAGGGTCTTGTAACCGTAACCATCTACCCCAAATAAATATGCTTTATAAAAGCCAGCAGATTTCTGGTACTTTGCACCAGCACCCCTTTGGGAGACAAATAAAGAAGGCTAGGACAGCCAACTTCAGCGCTGGTAGAAATTGCTTTCAAGGTGTTCTATAACTGAGAAGTGGCCCAAGAAAACATCAAAAGAAAACAATTGCGTATAATGCTAAATTAAATGCTAATCTTTCAGGAGCAGTGCTGCGCAAAACCCTCCAGCAACAGAGGGAACCAACAAAAGGTTAGACCTCCGGGGCCCCTAGAAAGCCTCTGGGCCCCCCACAGTGTGCTTACTGCAAGGAGGATGGGTACTGGAAGCAAGAATGTGCCAGTCTCCAAGGAAAGGAGCACCAAGGACTACTAACCCTGCAGCCTCATACCCACAATTTACAAGGGATGAAGATAGCTATTTAGAGTGATGGGACCCAGAGGCAATTTCCACCTGTCAGGAAAGGATCCTAATCACCCACAAAAAAACCCTCAGGTCTCATTCCAAGTGGGTGAGAAGTTAATACATTTTCTGGTAGATAAAGGAACAAGTTTTCAGTCTCAAATCCATAGCTTACTCCTGAACTCTGAGTCTGTCCATTGGATATTCTCCCGAACCTTAAGTCTGTCTGTTAGGTGCGCTCCTGAGCTGTAATCTGAGTATGTAAGTGTTAGATGTCTGTCTGTCTAAACTGCTAAATCAGTGTTTAACTGCATTTAAACTGTTCACGTATTCCTAACTGGTTGCTTGTTACTGATAAAAGAATGTCTAAGAACAAACTTGCATATTAGAGACAGCACTGATCCCAGAGGAGATATCTATATATATGTTTAAAGATTTATTTATTTCCCCCCACCTTGTTGTTGTGTGCTTGCTGTGTGCTCTCTGTGTGTTCTTCTGTGTCTGCTTGTCTTCTCTTTAGGCGGCATTGGGACCCAATCCTGGGACCCTCCAGAGTGGAGAGAGGTGCTCAGTCTCTTGCACCACCTCAGCTCCCTGGTCTGCTGCGTCTCTTATTGTCTCTCTTCTGTGTTTCTTCCTGTTGCATCATCTTGCTGCGCCAGCTCTCTGTACGGGCCAGCACTCCACGTGGATCAGCTCTATGCATGGGCCAGTTCGCCATGCAGGCCAGCTCACCTTTCACCAGGAAGCCCCAGGAATCGAACCCAGGACCTCCTATATGGTAGACGGGAGCCCAATCGCTTGAGCCACATCTGCTTCCCCCAGAGGAGATCTTAAAAGCAGTGAAAAATGGAGATGTGAAATGATGGAGAGCTTGGAGACAGCCATACCAAAGGAGTGAGAATTATGAGTAAAATTAGTGAGTTTTATGATTCTGTTGGAGTGTCTAACTCTATTTGTGTTTGTCTGTTTGTATGGTGTATATTTTCATACCTCCAAATGGTAGTATCAAATTAACAAATGAAAATTCTTAAAATAGCTCTATTCAAATTGCTAAAAATTAAATAAGCACTTATACGGGTAAATGAATACTCCTGGAGCCCAAAAAAGCCAAACAGGATAAAAGGATCATATAAATATCTGACTAAAGAAACTATTTAAAGGGAAAAAACTAAAAAAGTCCTGAATTCCTCCACAATCTTTCTATAGCCTAGCCCACCCCGAGGGTCTCCTCCTAACCTTGACTGAACCTTGATTAACCTTGAGTGACTCATTAAAAACTGGTTTAGGAAACTATGGGGGATGGGCTGGGTGTGGCTAGATAGGGAAGATGTGAGTTTAGCTCAGAATTCTGTATGCCAGGTCTGGGAATCAAAATGACAGGCGCAGAGAAGAGCTTGTGTAGCCCAGTGATTTGAGTGCCTGCTTCCCATGTACGAGGTCTCAGGTTCAACTTCTGGTACCTCCTTTTTAAAAAAAAAAGAAAAGGAAAAAAATGAAAGAGGCAGAGAGGATATTACAGAATAAATCTTGTTTTGCACAATCAGTCCTGTAATTCCCCATTTTTCTTTTAAGAGGTACCAGGGATCTAACCCGGGACCTTGTACATGGGAGGCAGGTGCTCAACCACTTGAGCTACATCTGCTCCCTCCCAATTTTTTTTTTTTTTTTTTTTTTTTTCCAGGGGAGAGCGCGAACGCAGTCCCCCACCACCACAAATCATGCAGTCGAGTTTCCCACATTTGGGGAAATCGCAGGGGTCAGCACATCCGGAGTGCAATGGACAAGCCTCGCCCTGGGAAAACCACCCTCGCGATCATGGTATCTCCCCTGCCAGGTAAGTATCCAATTAAATTTTAACATCCTCAAGATGAGAGTAATTAATAACCCAATGGCCAAATTTCAGAAAAAGCCCTTGAAAGGCTGGGTGGTGTACAGCCTTCCCCTTGTGTCCTAAACCCTAGAACATTTTCTTCCAGACTGTATCTGCCTGTCCTCTAGCTATTTTTCTGGGAGAGAAGAGAGTCCAGTGTCTTTCTAATCTGCCATCTTCCCAGAAGTTTAAGTTCTTATGAAATGATTTGTGGAAAACCATTTCTTAAAAATGAATGTATAGGTAACATGCATGCTAGAATTGAATCAATACTATCTACTATGTTAGATCTGAATGATTTTTCAGGAAACACCCTTGATGCCCAGGGTGTCACAATCTGAATGTTTAACTTGACACCCTTGCTGGCCTTGCTTTCTAGTCCTCATCTCTCTTCTAGTGGCAGATTATCTGGAGCCTAACTAACATAGACTTTGGGTTTTCCTCATAAACAAATCCCACTAAATACCAGCATAGCTCCCTTCATTTTGTTCCTTGAAATTCTGTCCCTACACAACTTCCCCTGCCTCATGAGTAAGTTATTTTTAAACTAACCACATCTTTTTATTTCTAAGCGACTGCAGCTACTGGACTCTTTGTAGCATACCAGCCTCTCCAGACCAGTGCCCCAGAAAAAGGAATGTCCAGTCAACAGTGTCTCCATGGCATGGATCTCACCTTTCACCAGAAAAACCCTAACATCGCCCCATCTCAGCAGGAAGTAGGCAGGCCAGACAATGCCCAAATTCCAGACTGGAAATGTATATTTAATCAGGGGGAAATAGTACTAGAAAAACCCAGGATAGCTTAAATATTAAGACAATGTACTGTGCCTTATAATGTTAGAAAAATTTAATATAACTCTTGCTCACCCGTCAGGAGGCACACAGAGCTACAGGTTTAACATTAACCAGAGTTAGCTCCACCAACAACGCATAACTATGCACACCCTCATCTTCACTCATAACCGCTCTCACCTGCACATTCACATTCGTGCCACCACTCCCATCCTTGCCACTCCAGGATGACCAGATTCCAGGTACCGTGCGTATTTTATGATTAAAGCAAAAACTAAGTTTTCCAGACCCTCCTTAGGAATGCCACCCAGATAATTAACTTACTTTCTCTCAGCAGTATAAAATCTGTGAGAAAAACACTTAACGGGGAGGCTGCTTTGAGACTGCACATCTCTGGTCTCCCACCAGCAAATATGCACTCTTCTCCTTCCTAGCCGTGTTCACTGTGTGTCTATTCGGCCACACCAAGCAGACAAACCCAGCCAAGAGCCACCTTGGCCTCTCTTCAACTGGCGATGCCACAGCCACATTTCCAGGAAACGGAACTCTGCCCGTTGATTAGGATCCTGAGGTCTCGCTCATGCATGAACTCCCTGGGGCCTCAATAACCATGAGTGCACGCTTAGCTTTGGTTTTCCATATTCAGCAGATTTAAAGGTGTTCCCTTCAAGTCAGCCCTTCCAGGTAGGAAGCCTCTGCTCATGATTCATTTACAGGGTGTCTCTCCAATGTGGAAGCGCTGGTGCCGGGTTAGTAACGAATGAAGCGTTTTCCACACTCGTGGCAGTTGTAAGGTTTCTCCCCAGGCAAGGGTTCTAAATAATCTTTGCCACACTCAACACCCATAGGGTTTCTCCTAATGCAAATTCTCAGATTCTGAAAAATTTTGAGTTCCAACTAAAAACTTTGCCACAGTCCTTACATTTATAGGGTTTCTCTCCTGTATGAGTTCTCTAATGTTGAATGAGTCATGAACTCCAACCAAAGTCCTTCCCATATCCACGACATTCACAGGGTTTCTCACTGGTATGAATTCTCTGGTGCTAAATAAGATTCGCTCCCTGGCTGAAGCCTTTTAAGCATTCACTCCATTTAAAGTGTTTTTCTCCTGTGTGTGTTCTCTCGTGTCGAATGAGTAGCAAACCTTGAGCAAAGGCTTTCCCACACCCATGGCACTGATAGGGTCTCTCTCCAGTGTGAGTCTTTTGGTATCTGATAAGTTGTAGGTTTAGGCTGAAGGCTTTCCCGAATTCACCACACCTTCAAGGTTTATCTCCAGTATGAATACTCTGATGCTGAATAAAGGCTGAGCTTTTATTCTACCTTCATGTCACTGATAGGGCTTCTCCCCACTTCTCTGATGCACCAGTGAGCTCTGGCTAAAGGTCTTACCACACTGGTTACATTTGTAGTTCTCTCCAGCATGAATTTTCTGGTGTTTAAAAAGATCTGCTCTCTGACTGAAGGATTTGCTACATTTAAAACATTTTTATAGGATTTCTCTCCTCTATGGATTCTCCTTGATAAATAGTCTGAGCACAGATGAGGCATTTCCCATATTCATCAGATGTGTAAGGACCCTCTCCAGTGTGGGTTTTCTGATGTAAACCCTGAGTATGAATAAAGGCTTTATTCCACAATGTTTCTATCACTTCTGTGATATTAAATAAAATCCAAATTGAACTTGATGATACTCCCACATTTTGTATACTCTTAGACTAACTTTCCTATATAATCTCTTTGATAGTTAATAAGTCTTGAATCCAGACTGAAAATTTATCTCAAATTTATTGCATTCTCTGGCTGTATCTCCTCTGAATTTTCTTGAAGGCCATAGTCAATTGGTTGAGATACTACTCCTGGGAAAAGGATTTCCTTGAAATTAGCTTACTGAGTTTCCCTCTGACGTCCCTTTGTATTTACAAGTTTCTCCAACACAAAGTTCCTGAGAAATAGCTTTTAGGATAATTTTTATTGATACTCCTTCTAATTCCATACTTTATAATTCTTTTCCATAAAACTGCTCATTCTCAACCCCATTCTCAGAAGCTGAAGAACAAACATAAAACATTGCTTGCTTTCTGTATTGGAAAAAAAGGAAACTGATGAAGCGGAAATTAGATCAGTTTGAAATTATTTTATGAAACCCCAAAAGAGAAATACTGTGAACTAACCCATTCCTGTGGGTGTTGTTGATCGGGGCTGGGCAGGATGATATGGGGGGACGCGCTGGGAAGTAGTTGGCATCCCGGGGGCCTTGACAGCGAGAGGGAAAATAAATCACTGTGGACACGAGGTGAGTTTTTGTGGAGAGGATGAAAAAAACTTTTTTATTGAGGAAGTGCACAGCCTTTTATATGCTGGTTAAGAGGTGGAGTAAAAGGCAGGGTGGGGAAGAGGAGGGAGTGTGTGTAAGGCGGGGATTGGGCACAGTTAGTTACTAGGGAGGGTTTGTTATATGTGGAAGGCGGGAAGGTTTCGCGCGCACGGGAGCAGGGTGAGCTATTTCCTCAAAGAAGGCTAAATATAGGATCAGGCTTGTTCTTTGTTGTCATTTTAGCTTCACCCTTTTCTGGCTGCCTCCAACATGTGGGTGTGAAACCCTTTCAACTAGAGGACATCAGTGAGACGTGACTCAGGCTGAGTCTCCACCCTTTTGCTGGGTCTAATAAAAACAGACACACAAAAACACAGGGGAAGGAAGCCACCATTTTTCACCCTGCCATCTGGGAGAGGCCTAGCAGTTCACTTAAGCACAAAGCCCCCAAGAGGCTGGACCCACGGAGCAGCTCAAGAGGAGAGACGCCCCCGAGAAACCCCCAAGAAGCTCAAAGGACCGAGTCCCAGGACATATGACGAGCCATATGTCCAAAAGCTTGCAGCTGACCTCAGGACGAATGCAGAGCAGCAGAGACTGAGGGGAGGCTGGAAAGAGACAAGCCCATGTCTGGCTGCCCTCAGCTGAGCTCAGACCTTGGCAGAGATCAGCGGCCATCTTGCTTCACCACGTGACAGCCGACTTTGGTGAGAAAACACCTCTTATGGTGCTTTGAGTTAGGCTTTTCACAACCTTGGAACTGTAAGCTTTTACCCAAATAAATCCCCTTTTATAAAAGCCAACCCATTTCTGGTACTTTGCATCAGCAGCCCTTTGGCAAACTAAAACACTGACATTCAAGTCTAAGAGCATTAGATTTTTTAAAAGCTCTTTAAACAGGGCTCAGTACACATTCCACACTGCTGGCATGCACAGAACACCTCTGGAGAGACAGACAAGTAACTGGGAGCAACGGCTGCCCATGGCAGGGACAGAGACTGCAAGGAAGACTTTTCATCGTGTGTCCTTCTGACATTTCCAAATATTGCCATGTAAATGTAATACCTCTCAGAAATATACTATTTTAATTTTTAAAGTAAATACAAGTAAATTAAATTTTATTAAAAATAAATCAAAATTGGCTTCAAAATCTAGAAAGGGTAGATGGCAGTAACAAAAGTCACGTGAGCAAGAGATGCCATAGTAAGAAAAGCAAGAGATAAGGAGCCCAAAATAGAGCAGGCAAGGTGCTCAAGAGGGGCAGAGAGCTCCATGATGGGGAAGAAGTGACACTGAGGAAGGGGCACCATGAGCCCCTCTCTCTGCAGGGCCCACAGCGCTCACCTCTGGGTGCTCCAAGTGGTACCTGTAGAAAGCCTACAACCCTCCCCAGGAGAACAGCCCACTCAGGCCTGTCCCCTTCCCACCCACACTCCCACACACCTACAGAGGAAGGGGTCAGTTCTCGGGGCACCATGCCCTCCCACGGGCCCTAGAGTCTTCTCCCCTGTTAGAACACCCCTGACCTTTAGCTATTCACCTTCTGGGAATTTCCAACTCATGCAGCGGACTATATCACACCCTGCTTTCAGCAAACACTGGCATACCCAGGTGTTGGCATTTACCTACTGGTGCCCAGCCGGGGCCGTTCCCCTGCTGCAAAGTGCCTCTTCACAGTCACCCTCTAAGAGCCTCTGGAACACAGCCTGAGCCTTCCAGCCCAGCACCACTCACTGAAAAGCCTGAAGACAACTCACTGGCCAATGCCAAAACCTTTTTTAATCATTTTGCTGCTTTAAAAATTAGGTGTTTCTCAAAACTCTCCACCAAAGGTGGACTGGACTGGCTCCCCATGGTGATTAAGCATGAAACCTTAAACTACAGTGGCTTTTTTCCTGTCAATGTCAGGCAAATTTTGCATTCTACCCCATAGCATGTCCTTGATTGCTTTAACAAAATCAGAGGTAGTTTTGTTTTACAAAATCACCCCAGGAAATTGGTGCTGCAGCAGGACAGGCTATGCCGTCCTAAGACTGGGGATGGCGTGGCCTGGCCCCCATCTTGAGAAGCATGAGCCCTGCCTTGGAAAGTGCTGATCTGGACCTTGGCCTGCTCCCTCTGCCAAATCCTGCTCTCACCCACTGTGCAGACACAGCCTTGGCCTGCACACCTCGTCTCTGGCTACTGCTGAGGCACCTGAGGCACTCCCACTGGGGAGACCTCTCAGGGCAAAGCCCGGTTCCTGGGCTAAGTTTCTTGAAGGCAGAGCCTTTCTTTAAGGCTCCCTGAGGAGCTGCCGTGAGGCAGTGAGCAGCGTTTCTGTAACACTGCAGGACCATGTGAACAGAGCTCACCAGTCCAGCTACTGTACTTGGCTGTAAACCTGACTTTGGGGAACTTCAGGGAAGCTGCACCACTGACCTGGACGACCTTCTCTTCAGGTCCTGGTGGACCTTCACCACCCCCACCCCAGGCCCCTCAGCATGGGTGGCCACTGCCCATCTTTCCGAGGAGGAAGAAACCAAGCAGCCAAGTTCTCTCCACTTTCCTGCTACAGTCTCAAAAAAAAAAACAAAAAACAAATCCACACACTCTCACACAAACCAACAAAAATCTCTTCACTCCCTTTGCTCTTGACTCCGGTGTCCCTGTGACCCCCAAGTCCTTGGTCCATCTCTCATCGACACCCATGCCCAGGTCTCCCTCGGCCCTTCTAACTTGGTTTGTTCCCTGCCTTTCCTTCCACAACCACAGGTCTAAAAAGAGCACCTCACACTTGTTTTCCCTCATTGTTCCTCGATTTCTATGAGACACCTGGCAGTCACATCTTCATGGACAGAGAAATGTAGGATAGTAACAGCCACAATTTAGCGGATGTCTTCCTTTTCCTCAAGCCCTTACCGAGGCCCCACAAGGTGAGTGGCTTGACAGGCCCAGGCCTAGCACCGACAACCACAGGTAGCCCTTACGCTCCACCAGAACCAGATACCACTGTGACCGTCCACCATTTGGCATGTGAGGAAATGGAGACTCAGAGCGATCAGAGAATTAAGGTCTTTGCAGGAAAGCCTGGATTTGGGCTCCAAAGCCCATGCCCTCCCCATTCTGGGGGATGACAATGGAGCCGTCAAGGGAAGGATAAGCAAGACTCCGAAGAGGGCACTGGAGTTGCTCCAGGACTGTCCTCAGCCCTGATCTGCTCAGTTGCCTTTATCATTTACTCAGATAAAGACTTGGAAAGAGCTCACCATTTCACAAATCCACAGATAAGGAGAAATCTGGACACAGAGGGAGAGATTAAAGCTAATAACTAAATTCCAAACAATGCCAATTAGGCAGGAATGTTATGCCAAGCCAGCACAGCACTCACAACAGCAGTGGCAGAAACAGCGAGCGGAACTGGGTGCTCACTGCTTGCCAGGCACAGTACTGAGTGCTTCACACAGACCACCCCCTTCATCTTCACCCACCCAGGCCCATCAGGCAAGTACAAACTTCATCCCATTCTACAGGTAAGGAAATTAAAACTCAGGAGAGGTAAGCCAATTGCCCTAAGGTCACACAACCCTGACATGCAGAGCCAATTCCAACCCTGCAGCTCGGTACCAGTGCCACATTCTTTACTGGCACTGGTGTAGAATTACAGCCCCCCCAGCTCTGCCAACCCCCACCTGGCATCTCACACGCCCACCTGTATTGGTTTGTGCCACTGCTATATATTCCTTGCACATGGATGGCTTTCAAAAGTATTTGCTTGGGAGTGGATGTAGCTCAAGTGGTTAAGCACCTGCTTCCCATGTACGAGATCCTGTGTTCGATCGCTGGTACCTCCTAAAAACAAACAAACAAAAAAGCCAACTCTTGTTGGGAAGCAGATGTAGCTCAGTGGTTGAGTGCCTGTTTCCCATGTATGAGGTCTTAGGTTCAATCCCTGGTACCTCCTAAAAAAAAAAAAAAAAAAAGTATTTGCTGAACTCATGAATGAAAAATTCTACATTTAGGCCAAAAAAGTAAGAGGCAGTGGATTCAAGCTCAAGACAGACCCAACATGGGCAGCACTACCCTGAGGCTTCCCAAAGAGCTGACATAATGCAGCTACAGGCATGT
Organism: Tolypeutes matacus; assembly: GCA_026826555.1. NCBI lineage: Eukaryota > Metazoa > Chordata > Mammalia > Cingulata > Chlamyphoridae > Tolypeutes > Tolypeutes matacus. The sequence goes on along the minus strand of JAKSZT010000089.1, from coordinate 444,926 downwards.
TCCAGCAAAAGGCAACATGGTCTCTAGGATCAGAATAGACAGCTACAATGATTCTCCCGGTAAAATACAAGGTTAACTTGATGACAATCAACTAGTAAAGCCCACACTGCATGGCCAACCCTCCCAACTCACCGAGAGGGACAGGCCACCTCCCTGGTCAAAGCAGGAGCACACCTTAGAAATCTAGTCACGGTGAGTATTCATACGGCAGGCACACCGTGACCTCCAACCCCATTTCACAGGTGGGGAAACTGTGCCCAAACTGCACACATATAAATTGTGGCATTTCAGAGCTGGAGGCCCCAGACATCATCAAATTCAAGCATCTCTGTAGACTGGCTCAGTCCAGGGCTCTTGGTCCCTGGTTCTGAGTCCCCGGCTAGGGTCCTCCCTGCCATGGGGTAGTGCATCGCTGTGCTTGTGGCTGAACCCATCGGGGCCCACCTCAGGTTAGCCTGTGACATTTGAGGATGTGGCTTTGCAATTTGTTTAAAAAAATAAATGTATTGATACATATCAATAAAGCATACAATTCATCTAAAGTGTACATTCAGTGGTATGTGGTATAATCACATAGTTGTGCACTCATCACTTCAATCATTATTAGAGCATTTTCATTATTTCCATAACAATAATAAAGGCTTGCATTTTACAAGGCAGGAGTGGAGGCACCTGGAGCTTCATCAGCAGGCCGTCTACAGGGGCGTGATGCTGGGGAATTGCCAGAACATAGTCTTTCTGAGTGAGAACTCCCTGCAGCTGCCGCCTAAGATCTCTTTGCAGTTAGCAACTGGGGATGCTGTGATTTCATCCAGAACCGGGGTTCTTAACCCTTTTTGTTCCACGGCAGAGCTGGGAAGGAAGCCGCTACCGGCTGAGCCTCAGCCACACCAGCAAATATAGGGGCAAAGGGCAGACATCATCCTGCAGACGTTCCTCAGGGTTCGGGCTCCCCAGGGGTTTCAAAAGCCTCAGCACCTACTCTAACTGCACTCGCGAATTCCCAGGGGTGACCACCCACCCCGCCCTGGCCTCACCGCTTCGCCTCTCCCCAGGACCATGGGCCTCGCTGTGGCCTGCGACCCGATGTCCCCCTCACCTGGTTAGAGGAAAACTTCGGGGACTCGGAAACAGAACGGGTGTGGGGAGGGGCTCCGCGGGGCAGCCTCGATAGTCCCGCCGGCCACCAGGGCGGGTGAGGCCAGGATCCGGGGCCCGGGGCCCTGCGATCCCGCAGCCTGCCGAGCCCCGGGACTCCCCCGGACTCCCGCGCCGCGCAGGCCGGAAGGAAGTCGGAGGCGTATGCGTCACTTCCGGCGTCGCTCTAGCTGGCCGGGAAGACTCGGTGCCTCCCACGTTTGGGGCGGAGGCGGGGTTCGGGGCGGGAGCAGTTCTGAATCGGGGCAGAGGCGACCCCCGGAACCGACCTTATTACGCTTCTGACTCGATGGAGCCAGCTATGGAATTGTATTTCTTAGACAATCGGGGAAAATGTTAACGTGGACCAGACAGTGTCTTTGTTAGGTGTGAGAATGGCATTGTCGCATCAGGGAAACACCACGGTTTATCTTCTCAGCCAGTCGGAAGTATTTAGGAGTGAAATGATGGCGATGTCGGCGATCTGCTTAGAACGTTCCAGCAAAGAACGGAGTGAGGGGGAAGAAATGAAACCCAGAACAAAACGGTGGTGGGTCTGACGCGGGGTGTCTTCTGTACTTTTATATAAATAACTAAATTTAAAATAAAAGGACCATCTCTTCCTTCCATCCCTAGCAAGAAAAGAAAGAAAGAAAACGAAAAAAACACACGGAAATCCTTTCGCACACTAGTCACCTTGCCTAGGACTTATGGAAAGTGAGGCGTGGAGGCGGCAAGTCCCTAACGCGGTTTGGGAGGTGAGCACAGAAGGAGAGGATACTGACTCCAGTATCGTTTCACTTCTTAAAACAAGCATGTATTCCTTTTGCAACCAAACATTTGAGAAAAAGAAAGGAAAAGAAAAGTATCCGTACCTGCCTACTTTGGGCCCAAGTGATGCCAAGCCTGCAGGGTCAAGCAGCCCACCCAGCCTTCTCTCCAGGCCTCATGCCCCTGCAGCCCTCCGAGCCAGCTCAAGCCCCCTCACCCAGATGACTGCTGGAGTGGGTCTCATGCTAGAGTAACTTTGCTGGCCCTGCAGCTTCCCACAGAGCAACCCTGCAACACACAGCAATGAACAAGCACATGCACAGCTAGCTCTGCTCGCTGCCTCATGGCCACTGCCTAGACAACTGTGATCATAAGCCCTAAAATTTTTCTGGTCTCTCTCTCGATTCGCATCTGGCCTTACCATGCTTTCCACCCAATAATGAAGTGAAACAGACCCCACCCACCATTTCCCCTCTCCCTCCTGATACTGCCCCCCTCTCAAGGACCAGACAGTGTCCCCTGCTCTCCAGCACTTCTCATCCCTGTTTCCAGTGGGTGGACACTGAGCCTGGGAAGCGTGACTGCAGACTGCGTCTCTAGAGAGAGGTCCACATCCAGGCAAATTAAGAGGAGCCAAGAGCAGAAATGCACAGAATTACCCATGTTCTGCTGACATCATCTAAACGTGTTGCAACATTCCCAAGCATGTCTTCTGCCAAGAGGCTTAGAAACGGGTTTCAAGGAGGAGACCCCCGCCAATGGTCATCCGCGTAAGCACCACCATATGAGTGGCCAGGTTTGCAGGGCAGAGCAGGCCTTGCCCCCATCACCCCCAAGGCTCATCCCATATGTGGTCTGGAGGGCTGAAATGTCTTGTAACCAGGAGCACGCACACAAGCCTGCTTCTACCCCAAACTACATAAGACACGGGAACACATTTAGCGCCTCAGTATCTCTTTTTTTATTATTATTATTATTTTTTTTTACCGGGAGGTCCCGGGTATCGAACCCAGGTCCCTCCATATGGGAGACGGACGCCCAACCATTTGAGCCACATCCGTCTCCCATCGGTATCTCTTCACATCAACCATCCTCAGCTCAGGGCGCGTAGTGTGTGGGCACGCCCATCCACAGACCACCCCGCACCCCCACGCTGTGACCAGCTGTGAGGGAGCTGGGGAAGGACCTGACCACAAGGACCATGGGGACAGAGGCAGCCAACGGGGGAGGCCAGTGCTCACCTGCCTTAGGGCCTCCTGGCCAGTGGACCCCTGGCCCTGCCCCCACACGCACATGCCTGGCGAGAAACAGGCCCACAGGAGAGGAGATGCAACCACTTCACAGTCACATCAGAGTGTCTGAAAGGACAGCAGGGTAGAAGGACAGAAGGGCACAGGTGGGGGTGGCCAAGAGCCCCAGAGGGGCGAGGGGGCCTGAGGACCAGCTTCGCATTCCTGACTCACCTGTCCGCTTCTCCTGCCGAGAGCGGCACCTCCTTTGCCCCTGGGCTGTCTGTGCAGCTGCCAGTGGTCCAGGACTGGGCACAGCCCAGGGTCCCCCCCAAACAGCAGCCCCCAAGCCTGGCAGTCTCCCCCACCCAGAACCCAACCTCAGAAATGGCCTGTCATGCCTGGGAAGGGGCAGGGCCCAGGAGGAGACACCTGGGAGCTCACTGCTCTCCCAGGCTCAGAACCTGCGGATGGCAGGGGCTCCGGTGATGGCAGGTAACTACCTGCATCCTTATGCCACCACCACCCTCTGCACCGGGTCCACGCAAATGACCTGCCAGGACGGCCCCCTTAGGGCAGAGCCTCCCTACCCTCCCTGGCATCGCACACACCTGGGGATTGTCCAGGAAGCACTGAGTTCATGTCAGGGTCGGGCCAGGTGAGTCTACCTGAGCAGAACTATGAGTCACACCACAATGCAGTGAGGTGTGGACGCAGAGGTCCCCTCCAGCCTGTGGTGACACAGTGTGACCAACTGCCACCAGGGAAAGCTGGGCAGACTCCAAGAACCCAGCGCCTGCCATCCCCGTCCTGGGACATTAGCCAACAGGTAAAAGGCCGAGCTCGGGGTGAAACCCCACCTGCTTCTGATGCTCACGGGCTCCTCCTGAAGCAGCTCTTTCAGGCGGGACATCGTGCCGCAGGCCCTGCGTGCCAGGTGTCCGTGTTCCTGATGCTGAGCGAGCTCTCAGGGAGCCGCCTGCTGCCCCGCGGCCGTGCTTGCCACCTGGGTGCCCTGGCGCCTCAGCAGGTCGCTGCACCCCGCGCACGTGTGCGGCGGCCCCCCGCTGTGCTGCGCGGAGCTGGGGCGGGCTGGGGCTGCGGCTGAAGGCCTTGCTGCACTCGCCACAGCAGAGCGGGTGGTGGCCAGCGTGGGCGCGCTGGCGCAGCGAGCAGCTGCTCCCCGCGGTGGGCGCGCAGGTGCTGGAGCAGGTCTGCCTTCTGGCTGGAGGCCTTGGCGCACGGCCCTTAGGTTTGGAGGGAGTCGCCTTAGAAGTCAGGCCCAGAGCTGAGGTTAAGCAAAGCCTTTAATGAGAGAGCTTAGCCGGCAGGCTGCACCTGAATAGAGGCCAGCAGCGAAGCAGGAAGCAGCGGGAGCCGGTATTTATGACTCTTCCTGGGACTAGATTGCAAAGGGGCTAGCTTTGCAGTTTTAAGGTCCCGGGCGAAATAACTCATTTGGGCTCTGTAGACCTGGGTTGCTTCTATCAGACTGGAATGTTTAGGGAGGGAGGTGGGAGGGAGCAGGGAGCAGGGACAGGAGCTCTGGCTCCATATCATTTTTTAGGAATGCGCGGGAAGCAGATGTGGCTCAAGCGATTGGGCTCCCGTCTGCCATATACGAGGTCCAGGGTTCGATTGGGGCCTCCTGGTGAAGGCGAGCTGGGCCGGAATAGAGAAGCTGGCCGGGGCGGAGAGGGCGAAGCGGGGAAGGAGGGGGGATGAAGAGCGGGCAGGACGCCAGTCCTGGGCCTAACACTGGGGCACGTGTGCCCGAGTGCGTCGCTGGTGGTGCAGGAGCTGGGAATTGGGGCTGAAGGCCTTCCCGCAGGTGCCCCTGCCCTCCCCGCCCGGGAGCGCGCTGGCAGGGGAGCAGGTTCGCCTTCTGGCTGAAGCCTTTGCGCACACGGAGACTGACAGGGCTTCTCCCGGGGTGCGTCAGCTGGAAGCTGTGCCCGCAGCAGCCTGGGCCGCCCTCCCCCGCAGCACGGCGCCCCCAGCCTCTCCCCAGCTCTGCACGGCGCCAGGCCCTTTCTCCTGCCATGTGGGCCGTGACCCCCAGTCCCAACAGGGGCTCCCGTGGAAGGGTCTCCCACACTCTCGGCACAGGAACGTGCCCGGGGCAGCGCCCGGGCCTGGCCCTGGATCCGTGGCCTTCATGGCCCGGCCTTTGCCCTCGGTGGAGGAGGTGCTGGACGCCAGGGCATGTGGATCAGCTGCGCGTCCTCCTCAAAGCAGACAACGCACCTGGTTCCCCGGGCCGGGCAGTAAGGAGAGCCCCTGCAGTGCTCCCCAGCCTGTAGGAGACAACAGCGGGCAGTCCGAGGACGGAGGGCCAACGGGGAGAGGCAGAGGGAAGGTGACCAGCGCAGATGTCCATGATCATCCCAGCGCCCCCTTCAGTGCATCTCACACACAGGCCCCTGTGGGGAGGGGCAGGGCTTGGGGTCAGCCAGATGGGGTGAAGATCTGGGCCTCTTTTTTTTTCCCCCTTTTCATTTGAAGTACCCAGGATTGAACCCGGGACCGTGTATGTGCAAGGCAGGTGCTCCCCCGCTCACGGCACCCCAACCGGCCTCTCCACCGGGGAGCCGGGCCTGCCGCGTGGGGGAGGGCGTGGCGTCTGCAGGAGGATAGCTGCTGCAGCCAGCACAGCCAGCACCCAGCACCGCCTGAGGGTGTCGGGAGCCAGTGAGAGGCAGGCCCTGCTGGGCGGGTGGGGGACAAGGAGACCACCATGCCAGCCCCAACGAAAAACAGCCCGCTGGGACACCTGCTGCAGCCGTGGCCCTCGTCTCCCCACCCCTGCACCAAGCTCTGAGGACCCTACCTCACCCGCAGGAGCTCACGCCTGCTCTTCTTTCTACCTAAGCCCTGAGGTCAGGGTCAAGCTCATAGCTGTGGGGTGGGGTCCACTCTCACAGTGGTCTGAGGTGCTGCCAAGCCCTGACCATTGGCCCCCGCCTCGGCCCAGCCCAGGCCCCAAGCTGCGGGGACGCCGAGGTCCCCAGAGCAAGGCTGCTGCTGCACCTGGCCTTTATGAAGAAGGTGAGCGGATGAGCACAATCACCCTCCAGGTCTCTCAAGGGAGGAAACTGAGTCTCAGAGAAGATGCGCCAGCAGCCTGGGCTCAAAGCCGGTCCTCCTCGCTGCCTTCCCAGACCTAGACAGGAGGGACGCCACAGCCCCTGCAGGACTTGTGTCTTCTCGTCCACTCTGCACCAGCAGCCTGTCCTCCTCGGTCTGATCTCCACGGATGGCGGGGACCCCCGTGGACTTCTCCCCCTTAACCTGCAGTGGCGCCGCCACCACCTGTCTCAGGACCTGAGCCCAGCCTCTCTGGCCCGCGCTTCGGCAGTGGCTCCTAAGTCCATTTCTGGAGGCCCCAGAGAGCTGCTTGCTTCTGGGTCTGCTCAAATCAGAAGTCTCCTTCCAAATCCCATACTGCAAAGAAACAGCGGGGAAATCTGCCACCCCACCCACAAGCTCCAGGTCAATGGGCAGACCCCACCTCGCCCTTCCTCACCAAGCCCTCTGGCCCCTCCCAGGCATGTTGGGAGAGCAACTGACCCCTCTGTTGACCCTGCACAGTCAGATGCCCCAGGCCCCGCCACTGGCTCCACTGAGGAGCTACACCAGCCCCTGCCTGACGGCCAGCTGGTGTCCACCCTGTCTCCCATGCCCCGGCTACAAGCCGCCTGGGGAAGCAACAGTGGGCAGAAGATTTTGCACGTCACAGCTGCCAGCCAGTAAAGCTGCAATCCTCATTCAACAAGGCTCACCAAAAAACTGGGGCGGGGGGCACGACACCGGGACCAGAACGTGAGCTTCCTGTTCTCGCAGCACTTGTGCTCCTGATAGAATCTGAACTGTCCCCACTTGAAACCTTGAAGGACCTCACTGCTCCTGGACTCCCCTCCTGAGCTGCTCATAAGCCTGTGTGATCCCGTCCCTGCCCAACGACCTGGCTGGCCTTCCCTTCCCCACTCCAGCTGCTCCCCAAACCCACCCCCCACTGCACCCCTCCTCACCCCACTGCCTCTGTCACACAGGCCCTTCCCCGCTCGTCCCCAAAGCCAGTGCCCTGCGGGACAGAGGAGACTCCGAAGACCTGTTCAGGCCTCAGGGCCCTGTCCTCAGGCCAGGCGTGGACTGTCGACTGCAAGCTTTACATCAGTGCCGAGGTTCTCGAGTTTGATGGCTGCACTTGGAGAGGTCATGTAAGTGAATGGCCTTGGTCTTGGGAAACGTACATGGCAGTGTTAAGTAAGGACCATGATGTATCGAACCTACACTCAAGTGTTCAGAAAGTGGATTGAGAGAGAGAGAGATGGAGAGATAGAGAGATGGACTGATGGAAAGATAGAATGACATGGCAAATGTGGCTAAATGTTAAAATTGGTGGGTCTGGGTGTCTGGGTGAGGGTATGTAGGCATTCTCCATGTAGGGTTTATATTATTTTTGAAATTGTCCTTTGTATTAGTCAGCTAAAGGGGTGCTGATGCAAAATACCAGAAATCTGTTGGCTTTTATAAAGGGTATTTATTTGGGGTAGAGGCTTACAGTTACCAGGCCATACAGCCAAAGTTTCTTCCCTCACCAAAGTCTGTTGCCATGTGCTGAAGCAAGATGGCTCCGACATTCAGCCTTCCACCTCCTCTTAAGGCTCTGTGGTCCCAGCTTTTTCCAATATCGGCTGTAAGCCATCAGGATCTCTAGGCTTTGTCTCTCTCCCTGGGTCTCAATTCTCTCCAGGCTCAGGTTTGCGTTTCTTCACAAGGTCAGCTGTAGACTATCAGGTGAAGAGCTCTTCTCTCTCCCCAGGGCCTCTGCTGTGTCTGTGGAGCCGTCTCTATTCCTCTGTGTTCTTCTTCTGTGTGTTCACTTCCCAGGATCCAGCTCAAAACTCCAGCATCAAAACTCCAACTTACTCCTCTGCTCTGCCATGTAGTTTTCACTGTGAATCCCTGCCCACCAAGGGGACATGGCCCAATCAAAGCCTTAATCATTATTTAATCAAGTAAAAGTGAAACCTCTGAATCCAATGTAATCTAATACACCTGGAGGGACAGACCAGTTTATAAACATAATCCAACATCTATGTTCGGAATTCATACTATCAAACTGCCACATCCTGTAAGTTTGGAAGTATTTCAAAATAAAATTTTTTTAAAAGCTAGCTGCACACAGGCTGTGGAGCCACACTGTGGTTTGGTCCTGGCTCCGTCGCTCAGTAGTGACACTGGGCACATTCTGTGCCTCAGTTTCCACCTCTAGACAGTGATGGCAGAGCCTGCATGCACTGAACAGGTCAGGCAGCCCCGGAACCCTGACTGGCTCCATCCCCTCTCACAGGGACTGCCGGCCCTGTACCTGGCGGGCGCTGCCCCTCCTGGAGGCCCTGCCACTCACAGTTCTTTAATCACACACCCTCCCAGTGCCTCGGGCCATCCTCAGAGTGGATGGGCCCCTGATGACATGTCTCTGAGAAAGATTGAATTACAAGGCTCTTGGCCTCCAGGCAGGAAGCTCCATCCCACTGATCTGGTCTGGGTTGCAACAAATACACTCTGACCAGGCATTGAACTGAGAGCTGCCAAAGAGCACCATCTGCTGGCAGACCAAGGAAATGCATGTGAAAAAAATTAAAAATAAGTAGGAGAGACTTTTCCTGGCCTCTATAGCCTCCCTGTCCAAGGCCCTAGGGAGTGAGTCTACAACCATTTACTGGGTCCAGTGCCCAGTTTTGAGCAACCAGCAGGGACAATCCTAACAATCCAGGTTGAGACAAAAATCAAAAAGCATTGGGAAGCAGCTGTGGCTCAATCAGTAGGGCTCCCGTTTACCATATGGGAGGCCCCAGGTTCAGTTCCCGGGGTCTCCTGGTGAAGGCAAGCCCGCCCGCACGGCGTGGTTAGCTGACCCAGCGAGCACAAGCAGCAAGGGGGGGGATAAATGAATAAATAAATTAAAAAAAAAAAAAAAATCAAAAAGCAGTGGTAACACACAGCCTCCTGCCACTAAATCCCTACAAAAGAGAAAGAAATTGAGCATCTGAGTAAACTATATCATAATCAGATGCCTAGACATCAGCAAAAAATTATAAACCATACTAAGAAAATAGAAGACATGGTCCAAGAAAAGGAATATATCAAAGCCTGAGAAGAGGTGCAGAATTTGAGAGAACTAATCAGTGAGATCAGCACAAATTTCCAAAATCAAATTAATGAATTGAAAGACAATATGGGGGAAGTGGCTGTGGCTCAAGCGGTTGGGCTCCCATCTACCATATAGGAGGTCCAGGGTTTGATTCCCAGGGCCTCCTTCCTCGTGAATGCAAGCTGGCTCACGCAAGAGAGCTGGCCTGAGCAGAGAGCTGGCCCGAGCAGGAGTGCTGGTGCAGCAAGACGACACAACAAAAAGAGACACAGAGGAGAGACAATAAGAGACACAGCAGACCAGGGAGCTGAGGTGGCGCAAGAGATTGAGCGCCTCTCTCCCACTCCTGTAGGTCCCAGGATTGGTTCCCGGTGCCAACTAAAGAGAAGACAATGGACATGGAAGAACACACAGTGTATAGACACAGAGAGCAGACAGCGAGTACAAAACAATGGGGGTGGGGTGGGGATAAATTAAAAAAATAAAATAAAAAAGTCATTGAGCAAGTGCAAAGAAGAATTTGAAATCCTGAACAGAAATGTAACAGAGCTTATGGGAATGAAAGACACAATAGGTGAGATCAGAAACACATTTGATGCATACAACAGCAGACTTGAAATGACAAAAGAAAGAATAAGTGATGTCGAAGACAGAACAGCTAAAATTGAAGAGAGAAAAGAACAGAGAAAGAAAAGCCAACAGAGTTCTGGTACTTCACATTAGCACCCCTTTGGCTGACTAATACAGATACCTTCCCCTGCAAAGAGGGTAATCATGCCAGCCCAGCCCCCTCACACATTCTTTGCCACCTCCATATTCAAGGACTTAGCTCCTGTTGGGTGCAACTGAGGACCAGACAGGCTGTGCTCCAGGCAGGGTCCAAACCACAGGGCCTGGCAGCCATCTTCTCACTGCCCTCCCTGGGGAAGGGGCAGCTGGGTCAGACTCAGAATCCACCCTCCATTATAGGGCTGCGCCTTTGGGAAGGAGGAGATCCTACACCCCCTGGGGCCTCTCCTTGGTGAAGCTGCACCCCCTGCCCCTACTCCTCTGGGAACTCTATACTGGCCCTCCCAGGAAGCAACACATGCAAAAGGGGACAGGAGCCAGGGACCGTCGTTTCAATTGCAGGAGCCTCTTGAATTCTGTCAGCTCCAGACCCTGAGGTCACCTACCTGAGAGATACCCCACCTTCCCACCAGCCCTGAGGGTCACATAGCCTTCCAACAGCTCCAGGGACACGCCAAAACTCTAGGTCAAACCTGTAACCACAGGCCCAGAGCCCGAGCAGCAAAAGCTCCTGAGAAGTCACCTAGGGGTCCCCTCTCCTCTAGAAGACAGCCTTGACTGTCCCTGCCTTCCCCTGTAATGTCACCTGCAGGTGTCCACTCTGCCCCTGGAGATGTGCTTTTATCTACACACAAATGTGAGCCATCAGGCAGGCAGGGGCTGGCCTCTAAGGCTCTTCTTCGCAGCCAGCACACTTCCTCTGGAAGTTTGTAGCCTTTGCTCCAAAGCTGAACCAGAAGAAGCTGAAATGGCTGGAAGTTTTCCTAGTCAGAGAAAAGCTGTACAAACATAAAACAAAGAAACAGGCGGTGTTCTGGTAAAGAGAGTAGGCTGCCAAGCGTCGGGTAGGGCCTTGGGAATGGTAGATGGCTCTTATTTCAGCAAAAGAACCGAAAGGAAAGAACCAGAAAAAAAGTTCCTAAGGGGCCCTGAGTTCAGGTTTTGTCACATGGAACTTTTTTTTTTAAGATTTATTTTATTTATTTATTTCTCCCCACCCCCTTGTAGTTTATGCTTGCTGTGTCTGTTCATCTTCCTTGTTTCTTTTAGGAGGCACCGGGAGCTGAAGCCAGGAATTCCGATGTGGGAGGGAGGCACCTAATTGCTTGAGCCACGTCCATTCCCTGCTTTATTGTGTCTCTCATGTTTTTTCTTCTCGTGCCTCTTGTTGCATCATCATGTTGTATCAACTCACTGCACCTGCCCGTTGTGCCAGCTCGCTCTCTTCTTTAGGAGGCACAGGGAATTGAACCAGGGACCTTCCATGTGGTAGGTGAGAGCTCAATCACTTGAGCCACATCTGCTTCCCACGTGGAACTTCTCAGAACAAACTTTTTCTATTCACCATTTCTAAGGACAGATGATACCCAGGAAGATACTTTCTAAGTACAGGTGCCCACAAATGGTTCACATTTGGCAGGATGTGGTGAGTTTCCTCTGTCACTTTACAGAATTTGGGTAACCACAGTTTGCCCATTTTGAGACTTGTTTCCCTCCTCCTTCATGCAATAAATCCAGAAAGTAGTACCCCCGTATATTTGCACCACATTACAGAGTTTACCAGCAGCCCTCCCAGGCAACCTGCGAAGTTGGCAGGGTCGGGCCTTGTGATGCCATTTTACCAAGGAAGAAATTAGAATGTGAAGAGGTCTGAGAGCTCTCCAGCCACACAGCAAGTCCAGCAACCTGGCCTTCGGCTCCTGCCTGAGCCTGGCTGTCACAGCACCCCACAGCCACTGGGTTCAAGCATTGTCTACCCTCCCAACATGCTGCAGGAGGGTCTGAAATGCCAGGAAGCAAGCTCTGGGGTAGCAAGCTCCAAACTGTGTGGCCTATTGGTGGGTTGTGAAATCAGTTCTGATTCACAAAACTGAGTATTGTTTTTGTACTAGTGAGATGGAATAGAATAGAAAAAAGAAACAGAATAGACAATATCAGAGCATACCACACAGGTGTACACAGTCAAATGCACGCACGAAGTACGCTGCAAGGCAAGGTGGCTTTTATTGTGGATCTTGCTCAAGGCTCTGAGAGCTGTGTGCTCCTGCGCGCTGCTGGGACACACAGGGTGGGCCCAAGGTCGCACTGTGGGCACCTGGACTTAGAAAGCCTCTTTCTGCCGACAAGGCCCCTGAGTACCATTTGTTCTACAGCCAGATACCAGGACAGTGACAACACTGCCTTTCTGTGAGTTTTGCTTTCCATGTTGGCAGAATCATGAACTGGCTTGCAATAACATTCTTGCCTTTACTTAATAAAGCCTCTCACCTTCCTCATAAAATACATTTGAGTCTCAAACGCAGTAGGTTTTTGGGGGCCATTTGTAGAGGACTATCTGATGCACCCGAACGTTTCCATTTGTCTTGACCTGCACATCTCTAAGAAGCGGTTCCTGCCTTGACCCTCACTGTGCAGCCTACATTATAGAGTTTTGTCTGGGAGGGAGGGACACTCCGTAAGAGCTCCCTGAGAGTTCACCCTCTGGGAGGAAATCTGCGGTCAGGCCCTGATGTTCCCGCAGGGAGGGAGGCTGCAGGCCGGGCCAGTGCGGTCCCTCTGGAATGGCACCGGCGGCGGCAGGCAGAGGGGAGGCTCTGGGCCTGCACAGCCCATCTGCCCCCGGGCCCACTCACCCACTCACATTTTTGCAATTTTGCTCTTCTCAAGCTGTTGCTCCAATGCCTGCAAGCGGGGCCTCGAGCCACACCCCCGCCCTCCCCGCGCCGGGGCTGTGCCCAGCAGGCGGCGCCGTCCCGCGGGCGCCCGCGGAGGTGAGGGGCGGGGCAGCGGCTCCCGCCCGGTGCTGCTCGGCCCGCCCTTCCCCTGTCACCTGTGCAAACTCGGGAAAACCAGAAAACGGGGCTTGGAGACCCGACTCTCGTCTGGACCGCGCGTAGCACAGCTTTGCTCGTCCTCCCCCGGGAGGGCCGCTTGGGCTCCTTTCCGCCGGCCGCAGCGCCCCCCACACGTGCTTTCTGATTCAGCGAGCTGATGGGCTGTGCCGAGCACCGGGTCCACTGTGGGATACTAGCGCCCCCCGGCCCGGACCGCGCCCCCCACCTCCACAGGGCTCAGCCTGCAGAGGGGCCCGGGCCCTGGCCCCGCCCCCGCCCCGGGATCTGGCCCCGCCCCGGGCTCTGGCCCCGCCCCAGAACCTGACCCCGCCCCCGGGCCCTGGCCCCGCCCCCGCCCCGGGATCTGGCCCCGCCCCGGCTCTGGCCCCGCCCCCGGACCTGGCCCCGCCCCAGAACCTGGCCCCGCCCCAGAACCTGGCCCCGCCCCCGGGCTCTGGCCCCGCCCGTCTTGGTGGCCCGGCGGCGTAGCTGGGTACCACAGAGACGTCCAACCCTTCGAGCGGCCCAGAGCGGCCGGAAGTCCGCAGGGCGGGGGCGGGAGACGGAGGCCCGTTTCCGCCCTCGTCGTGGGCTCGAGAGCTTCGGGCGGTCCTCTGGGAGGGTGAGTCGGCGGCGGGCGCGCTGTCCAGTCCGAGCGGTTCGCCTGCTTCCCGCCCTCCCGCCGAGTGACCGCGGGCCTCCCCGCCTCCCGGGCCTCCCCGCCCCGCGCGCGCTGGGCCTGTCCTCCCTGCCCCCAGGCCTCCCCTCCCTCCGGTCCTCCCCCGGGCTCGCGTCGGCCTGGAGAGAGCTTGAGCGCCTGGCGGGGAGGTGGTCCCGCCGCCTGCAGGAGGCCTCCAGTGCCCGGAGCCTGAGCAAGGCGAGCACCAGCTGCAGCTTTCTCTTCATTTCTAGGTCTGCTCAGGTGGATCCCAGAGTCTCCTTCCTGCGTAATCATCCCTCTTTAGGTCCCTCTTTCTTCCTCCCCTTGAAGGCTTAGGACCTTTGACGGTGCAAAAGGGGCGGTGCCTTGGGTGGAGTAGGCGGTTTCTACTCCCGTTCCTGTATCTTTGAATACTGGGGGCGGCTCAGGGCCTGCCCCCAGCCCCAGATGGGAGCCCCCTTTACTGGTCAGTACTGCCCGGGTCAGCCTCGCTGTGCTGGCGCCACTTTCTGAGCCCTAAGCTCCCCTAAGAAGCGTTCCCGGGAAGAGGGCCCGTGTCATCGGCTCAGCTGAGGTGGGTGATCCACATCAGGTCACAACCCTGGAACTGGTGCAATCTTGGTACCCCTTTCAAGAAGGATCTGATGGGTAGGGAAGGGACCCAGATCCTTGGTGGGCACGGTGGCTGAAGGCTGGAGTTTATGTACTGTGGGAGGGAGCAGGGGAGGAAGTTCTGCGCTCTCCTGGATCTCTGGCTTGCCTCCAACTTCAGCTTTCTTGATGCTTGGAGTTCTCGTACCCACCCTTTCCTATAACCCATCATTGAGACTCCTGTCTACTCCAACTTGCAGTCACTCCCTGCCTCCCCTGCTGCCTGAGATCCAGCCATACTGGCTCCATTTAACCCAGCTTTCCTTGCTTCAAGCCCTTTGCACTCTTTCCACTACCTGGAGCACCCTCTCCACCTCTACCACCTTCACCTAGTTAGCTCCTGCTCAGCCTCTAGGGAGGTGACTCATCACACAAAGTCACTTTCCTACTATAAATGCTTTTCATAGTCCCCTGTATTTAAGCACTTCCATGGTTGCAGTTTTGCATTTCTTTGTGTCATTATTTAACCCTTTGCTCCACTAGACTGTGCTCCATGGAGGAAGGATTCTTGTCCTTTTGTTCACACCTTTTCCCCATTGCTTGGTTGAGTGCCTGGCTCGTGGCAACCACTCATTACATGTTTGTGGAGTGGTGCACACATACAGGAAAATGAATGAGACCGTGTTCCTGCCAGAGAATATTTGGAGTTGGGGGTAAAGTAGTGGAGAAGACAATACCTGTTGATTAACCTGGAAATTGAGGTTCTCCACCACCCTGACCTCTGTTTTCTTTCATTACTGCCAACAGGGGTACTGGCCAGGACACGTGGATGCCCACCCAACCTCATGGTAGGAAGCCTGACGGCGTTCTGCCTTTGCTCATCCCACAAGGGCCTCCACCTTCATTCTACTCTGAGCATCCACCCTACCCACTGGACCCTAGGCCCAAACCCTGCCAGGGCCTTGCCCACACTCAGGCATATCCCTTTTGCTCCTATCCCCAAAAACTGATACCCTGTCCAGACCCAAGTGAGGCTATTGGGGGGGGGTGCCACAGACATGTGATCTGGGTCCCTCCCCTACCCCCACGCTGCCCTGCCCAGGATTTTGGCCCCAAAGGGTTGTGGTGACCACCTTGCCTCACACTGTGGTACACCTGCCTGAGACAGGCTGTGCAGCAGTGCCAGAATGGACTGGCACAGGTCTCTGTGGGTGCTGGTGTGTGTTTTTTCAGGAGGCGGTGACGTTCGGTGATGTGGCCGTGCACTTCTCACGGGAGGAGTGGCAGTGTCTGGACCCTGGCCAGAGAGCCCTCTACAGGGAGGTGATGCTGGAGAACCACAGCAGTGTGGTCGGGCTAGGTGAGGCTGCACCTTGAGACTCCCTCCATGTCATCAGTCAGCACCCAGCCTGTCCAGGCTTGTGCCAGGGGCTGGGGATGCCCAGGCCATCATGGCTTAAATGGGGCCTTGGGTCTGTGACTCTTCACACTCTGTGTGGCCAGCCTGTAGAGTGGGATCCGTGGGCCCAGAGCTGGCCCGGGAGAGGTCACCCTGTGCAAGTCAGGCCCAGTCTTTGCACAGGTGATGTGATTTAGCTCCCATGGGGTGAGTGAAATTCTAGGAGCCAATAAAGCCTCCTTTTAGCTAGGCTGGTAAATTAACTTGAAGTAGCTTAGACAAATAAAGAGAAATCTTGAGCTCATGGGATCTGAGGAAATGGTTGTAGATTCAAATCAAGAGGCAGCAGAAAGGGGGTCGGAGGTGGCTCAACTGGTTGGGCATCCGTCTCCCATATGGAGGGACCCAGGTTCGATCCCCAGGACCTCCCGGTAAAAAAAAAAAAAAAAAAAAAAAAAACAGCAGAAATGTCCTCGGGACCACTGTGTGCAGATGCACCGGCACTGTCAGATGTACCTTTGCCCCTCCCATCCTGCTGTCTTTGTCTCCCATTTTCCTCTGTTGTGCTTAATGTCCATTTGTGTTTGTTGTGTTCTGGTAAGATGTGCTTATTTCTTAGATGTGCTTATTTCTTTCAGGTAATTGTCAAGGAGTGTTTGTCTCACCTGCTCTGCACCTCTCCTACCTTTGCCTCGTTGGCTTCGTTCTGGGCCCCTGAGAGCATCTGGGTTGGAGAATCAGGGTGGGGTTTCTGGGTTCCAGGGTAGGGCAGGGAGGTGCTTCTGAGGAAGCTGTTCCAGGCACCCGTCCTGCTGGGATCAGAGCTCTCCAGTCCCGCTCCGTACTGGCCAGATTGGCACAGTCCAGTTTGCTAATGCTTTGCCACTCAAATAAGTGTAAAGTGAGAGCCTATTGTGGTTTGAGCTGGGATTTTGCTATTGCTGAACTTGACTGTCTTTTCACACTCTTGTTAGCCTGCTGGGTTTCTTCCATAAAGTGTCTGTTCAGAGCCTTTGCCCATTTTCTCCTGGGTTTGCTGTTTTCCTGTTGATTTGCTGGTGTTTCTTTTATTATTCCTTGCTTTGGATTTCGTTAAATCTAATACGTAGATTGGTAAAACTCATCAATTTGTGGACCATTAAGAAAGAATGCTGGGAAGCGGCTGTGGCTCAATCAGTGGGGCTCCCGTTTACCATATGGGAGGACCCGGGTTTGGTTCCCGGGGCCTCCTGGTGAAGGCAGGCCCGCCCGCACGGCGTGGTCGGCTGACCCAGCGAGCACAAGCAGCAAGGGGGGGATAAATGAATAAATAAATAAAATCTTTAAAAAAAAAAAAAAAAAAAAAAGAAAGAATGCTGGCGACTATACTACACCACTATTTTTTCTTATCACATAAAGTTTTTATCTTACGCTTTTTAAAGATCTCGTTTAGACTCATTTAGCTGTTACTTATTTGTCCCTCAAATGGAGAGGAAAAGACACATGAAATACAGTTCTTGGGGTATTCCTGACATTTCCTGACATTTCCTCCTGTCCTCTCGGGGCTTACACTCTGGCCTAGAGAGGTCTGTGTCTGCTTTTCCTCATGCTGTCCGGCGGGCCATCGGGTGTGTGGGCAGTGCCACCTTTCTTAAGAGCATTGCTGGAGTTTTCTTTCATTCAGCCAAGTTTGGTGCTCAAGGTTTCTTGCCCAGCATGAAATTCCATTCCTTCCATGTGTATCTCAGTAACAAACAAAACGTTTAGCATTGGCCAGGAGCTCCAATTTGTGTTAAACAGTACCTGTATCATAGCATGCTTGTTTTATTCCTGATTGTAAAGAGAATGCATCCAAATTAAAATTTTTCTTCTATTCCTACTTGGCAAAGGAGTTTTGTTTTGTTTTTGCTTATAAATAAGTATTGAATATCAAATTCCTTTTCTGCATCAGTTGAGATAATCATGATTTTTCTGCTTTACTCTATTAATTTGGTATAAACGACTATTTTCTTGTATTGTTGGAATGAACTCTGCTTAAATCATGATGTACATCCACCTCACCCACCCACAGGGACCTCTCCTGCACTGCCTACTGGCCAGTTACTTCTGTACTTAGAATATAATTAGCTTATACTAATCTGAGTTAAGTAGGATTCTGAGGGCCAGCCTTGGATTCCACCCCCTCCCTCCAGCCTTCCACCCCTCTCCTGCCCTCATTACACACCATGTCCCTGGAAAGATGTTTTGTAAATTCTTTTTTTTTTTTTTTACCGGGAGGTCCCGGGGATCGAACCTGGGTTCCTCCATATGGGAGACGGACGCCCAACCAGTTGAGCCACATCCGACCCCCTGTAAATTCTTAAACTCAGTCCCCAGAGTTCCTCTTCTTGCTCCAGCTGCTCTGAGTCCCTACATTCAATATTTCTGGGAGTTTCCCAAGGGGGGCTTTGTTACCCATGGCCAAAATCAGCCTTATCCAGTGGCATTTGCCCGCCAGAGCCTGGGAAAGGCCTTGCCGACACTACCGCTGCCCCCACTGACTGTGCCCACTGTGAGAACACCATTGCCCATGCCAAGACCTCCAATCCCTGGGATGCCAGGTTGGAGAGGGATTCCACATGGGGGCAGAGACAAGGGCCATGTCCCAACTCAGGGTCATCTTTTGTCCCCTGGGATGGGCCTGAAGCAGCTCAGTTTGTGCTCAAGGCTTTTGTGGCCCTTCTGTCTCTTCCTCTCCTCCCCCAGACTTGGACCCTAATATATACAACCTTTTGGACTCAGGTAGCAAATACTGTATTTTGGATTTTTGCATCCCTGTTCATAAGCAAAATGGATCTGTACATTCCTTTTTTAAAACTGTCCATATATAGGTTCAGAATTTAGATAGTATACCTCCTCATGAAATGAGCTGGGTAGCTTTTGCTATCTTTTTTTAACTTATAGAATTTATGTAGATGGAATTAATTGAACCTTAAAATTTTTGGTAGCACTCACCTGTAAAACTATCTGGGCCTTAGCTTTTTGGGTGAGAAAAGTCTTGGAATAGTATTTAAATTTCTTTAATGTTTAATGGTTATTCAAGCTTTTTTGTTTCCTCTTGTGCTGTTTTTGTCATTTTTAGTTTTTCTAGAAAATGATCCATTTCATTTAGATTTTCAAAAATTTTAAGATGTATTTGTTATAATACTCTTGCTTTTACCTTCTGTTATGTTCGTAGTTGTTTCTTTTATCGGTTATCTTATTTTTTGGCGTGTTCTCACTATGTAGACTTCAATTGGTTTTGCCATGAGACTATCATGTTATTAATTTCATATTTAACTGCATTTTGGTTGGGTCATATAGTCCATGATATTGTTCCTTTGAGACATTCCAAGACTCCTTTGGAACCTAGTATGAGGACAGTTTTCTGTAAGCATTGCACATGTGCTTGAAAAGAACGTGTGTTTACTGGTAAGTGTGGGCCTCTGAGCACATCTGGTAACTTCAGCTTATTCACTGTAGCTCTTGGGGATCTTTACAACTGCCTTTTTAAACTGCTGCAGCAGGAAACCTAAGGGAAGTTTCCAGCCAGAGGCCTTGGTTGACCCCACTTCCCAAGTTCAATGCTTATTGACCCAAATGGACTGGGAGCTTGTCCCTATACCTGCTGGCAGTGAAAGGGGCAGTGGGGGCTGGTGATGGGAGGACATGCTTGACAGTCTCCACCGTGGGGGCTAGGATTGTCAAGACAGCCAGGTGCCAGGTGGAAGGCCACAGGCTCCAGGAGGACTGCACCAGGCATGAGATGGGGAGGTGACCAGTGGGGAGTGGATTTTACTTTCTGATTTAAAACATGCTTCATTAGTTTATTTTTGTGGTTGTTTTTGTTGTGTCTTTAACCACCCCTTCCTCCTAGAGTGTTCTTGCTTCTGTGCTGTGGTGGCAGCCCTATCTGCTGAGTGAGGCTGGCAGTGGGCCAGGCCTTTTCCTCTCACCCCTGAGTCCCCAGGGATAGAGTCCAGCCTGTCCTCTGTGGACTCTTTTTTTTTTTTTTAAAGATTTTATTTATTTATTCATTTATCCCCCCCTTGCTGCTTGCGCTCGCTGGGTCAGCTAACCACGCCGTGCGGGCGGGCTTGCCTTCACCAGGAGGCCCCGGGAACCGAACCCGGGGCCTCCCATATGGTAAACAGGAGCCCTACTGATTGAGCCACAGCCGCTTCCCTCTTTTTTTTTTTTTTTTATTTCACTTTTATTTATTTATCCCCCCCTTGCTGCTTGTGCTCGCTGTGCCCATTTGCTGTGCGTTTTTCTGTGTCTGCTTGTCTCCCTTTGTTGTGTCATCGTGTTGCGCCAGCTCACTGCCCCGTGTGGGCCGGCTTGCCTTCACCAGGAGGCCCCAGGAATCGAACCCGGGGCCTCCCATATGGTAAACGGGAGCCCAACCAATTCAGCCACAGCCGCTTCCCTCTGTGGACTCTTGGTGACTGAGCCCTCAGAGTAGCGGTCCTGCCATGGACAGGGAATGGGCTGGGAACATCGTTGTCCCTCACTGGCTGGACAGATTAGGACAGAAAGGGTGCCTTCAAGCCTTTCTGCTCCTTTCAGTGGCTCTGCCAGTGCTCTTCTGCCCCTTTACACTTGGATGCACTCCCACCACGCCGACACGCTCTCTCCTTTGCCAGCCCCCACAGCAGGATTCCTGGTCTTCAAGCCTGAGCTGATCTCCCGGCTGGAGCAGGGGCAGGAGCCATGGGTCCTGGACCTGCAGGGAGCAGAGGGGAGAGAGATGCCAAGGACCTCCCAGACAGGTGAGACTTGGGCCTGGAGGCCCTTGAGACATCCCTGTGCAGACCCTGCAGAGCATGAGAGGGTGAAGAGGAGTTCAGAGAAACTGCACGTAAGACAGGCAGGGCCCCCGATGCTGCTGCTGACAGGGCCGTGCAAGGTGGTGCTGCCAGGCGTGCCTTCAGGGAAGCGGGCAGACCTATTGGAGGGAACAGACCAGTTGTAGGACTTTGAGATTGATCTAGAGAAAAGCAAGGACACAAAACACCTGCGTGTCTTGGCAGAGATGGAGTTCATTTTTTAAATCATACCATTTTAAACTTGGCTCTTTGCAGCCTTTTCTTAGGCAACCATCATCCTGAGACAATTCTCCCCGCCCCCTCTCACCCAGCACCTCCTTCCACAACTTCTCTGGACTCTGGGTGACCCCATCCTCAGACCAGGCCCCAGGGGCATTTGCAGCTCCACAGTGGTGGACTGCATTTGACCCCTTTCAGAGATGTAGTTGCATCCTCCCTTGTCTGAGTGCTCTATTTTGAGGCCTCCTTTGCAGACACATGTTGCTGAGTTTCATCCATGAAGTGATGGTCACGAAGATGGGTTTGTACCCATCTTGGCAGCAGAAAGGAACATCCCTCTCCACTGGCTGCCATGTCCACATGTCCCTACTGAAGCAAGGAAGGACCTGGCCTGCAGAGATGCTATGGTCTTGTTGTGCCATCTGGAAGCATAATAGGACAATCCAGAATTGTGAAAAGTGAGGATTGTCCTCTTCCTTCCATACACACGTCCCCATGTGGCTTGGCAGGGCCCAGAGGCTCTGCTCACTCTACTGTAGCCTCTTCACTCAGATACCCTGTTTGCAGTGTAGGTGCCATAGTTAGCCAGTGAAGGCTGGGTCTGCTGTGGAGGGGAGAGTGTCAGGAGCTCCCCCCCTCCCCCCATACAGGGAACTGACCACAGCCCCACCTACCCTGGCCCTACTAGCCTGGTCCCTGCCATCTTCTCTAGAATCTTCCTGTTCATACTCATTCTTATTCTCTCAGGGAAGGAGGTAAAGCTGTAAGGGACCCAATCCCCCTTGAATATTTTCAAAGCTGAAGGGAGATTTTTAAGGGAGCATCGTTGTAGAAAAGCCAGTTATGGTTGGCAAAATTAGATATGCATTGAGTTTATATGTAATGAGTGGTCCCTGGTGATAAAGCAACAACATAAATTTTTCTGCAGTGCAAATGTAGAGCTGCTTGACCAGTGCAAGAATGTGGCATCTTAGATAAAAATATATGCTAATATAAACTGGAATGTATAGAGAAAAAATTTAAATGCCCAGATATGTCATTTATACACAGCTAGTATAGGAAGTGAAACCCCAGTGCAGACATCCATGGAAGTAGATTAGTTATGCTATGTTGGTCCAGATTTGGGGAGGATGGGCTGGGTCTGCAGCGGCCCCCTCACTACACTCTTGCCCACACACAAAGCCCCCGGTAGGTGGTTCCTAGCACACCTGGCAGACACCTGTCACAGAAAGAGTGGCCCTGGCATTCTCTCAGCCTCCCTTTGCTCTGTGACAAGGACATGTGCCCCCTTTCTGAAGGAAAACCACTTCTGGGATGAGATTTTTTAAAATATTTGCTTGCTTCTTCTCAGAGGTTATCCAAGGCTTGCTGGAGAAAGGATTTTGTTCTCCAGGGGAGGAATGAGAACCTTGGGCTTAAATCACAAGACTCCTCAGGGGCTACCATGTGAGGGAAACTGGCCAGAGCCAGGTCTGAGTGGTGGGGTTGTCCCTGGTAAGTAGGGACAGAAGGAAGTGGGCTGTGCCGCTTGCAGGTCTCTTGGGGAACAAAGGGAGTGAGGATGTGTGTGAGATGAGGCCAGATAACTCCAAGAGCTGTGGAGAGCCAGTCAGTTGTAAAAGTCTGGAAGCAAAGAAGCAGGTTTCAAACTGATTTAGTGTCAAGGGACCAGGTAGCGGCAGTGGCAGGTAGGGGAAGGAGAGCAGCTCTTGCTTCAGCACACTGCTTAGGAGGTGACAATTTTAAATCAATCCACGCATAGTTTCAGGCAGCCAGGGTGAGGGGGAAATTGCAGAGTAGTCTAGTGGGTTTCTGACTTCCTAGTAACTTCAGTCAGCAGTGCTTTAGGCTGTAAGCTGCTTGACTGTACAGAGGTTTTCTTCCTCTCATGTAACAGGAGGTCTGAGCTGGCATAAGTTTGGGTCTAGACAGACCTGGGTTCTGACTGATTCCCTCTTTAGCTGTATGACCATGGACCAACTGCTTAACCTCTTTGAGCAACAGTCTGTGGAATAAAGATACTACTACTGACTTCATTGGAATATTGTGAAGACTGAGACATAGGAACTGTTCCTTGTACATAAAAGATACACAGTGAATGGTAAGTTCTTTCTTTATGAAGAGACATTCCAGGATGGAAAGATAGACTGCAAGCCACTTGAGACTGAGCAGTTGAAGTTTAGGAGTAGGCCATGGTCCATGGTAGCAGAAACTGAGAAGTTGAAGCTCTTGTAACTAGGCCCCTGGATTTCACTGTAGGAATAGAGTTGAGCTGGTATTTAGCGGAGATTGTCTCTGAAATTGCAGAGTAGGAAAGAAGCTGACAATTATTTGGAAAGTCTAGAAGGAAAGTGGATGGCAGGACTATGGGGGGACAGGTAGAAGTAGGTAGATCTTTCCAGAAACTTGCAGGCCAAAGAAAAGAGAAGTCATTGTGGTTTAGTGAGGTGTGGCCACTTGGAGGCTGAGAGGCAGGCTAGTGAGGGGTGTGATCGAGTGTAAGTTGGGAGGGAGTAGCTCTTTGAGGCAACTAGAGAGGAAGCAAAGAGTTCAGGTCTGGGGTCCTGCTTAGAGAATGCCACTTGAGTAAATAACTGTTACCAGGGCTGGTCAGATGGAGGTTGACTCCAAGTGTCTTTTGGACTTACCCCTTACAAGCCCCTCTGCAGCTATTCAGCCTCCATCTTTTTCGTTACTTACTCATTCCCTCCTTTCCTTCCTCACTCTCCCACTCCACCTGACATCTCTCTCTTCCTTTGGATGCTTGGACCTCTGACCACCTTAGCCTAATCCTTCCTCTTGGTAGATCTCCCATCCTTCCCAGGCCTACTTTGGCTGGTCTCACTTTGCCTTCCTTATGGAGTTCTTGCTTTTATCACTTTCTGCATAGTACACAATGAGCACTTAAGCATTGATGAGTGAAGCAAAATTTAGAGAACCATCCAAGCTGTTGATTTCTTGTAGTGTGTTTCCACTTGGATGTAGCATAGTGCTTGATGCAGTCCTGGGAGGGGAACCCAGTTCCCTCAGTGACGATCTACCCCTCCCCACCCCAATCCAGTAGTTTTTTTCCCTTTCTCTGAGCACAGGGAATAAGGAGCATTTCTATTTTCTGTTTATTTCAGATTCTTTAATTAGGACTGATAATGAACAGGCTTGTGAGGACATGGATATTCTAAAATTAGAGTCACATGGCATGATGATCAAAATCCCCCCACAGGATTTTCCTCAGAGTACTGGCTTTGGAGACACTGGTGATTCTGAGGTCTGGTCAGACAGTAATTGGAAAAGTTTTGGGCCAAAAGTGAGCTCTCTTTTCCAGAAAGCTTGTTTAAATAAAGGGACTGTGACTCACAAGAAGACCTTTATCAAGGAGAATTCCCAGAAAAGTAACGAAGTGGGGAGCAATGGCAACCTGGATTGTAAACTTAGTAAAACTCAGAGACATACTACAGAAGAGACATCCCAAAATTGTGATATGTGTGGCAGAAGTTTCAGATCCACTTTAGACATTGCTCTGCATTGGGAATTTAATACACAGAAGAAACCTAACCAATGTCAGGATTGCCAAAAGAAACTATCTCGTTGCTTACAGGGGAAACTCCAAACTAATTGTCATGGAGATAAACCATATGAATGTGAGGAATGTGGGAAAGTCTTCAGGTTGTGCTCACAGCTTAGTCAGCACCAGAGAATCCACACTGGAGAGAAACCATTTAAATGCATTGAGTGTGGCAAAGCCTTCCGCCTGAGCTCAAAACTTATTCAACATCAAAGAATTCATACTGGAGAGAAACCCTACAGGTGTGAGGAATGTGGAAAAGCCTTTGGTCAGAGCTCAAGCCTCATCCACCATCAGAGAATCCATACAGGAGAGAGGCCCTATGGTTGTCATGAATGTGGGAAAGCCTTCAGTCAGCAATCACAGCTGATCAGACACCAGCGAACTCACACTGGAGAGAGGCCCTACACATGTAAGGAATGTGGGAAGGCCTTCAGTCAAAGCTCAACTCTAGCTCAACATCAGAGAATGCACACTGGGGAGAAATCACAAATCCCAAGAAATTCAGATAGTCCAAGCCTTGTTACACATCAAAGAATACATGCTATAGAGAAACCATTTAAATGTGACGAGTGTGGGAAAGCTTTTAGATGGAGCTCTCGCCTTAGTCAACATCAGTTAATTCACACTGGAGAGAAACCTTATAAATGTAACAAATGTACAAAAGCCTTTGGTTGTAGCTCACGGCTTATTCGCCATCAAAGAACTCACACTGGAGAAAAGCCATTTAAATGTGATGAGTGTGGGAAAGGCTTTGTCCAGGGCTCACACCTTATTCAGCATCAGAGAATTCACACTGGAGAGAAACCTTATTCATGTAATGACTGTGGAAAAGCCTTTAGCCAGAGCTCCAGCCTCATTTACCATCAGAGAATCCATAAGGGAGAAAAACCCTATGAGTGCCTCGAATGTGGGAAAGCCTTCAGTATGAGTACACAGCTTACAATACATCAAAGGATTCACACCGGAGAGAGACCCTATAAATGTAATGAATGTGGGAAAGCCTTCAGTCAAAATTCAACCCTTTTCCAACACCAGATCATTCATGCTGGAGTGAAACCCTATGAATGTAACGAATGTGGGAAAGCATTTAGTCGGAGTTCATATCTTATTGAACACCAGAGAATTCACACAAGAGCTCAGTGGTATTATGAATATGGGAATACCCTGGAAGGTTCAACCTTTGTGAGCCGTAAAAAGGCTAATACTGTAAAGAAACTGCATAAATGTAATGAATGTGAGAAAATATTCAGGTGGCGCTCACACCTAATTATACATCAGAGAATTCACACTGGAGAGAAACCTTATAAATGTAATGAATGTGGGAAAGCTTTTAATCGGAGTTCAAGGCTTACTCAACATCTGAAAATTCACATGGGCTAGCCCATTTACATTTATAAATATGTATAAATGTGAATAAATCTACAGCCTTAACTCAGTTACTTTATATGGGATCATTTATATTGATAAAAATTTAGAATGTTGGCAATGATTCAATATTGCTCTCTAAAGAAACAGTATCCAAATTCTTGTCAATTGTTTATTTGCCAGTGTGTTTGACCTTAATCTATTCAATAAAGCCTGTGTCCCTCACTTCAGGGTGCCATCTCTAAAATTTTGAGATCCCAGAAGATTCCTGGTCCCTGTAAATGAGAAGGGGGTGAGACAAATAACTGTTTGAGCTTTGCCAGATTGAGTAGGTTAAAAGAAGTTACCCAAAATCTTTTCTCTTGAGATCACTCAAACTGGTCTAAACAAGGCAATTTATTAGCTCACATAAAAGGAAATCCAGAAAAAGACTGCCTAGAATTCCCTTCTCTTATCTTCACTTAACTCTTTTTCTATTTTTTCCCCTTTACCATCTATAATTCAGTTATATCCAAACATTCTAAGACCAACAGATAACCCCCAGCCTATGGGCAAGGAATTTAAATGAGATGCTGAAGACATAGGGAGGTAAATGGTGATCAAAGTATTGGCTGTAAGTTACTAGTCTTCCATTCAAACACTCTCCAATGCTTTTTGTTTCAGTTTGTTAAAGTTGTACAGGAAGTTCTTTAAAATAATTTCATGCCAGACACCAGGCTTCTATGATGATATATATAGCTCCATGAAATTTGTGTTTCCTTTTGACTGATAGGAATAAGGAGTAATTTTTGTCTTTTTGGTGCCATAGAGAAGTAAAACTATCAGCCAGATTCCTTTAGTGAGAAATGAGGAAAAAGGAAAAGAAAAGATGTGGGCTGTGCTGGGTGCTGGTTTCTATTTGTCTTTCTAAGGGTGTGGCTTCAGAAGAGTTCAATCACACTCATGCCACTACAGTGATTAGAATTAGTAATTTTTTTTTAAATGATAAAAAGGAAAATACCCAATGGACATAAAAATAGTTAATTTTTATTTCCAAAATAAAAGTTACGAAATGAACATATAATTGGGATAACTCTTTTGGACATTCCAATTCATCCAGTCACCTCTCCCCCAACAGGAAAGGGGAGCAGGCATTAGGTTTTATTAGTAATGTTATAGTAGTAACCAGATGTGTAAATGGCAGCTTATTTGAGGACCAAAAGCATGGCTGTAGTTCTATGCCATATCAGAGCACATTCAGCTACATGGAAACTAAAAAGGAAGAAAATAATATTTATTCCAAGATTCATTTACTGGAAATTTTAAGTGCTCTTTCTTCTGTAGAGCCTAAGCATAATGTGCTAGGGGCTGCTGTGTCTCCCAGCATGAGCTCCCATCCCTTGAGGGTCCTGAGAATGACAGTGGATTGGTTCTGGAACCCTCATGCAATGCTCATCATGGCCGGAGGACCACTTGGGGGTAGAGGCTTCTTCTGCAGGACGAGGAAAAAGAGTGCCTGGCAGTCCTGGAACAGGCTCCAGCTTGATTCCAGAGTCTGTGGTTCCATCCTTCTCCTTTATTTTTCTTCTGGCTGCTTGGAATCTTCCCCATTTCACATTGAGTCCATGGCCATTCACAACTTATTAAAGAAATTTTCAGCAGCAGTTCTGCAGCTTGTCTTGTGGCAAACTGGATGAAAGCACACTGTTGTCTCAGCACAACAGGTATTTTCCAAATCTCTCCAAGGTGATAGAAATGGTTTCTTAGGTCTGTCTCAGTAACGGCATCTCCCAGACCACCAGCATAGAGTGTGGTGATGGTCTTGTACTCTGGTGGGCCCAGATGAAGCATTGTTGAAGCCCATTATATTTCTGATCAGCAAGGGGATCATCCGGATCTGCAGGCTTCTCATGTCTGTAGGGACCCTCATGTTCTCTCTTATATTCTCCTTTCATCCAGAAGGAGCAAAAGGGTCGATTCCATTTATAGTAGGGTGTGGTCCGGGCTAGTTTGAGTAGCATGTCAGTGGTGGATGTGGCTTTCCCAGCATGCTGACTGCGTGTTCATCAGAATTGGAAGTCTCTATCCATACGCTGTGTGTAGTACTCTTTGTTGACATGACTTTGGCATGTCATCCTTAAAATTCAATCCTGCATCACAAACCTGGATGGGCAGGCCATATTCTACATCCAAGAGGCAGGTCTGACAGACATTCCTCAATTTGCTGCAAGTTTGGCATATTTCAGTCTCCTTGAAATGCATGTGAACCCTAGGACACCAGCAAAACACTGAACAGCCTGACAGATTTTGCATTTCTTCCCATATTTTTTCATTCTGATATGTGGGTTTTCTCCAAGACATGTCCGGCAAAGCATGGGGAAGTTCCCATCCTCCAAGTTCTGCCTGTTAGAAGTGTTGGAACCAGAGAGGTCGCCATCTTCAGAGCATCTGGAGGCAGCTGTAGCCTCCAAGTTAGGAGACCGGACTGCCACAATCCCGCCAGGCCCCCTCCTTTTCTTTAAAATACACCCCACATTGGAGCAACCCAGAGGTATAGCCACTCAGGGTCCAAAGGGCCTCAGCCCTTTCCTTTTGAGAGAGGAAGTTCATTATCAATATGTTTGTTATTCAATGAGCATATTCTGTGCCAGGCACTATAAAAACAACCCTGGTGTCATGACAAGGTTCTTTGAAGCTACACCTCGGGTCCAGGAATTTTCTGTGTGACCCTGTGTTATCACTTGCCTTCTCTGAAATTGAGTACTCTTCCTTATCTGATAGGGTAGTTCTAAGAGTTTTAAAATAGTGTATGAAAATACCTCTTACTGTGCCTGGCAAAGAATAAACACTGGAATGAATATGTGCAGTCCATTGCATCACATTCCCTTTCCCCTCCCCCTCCCATCCCAAAAGCCTGATGCCAAGATTTCTGTTTTAGTCTCCTAGGCTGCTCAAGTAAATACCATGAAATGGGTCGAGTTAAACAATGGCAATTTATTCACTCACAGTTTGAGGCTGGGAAAAAGTCTGAATCAAGACGTCATAAAGGCAATGCTTTCTTCCTGAAGACTGGCATTCTGGGGTTGGCTGCCAGTGATTCTTGGTCCTTAGTTTGGCACATGGCAAGGCACATGGTGGCATCTCCTGGTCTTTCTCTTCCAGATTTCATTGATGCTCGGCTTGCTTCCTGTGGCTTTTTCTCTCTGAATTTCATTCCACATGTAAAGTATCCCAATAATAGGATTATGACCCATCCTGATTGGGCTGGACCACACCTTAACTGAAGTAACCTCATCAAAACCCCTATTTACAATGGGTTCACACCCATAGGAATGGATTAAATATAAAAACATGTTTTTTCTGGGGTACATACAGCTTCAAACCACCACACCTCCCAAACAAGCATTTCCAGCCATACCCTGACTTGCAGACTTTCAGACTTCTGATTCAGACGAACCATCTAGTATTGTTTCAGTTTCCTCACTTTTAGAGAAGATGCCACTGAGTTAGGTTAGGACATGTACATTTTATTTTTTTTTTCCTGCAAAACAAATTATCTCAAAACCCAGCCAAAGTGAAGTGTCTGAGATCTGCCCTTTTTACACACCTAACGAATTAGGCTGTTGCTGTTTCCGGGATGCTGACTGAAGAGACATAAGGCAGATCACCCCAGCAGAAGCAGCAGTCAGGGCGCTAGCATGGCGACACCGACTCTGCCCACATCCTGCTGTGCATGTGGTAGGTTTGGGCCACAACCAAAGAGCACTGAGCTTGGGGAATCCGCTGGCTTTGCGCTGCGCAGCGAGCAGGCCTGGGAGATGGCGCCTCATCCCTCAGGGCTGCTTGCTGCCAACACAGCCTTAAGAAACGGTCCAGCTAAGGGAGGTCACGGCTTTGCCTTGGTACACACAGCAGTAACGTGCAGGGAAGCTTGGGTCCGCGGTAAAACACCTCTCCCAAAAACTTACCACTTGGCCCGAGGCCTTTTTTAATTAAACTCAAATTTTTCACGTGGGTCTGCCACTCCACCAGCCACTGGTTAATCTGACCGAGGCTGTGACCAAATCCTTCAATTTGTTTTGCGGAGCATTTAATTAAGGCTGCTGTCCAAAGGACTCCAAGCAGCAAGAGGCCAGCCTGCAGTATTGCCTTCAACCCTGCCCTTTGTCCAGACTCATCCGACTATGAACAAGTTCCAGAGCGTCCACTAGGTCTTACTTCAGATAGTGAGGATGTGGTCCAAGGCCAGTCTATTATCCACTGCAACCAACACAACACCTGCTGCTCCTTGGTATTATTGTCAATAATTATAGGGGCAATATTTGGGTCAAAAAGCATTACCAACCCCCCGGGAAGACACTTTGTAGTCCATTTCCTCTACACATAACTGTAGTCTTCAAAGGCACAGGTTGCTCCAGTTCGGAATTTGTTGTGGCACTTGATTTGGATTGCCATCGCAGTTTGGCTAAGCCCCACGTGTAGACTCTCAGTAGTCTCACCTCAATTGCCATACACGGCAAAACCCAAGGCTGCTCAGGCGTCAGGAGAAGCTCAGAATCTGTATCAGATTGACAAGGCTGTGACCCTCCATGCATTCGCATGTGTCCTAGGGGAGTTAGGGAGCTATCACTGATGGCATCAGGCAGAGCGTCACAGGTCAGGACCTGACACGCCCAAGTGAGATTTTCTGTCTTTATGGTGTGTGGATGGGCTGCTAAGCCCAGCAGCGGTCAGGTTAATTGCCAGTGCTGCCCCTTAACTCAAGAGGACAACAGGCAAGGTGCTTAATGGACATCCCACACTCCCTGCCATCTGCAGGCATCTGTTTCTGTCAAGTATTGAAAGAGCCACTTCAAAAATCAGCTCCCAAAGATTTCTGACTCTCACCTTTGCCTCTTCCTGGTCCGTGTCTTTTTTGTTTTTTAATTCTTGCACAATTATTTATTAAGCAGTTTTATTGAGATATAGTCACATACCATATGATCTATCCAAAGTGTATAATCAATGGCTTTTAGTATAATCATAATGTTGTGCATTCATCACCACAAAAATGCATTACTTCAAAAAGAAGTCTTGGTGAGGCAGTTTGTTCACTGAATGCAGCTGTCCCCAGAAAGGGATCATCTCTCAGCCACTTCTTGGATAACAGTCAAGACAAAAGGGGCAGAAGGTTATAGAGACTATTTTGAAAATTCTGCATTCTGCCCTGGGTATGCATGTGTCTTTCTTTCCTCTAACAGCAACTGCAGGCCGGCCAAAAAGGGTCTATAGAATTCCAAGCTAATTCTGATTCAGCACCTGGATTCTCTTGGAATGACAAAGCCTTAGGTCAGGGGTTGGCAAACTACAGCCTGTGGGCTAAATCCAGTCACCTTTTTTTTTTTTTTTTTTAAAGATTATTTACTTTTTATCCATTTTACACCCGCTCCCCGGGTTTTGCTGTTTCTGTCTTTTTGGGCAATTCTGTGTCTCTTTCCTGCTCTCTCCTTTCACCCTTCTGCTGTCTTCACCAGGATTTGATCCTGGGAAACTCCGATGTGGGAGAGAGGTGTTCTGCCACCTGTGCCTCCTCAGTTCGTTTTTTTTTTTGGCACGTCTTGTCTTGGCTCTCCCCTGCATTTCTCTCCTGTTACGTCATCATCTTGCTGCATGGTTCAGCGCGCCTTCTATATTTTACCAGGAGGTACCGGGGATGGAACCCAGGTCCCTCCATATGGGAAACATATGCCCATTTGAGCCACATCTGCCCCACCCCCCGTCACCTGTTTTTATACAGCCTAAGAAGTAAGAATGGCTTTTACATTTTTCAATAGTTGGGGAAAAAACAAAATATTTTGTGGCATTTGAAAAATATATGAAATTCAAATTCCAGTGTGCAAAAATAAAAGTTTTTTTGGGGACACAGCCATGCCCGTTTGCTTGTGTACTGCCTCTGGCTGCTTTCGTGCTACAACAGCAATGCTTTTCACCATGCTAGCCTGTCCAACCTCATTAACTTTTCTTTGAACCTTGTTTATGTAAATGTCCCAATACAACTGAGAAGAAGGCAGTGTGGTCAGTTCAAGAGACATAAATTTAAAATCCTATATTCTGTCTGATGGACACCAACTGCAGAAGACCAGGATGATGGGTCCTTTCTGACCTGCTGTCCATGTGAAAACGTGTTTTTATGGTCCAGCTCGGCATAAGCCAAGGGTGTGAGCGCCAGGCAGGATAGGGCTGTGCCACCAGGCATCTGATGATGAAGCGGAGTCACGGTCTAGGGATGTGTCTTTGGAGAGCTTGTTTCCTCACCCATGTAACGATACCCATCAGTAAACATTTGAACTACTGCATAGGCTTGTGTTGAGCATCCACACAACCCCTGGGACAAGTGCTGACTGTCCTTTTGCCAAGGGGGAGAAGAAAGGATGTGAAACTCTTGAGAGCTGCCCACTGGGAACTGCAAGGCTTAGAAGAGTGTCCTGCCTTTACATATCTCAATGTGGGAGGAAACTCATCCTGCTCTGTTTACTGAACTCTGTTTCAGAGTAGATTTTAAAACATTTTGGAAACCAATAAAAATAAGCTCATAATTTTGACCAGAAGTTTTTATGTCAATTATTAGATTACTTTCATTTATGACATTGAATTTGAACTATTTTTGAGCTCCCTAAAAGATTCACAATAAAACCAAATGGCACAGTATAAGGGCAGGGCCCAGACTGGTTTACGCATCCCCACACTCCCAGTGCATGTGGGCCTCGTTCAGAACCCTGGAAATGTTTGTTGAGGGAGTCAGTAAGGCATCTGCTTTGAGCTTGGGATATTAGAGACCCATGGAAGAGAGGAAATCCACAGGCACAAAGGGTTTCTGCAGGAAATTAATACTAAATAAGGCCAATAAATCAGAAAGGGTGATTTTCCAGATGCAAATGCCTGTCACTGATGAAGGCCTTGTGGGGGGACAAGGACAGTCCCTGCTCCCGAGGAGTCCCAGAGGCCAGGCAGTCACACTGCATCTTCAAGGGAGTCTGTGGGCCCACAAGAGACTCCCACTTCAGCCTGGCAAGAGTGGGGCGGAGAGGTGTAGCAGAGGGATTGGCGAACCCAGCCCAGGCCATATCCTGCCCACCACCTGGTTTCATATGGCCCTGGAGCTAAGAACGGCTTTTTTTTTTTTAAGATTTATTTTATTTATTCCTCCCCCCCTCGTTGTCTGCAGTCGCTCTCTGCTCTGTGTCCGTTTGCTGTGTGCTCTCTGTCTGCTCGTCTTCTCTTTAGGAGGCACTGGGAACCAAACCCGGGACCTCCCATGTGGAAGAGAGGTGCTCAATTACCTGAGCCACCTCAGCTCCCTGCTTTGTTGTGTCTCTCTTGTTGCATCAGCTCATCGCACCAGCTCTCCTTCTCCAGGAGAAAACTGGGAACCAAACTTGGGACCTCCCAAGTGGTAGGCGGAAGCCCAATTGCTTAAGCCACATCCATTTCCCAAACATGGCTTTTAAATGGTTGAAAAATAAAAAGAATTCAAATTTACCATTCATAAATAAAGTTATATCGGAACACAAGCACACACAGTCCTTTACGTGTTGTCTATGGCTGCTTTTGAGCTACAATGGCAGTCAAGTAGTTGAACTGAGACCATAGGACCCACAAATCCTGAAAAACATTTATAATTTAAGGAAGGGGGCTGGAGGGGTCACCCTGCTGGCCTTCTAGTCTTG
Organism: Tolypeutes matacus; assembly: GCA_026826555.1. Classification (NCBI taxonomy): domain Eukaryota; kingdom Metazoa; phylum Chordata; class Mammalia; order Cingulata; family Chlamyphoridae; genus Tolypeutes; species Tolypeutes matacus. The sequence goes on along the minus strand of JAKSZT010000089.1, from coordinate 411,695 downwards.
CCTCTGAGCAGGAGAGGTCTTCTCAAATCTGTTCGTGCCAGCCCTGATCAGAATCCCACTGTGGCTCCCCTTCTATGACCCACTCCCCTCGTGCTCACTGCCAGCCCCAAGGGTCCCAACAGTATCAGGAACAGCCCCCGCCTCTCTGTCCTGGGTGTCTCTCGCCAGCCACTTAGCACTGTGACTTTGCATGTCTTACATTGCTATTTGCCTGTGTTTCCCCTTTGAGACAGAAGCACCATAAGGCTGCTGGGGACTGAGTCACTGCTGGGTGTTTGAAGACACCTGCACATGGATGAGAGGGCCAGCCTTGCGGGGCCACAGTGGGGAAGCAGGAGCAAAGGCTTTAAAACACTCACACTCCAGTTCATGAGCCCAGTTCTAAGCAGTCTGACTAAGCAAAATGCTTTGCATGCTGCCATCACCATGTGCTTTTTTAATAGCTCAAAACAAAATGAAAACTCTCTTGGGAGGCTGTTGAGGGAAATGCCAAGTGCAGCACACCCTCCTGACGGCCTACTCCGCAACCGTTAAACACTGACTGTTACACCCAGAAAAAAAAGTTAGACGTGCAGACAGGTTAACACAGACACAGAGACAAGCACGTAGATGCAGACACACAGAGCATGAGAGAGGCAGGTCAAGTGTCTGCCATGGCTGTCTGTGGGCTGTGGCACCCTAAGGTTTACATCTCTAGGCGTGGTTTTTTTTTCTTTTTTTTTTTTCTTCATGGTATCTTAATATAGTATTTATATACAATTGCATAGTAAAAACAATTCATAGAATTTCAAAGTCATTCAGGAAAGGGACACAGATGAAATAGTGAGAGAAGCAATAAAGATAATAACATTTATTAAGCACATACTTAGTACCAGGCACTTAACTGGATGCCTGCACACTCCCTTGTCTAGTGCAAAAATAACACTATCAAATACTTGTTACCATTTCATTGTACATATTAACCAAGACTAAAAAAAAGCCTGAGATCATTTGAAATGGGTGCTGGTTACATAAACTGCTAAGATGTCATTCATTACTAGTTCTGTTGAGACCAGACCTCCAAATCCATCCCACTGCCTGAAACTCTGCTGCCTCAAAAACTTCCAGATGCTGAAAAATCTCTCTAAGGTGAAAAAAGTCCTTGCCTGAAGTTCAAGGAAAACTTCACGTGGTAATATATTGATCAGATAAGAAGGTAACTTATTATACATTTACAGAGACAAGTATGAGCAGAAGATCCAGAAACACCCTGAATTGGCTAGAATAAGACTCCTTGTTTTGACCTTTTTGGCTTTTTCCAAATGTATCATGACAGCAAATTCCATAAGCACGTTTGATGGTGAAGAACAGAACTGCACTGCGAGACTCCACTGTAGGTCAATGTGGATGTGGCAATCAGGAACAGTGACAGTCACAGGGACGCATCCTTTCTGGAGACTCTGGGTCAGCTCATCCCCTCCAGAGCAGCTGCCCAGGTAGTACAGGCCTCCTGCCCCCAAACCCCTGCAGTCCACGGTGGCCTCCCTTCACTACCCTTGGCCCATACCCACCTTGCCTCAGGTCCCCACTCAGGGTGGGCACCAAAGCACTGCTTTACTGGCACTGTGACGCAAACACGTCTGCTGCTGTCTCAGCCTCACACAGGGCCTAGCAGGGCATGCACATCTGAACGAGGCCATGGCCCAGCCTCCTCCTCAGAGCAGGCCAGGTTCTCAAGTGAATGAAGGAAGGAGGGGCATGAAAGGCAGCCTGTGGGGAACGGGGTAGCTGGCAAGACGCCAAGCTCAGCCAACTGTTCACAACGTCCCCAAATAGAGCAAACAGGAGTGGGTGAGAAGGCGACAGATAAACAGCCAGAGGAAACCACCTCACAGCATCGGGACCAAGCTCTGTGCAGGGCAGAGTGGCCCCAGGCTCCCACTTGGAGCGGTGCTAAGCACAATGCTGCAGAGCTGGCTGTGGCCTCTGCACATCTACCCTAGGGGCACCCAGGGGAGGCCCCTGCTCCCCACCCCTCTCCCCTGCTACCAACATCCACCCAGGCAAAAGCCTCTCAACTGTTCTCCCAGCCTCCACTCTTTTGCCATCACAACCTGTTCTCTTCGCTGCAGGCAGTATGATCATTTTATTTTTATTTTTTTTTATTTTTTTACCGGGAGGTCCCGGGGATCGAACCCGGGTCCCTCCATATGGCAGACAGACGCCCAACCATTTGAGCCACATCCGACCCAGTATGATCATTTTAAAACAAGTGCTGGGTCAAAGCTCTCCTCGGTTTGAAACCTTCAAAGAGCTCCCTGTTTTACTCAGAGTTGAAGTCCTTAAATTAGCCTTTAGGGCCTGGCCTCTGTATTCCCCTGGTCCCCACCTCCCTCCACTACCTCCTCCTTCCCTTGTCTGCAGCCACAACCACCTCAAACATGGGGCTGGCCCTTCCTTCCATGTCCCTCTCAGAGAGCCAATCCCCTTGCCCCCTTGAGTCTTTGCTCACAGGTCAGTCTCACAGAAGCCTATCCAACAACCCAATTTAAACTGGCAGTTCTCTTCCCCCATAAACCCCTCCCACTATCCAGACCCTGCAATGCTTCCCACTTACCATCCTCTCGTGAGCTATACTGTTGACTTTTTATTTATTTATATATTTTTAAAAGATTTATTTTTATTCATTTATCCCCCCTTGCCGCTTGTGCTGTGTCCATTTGCTGCACGTCTTTCAGTGTCTGCTTGTCTCCCTTTGTTGCGTCTTCTTGTTGTGTCAGCTCACCGCGCTGCGTGGGCCGGCTTGCTTTCACCAGGAGGCCCCGGGAATCGAACCCAGGGCCTCCCATATGGTAAACGGGAGCCCAACCAATTGAGCCACAGCCGCCTCCCAACTGTTGACGTTTTTATTGTTTATTTCGTGGTGTCTGCCCTCCCAGCCGCCCCAGTAGACTGTCAGCCCCACGAGGGCTAGAGTTTAAAACAGAAGAGTGAAAATGTCCATGCTGAAATTCAGAATTTGCAGAAGTAAATGCGTGGAGAGACTTGGATGCCAAGTGAGCCAGGCTGAATGACCTCAGGGCCAGGCAGACAATGAGTCTGGAGCAGCAGGATGCCAAACTCCATGAAGGCCCATGGCTGGCTGTCTTCACCCCTCCTCACCCACTGAGAACAGGTTAAAGATGCTTTGCCCCAAAGGAAAAAAGTCAGAGCTGTCTTTTGCAATTAAAAGAAAAGTAATAATGGCATCCAAACACTTGCACTGAAGGTCTGCAAAGCAGGCTGCACATTGGTGCCAACAGGACGTCTGTCCAAATGAGCCTGCCCCAGCCGACCCGAATGGGCTGCCTACTGATCAGTCCTGGAGTTTGGAGTCACACCTCTTCTCCAGATCCGTCATCTCCTTCAGGATCAGGGCCACGCTGTACCTCAGCTCCTGGAACTTGGCCATGGGGACTTCGAAGCGGTGTGCTGACCCATCGGTAAGCTTCAGCTGCATCAGGACACTTGGCTGCAGGGCACGGGTCAAGGTGCTGGTGGAAATCGCCACATCCACACGCCACCTGAAGTCAGCAATATGGGGCAGCCAGGAACCCTGCTGCCTGGCCACGGAGTCAAGGAGGGGCCGCTGGCTCCCAAACACCACACTGGCTAAGTCCCCAACCAGGTCTTGGGGGATGCAGAGCTCCTGCAGCTGGTCCTTGAAGGCATCAGGCTTCAGGCTGGCCAGGGGCAGCCGGAGGGCCTGCTGGAGCAGGGTGTGCATTCCCGCCATCATGGTGCCCAGACGCTCTTCTGGCACATCCACATTGGCCCTGAGGTGTTGCACGGCCTCCCGACAGTCCTCCCCCTGCAGGCTGCTGACCACCAGCTTCAGCAACTTTCTGAATGTGCCCCTGTCAAGCTCCCCCACGTGCCGGACCATTGCTGCCACCTCTGGGGGGAGCTGGGCACCCAGGAAACTCACCCGCCCGCTGAAACCATTGCCAGAATGATGCAGGTACGGGGCTGCAGACCCCATAGCAGACATCACTGCTTCTTCCTCCTCTATCAGCCGGCCCCGAGGGGTGGTCCCAGATGCAGCTACCTGGAGGGAGAGGGGAGGGGAGAGGCCTAGTGACTCCTTTGTTCTTTCAGGCTGACTTGCACCTCCTAGTTAATGATGATAGGTGTGTGGTCCCTGCCTTCAAGAAGCTGACAGAATGAACCACCAACGAAAGCTAGGAGTGATGGGTGCTCAGAAGAGGGGCCTGGAAGCAGGTAGGAGAGGGGTCCCCTGTAGTCCTCGGAAGAGGGAAGGCCTCCCAGAGGAAGTGAAAACTGAGACTTAAAGGGTGGGCAGGAGTCGGCAGGGGCGGTGGTTAGGGAAGAGAAGACCAGGAAGAGAGCACACAGAAATTTCCAAATAAGTAACTGATAAAAGAATGAATGCGAAAGGTGCAGGGAACACAGACACAGCTGCCACCACTGCTGCCTCTGGCCAAGCGAGGACCACTTAACTACTCAACTTCAATCCTCATAATAGCTCTGCAAAACCAGGTTATTCTTCTTACTTTCCAGATGAAGAAACTGAGGCACAAAACACAACCTGCCCAAGTCAAGGACTGGGACCTGGAACCTGTCTACTTGGAGATCCCCAGTATTTCCTTTACAGCACAGGGAGAACGAGAGAGAATGATTCACAGCCACATCAGGGCAGGAGGACTGGAGAACATATAAACTTTAATGCTGAGCGACCCATGTATGCATGGCATCTAAGGAAAGGACTGTGATATCACTAGCACCTCACAGGTGATACACTTGCTCCTGCAGAAGGAGTGCACCCACCCATTTCCACCACTCCAGGTGATGGAGCAGAGATCAGCAAAGCACAGCTTCTGCCCCCACGGTGCTCACCAGGCCCGGAACCCCTCAGAGCAGGGTTCTTAACCAGGGGTAAAAGATTTGAATTGAAAAAAAGATCCACTTAGTATCTTTATTTTCTCTGACCTCTAACTGAAATCTAGCATTTCCTTTACTTATGAATGTATGCAATAAGTAAGTTACAGCAGTATTCATTTCAGTTGACTGGCAAAGGGGTCCCTGGAACAAAAAAGGTTAAGAACCCCTGCGTTAGAGCAAGCAGGATTGGGGCACAGTGAAGCGCCGGGGGAGCCCAGGAAGGATAGGGAGTGCTCCACCAGCTTCTTCCCACCCCATACTCAGGAAGGCAGGGTCCCCTCGCCCTGGCTGTCAATCACCATCCTCTGCCAAAAGTTTTGGGGAATTCCTCGACTTCGAGGACGGTATAAGTGGCGCCTTTCTTTCACCCTGAAAGCCCAGGCTCCCAAGAAAACAAACCACGCGCTGGCAGCCTCCCGGCTCTCCGTCTAACGGCCCGACGGTCTGCGGGAGGAAGCGAGGCCTCAGGAGCCGCCCGGGGCGCAAACCTGGCTCGGGTGATTTGCGCGGCGGCCCCGGCAACCCCGGAGCGCCCGAGCTACCTCGTCTAATGCCGGATGACGCCGCCAGTGTCCGGACGCTGGGAGCTCCCGCGCACTTGCGGCGCGGCGGCCCGCGCTCACTCCCCCGCCCGCTCGCCCACGACGCCGGGACCCTCCCGGTAAAGCCGCCACAGTCCCCAGCGCGCCCGGACGTAACGGGGGAGGGGACCACGCTCCCGCTCACCGCCCCGGCCCGGCCCTCGCAGCGCGCGCACCTCGAGCCGCAGGGCACCGGGAGACCCCCGCCTCAGCCGCCTCACTCCGCGACCTCCCGCCCCTGGCGCGAGCTGTCGGGCCCCACAGCAGCAGGCGGCGGGGCGGCGGCCGGAAGCTGGGGCTGGGCGCAGGAAGCGCCCCCAGAGACGCTTCCGGGCCGCTCTAGGAAGCTGGGAGGACCCGCCCCTCGGCGATCCGCGGCCCGCCGAGCCCCAGACGCAGCGAGAGCGGACTTGGGGCCGCCGCCCCCAGGAATAGAAGGAATTGCTGAGGGTCCTGGGTGGGCCCCGGCCTCGGACACGCCTGCAGGCTTGGCCCCGACGTCCTAATCTTGGGGAAATGGGAACAAATGGCAGCTTTATTTTCGGTTTCAAGGGGAAAGCGAGCCGACGCCCTCATGGTGCCACAGTCCCCGGCCCGCCTTCTCCTGGTTTCCAGGCCGGTCTCTGGGCCTCGTCTCCGGACTCAGATCTGACCCTCAGGGGCAGCAGGACAACCGGGAGAACCAGGCAGGTGGCAAGACTGGAGCTCGGAGGTGGGCTGGGAGCGGGGTTGGGGGTGGGGCGAGGACCGAGCCTGGTCAGGGCCGCCAGGACCGGGGCGTGCGGAGCGCGGGGCCGTCTGGAGCGAGGGCGTGTCGGCCACGGGCCCGGCGCAGTCTGCAGTGATGCACTTCCCGTAGTTGTTCTTCCGGGAACCTTTTAAAGGCCATTTATAAACCACGCGGCCCCTGGTCACCTCTGGGTCACAGCACAAAATGCCCCTGGGCTGGGAAAGCCAGGAAGAGGCCCTGCTGCTTGCGGCTGCTGTCTGTTCCCTGGGAGGAAGGAGCCAGGAGGAGAGGAAGAGGGGGAAGTCAGAAGCTGTCCCCGTACCCCCTCCCCACCCCCCAAGCGCTCACTCACTACCTGGGAGAACCTACCTCTGGGGCAGCCTGAGGGAAGGTGGGGCTATATGTTTCCTTTTCCCCAAGAAAAGAAGGAATTGCTGAGGGCAGAACAGAATCACTATCAGCATTAGGGGAACTCGTGGCAGCGCTCCATCAGTCTTTACTGAAACCCGCAGGTGTGCTGGCAGCTGAACAGAGGTGACAGGAGCTCCTGGCAGATCGGGCTGATTAGGATAGACACTGGAAAGTGCACATGTAGATGGCGTTTGGAGCCAAGGGCAAGGTGGGGTCACCCAGCCAGCAGCCAGGGTATAGGGACAGAGCTGTAAGAGAAGGATCCATAACTCCGAAAGAAACCCTATCCATTGTTTGTGAGAATCTGAAATGGTACCACTGCTTTGGAGATTTGTTTGGCAATTTCTTACAAATTTAAACACACGGCTGCTTGGTAGCCAGCAATTCCAATCCTAGGTACCTTGTCAAGAGAAATGAAAACAAATATCCATAAAAAGACTAATAAGAATGTTCAACAAAAGAAAAAACAACAACAAAAGAATGCTCAGAACAACCATATTTACAACAGCAAAAATGTGGTACAACCCAAATGTCCATCAACAGAGTGGATCAACAGATTGTGGCATAGCCATACTTGGGAATGGAACAAACTACTGGCATCCCTAGTGACATGGGTGGATCTCTAAAATATAATATTATACAGATGAAGCCAGACACAAAGGTGAATCAAATTTGATGATGTTCAAGAACAATCAAAACTGGTTTAATATATGGTGATGAAGTCAGAAAGTGGCTGCTTTTGGTGAGAAGTTGACTAAAAAAGTTGATGAAAGTAGTCTCTATATTTTTTTGGAGGTGGTGGTTGCATGGGTGTATTAAATTTTCAAAGCATATTGACCTGGACAGTTAATGTTACTGCATTTTATTGTATGTAAAAAATACCGTAAAAAGGATTAAAGTGGACAAGAGCTAAGACTTTCACAGAGTACGGAGCCCTACGGATTCTTCTGGGGCTACTGAGGCCAGAGAAGGAAAAAAGTCATTTCAAAGCTTCTGTTTGTAGAGTAGCTAAAGGTGGAGGCCCGAAGTTACCTTGGGGGTACAAGGGTCTTTAGTTTTGTGCTGGAATGGGCCATCAGGTAATGTAATATAAGTTGTAGACTGAGGAATTAAGAGCTAAAACTTCTATGTAAACTAATGTAAAGTGAAGAGAAATAATTGGATGAAAAGATTACTTTGACACCAAAGTTTCTTTTTCTTTTTAAAATCAATTTTATTGATACATAGTCATAAAGCATACAATCCATCCATGGTATACAATCAATGACACCAGAGGGGTTTTGGTTTCCTCTGACGGAGATGGAAGAGTGGGCCTGAGCAGCCTGATGGAATGCCCTCAAGTCTAAAGGAGGCAGAATGTCAGAGAGGGGCTGCTCCCTGACCTTGGTGATGGCGCTGGACTCTGGAAACAGCAATGGTCTGATATCCTGTTCTGAACAACAGTCTCCAAAAGGTGCCCATTCCCAGTGCCATGAGCATGGCCCTAAGCCAGAACCTCTTAGGGTCACTTGCTGTGAATCCTGACTTGGAGGAGCAGCAGGGCTGTACCCACATTTAGGGCAGCGAGAAGAGACAGTGACAAGCTGCCCAGAGGGACGAGAGAGATGAGGCAAGGGTCAACGATGACCAGAAGTTCTCAAGCCAGTTACATACCTAGGGAACATTCAGAAACAATCCAGAGGATTTCATGCAGGTCTTTGGAGGGGAGACTCCAGATGCCCTCTCTTTTTAAAAATATATTTTTTATTGTAAATAAAAAATCATTTTAACCAATTTAAATGGACACTTCTTTGACATTAAGTGCATTGACAATATCGTGTAACTTTTACCACCATCCATTTCCAGACTATTTTCATCAAACCGAAACTCATAACTCCCCATTCCTGCCTACCCCCACCCCTGGTAACTACTATTCTGCTTTTGTCTTTATGAATTTGCTAATTCTAAGTATTTCATATAAGAGAAATTATACAATATTTGTCCTTTTGCATGTGGCTTATTTCACTCAACATGATGTCTTCAAGATTCATCCATGTTGTATCATATACCAACACTTCACTTATTTTTACAGCTGAATAATATTCCATTGTATGGACAGACCACATTTGTTTAGCCATTCATCTGTTAATGTTCATTCCACCTTTTGGCTATTGTGAATACTACTGCCATATTGGTGTACAAATATGTGTCAAAGTCTCTGCTTTCACTTCTTTTGGATATATACCTAGGAGTGGAATTACTGGGTCATATGGTAATTCTGTTTAACTTTCTGAGGAAACTCTAAACTGTTTTCCACAGCTGTGCCAGAACTAGGAAGAGTGCCTAGGGCATGGAGTGAAGACAGTGGGAAAGGAACTGGGTGAGTCTGAAGGAAATGGATGTTTATATGGCAATGACTTAAAGAGGTACAAGAGTTGCTGGTGGTGGAAAAAAAAAAAGAGTTGCTGGTGGGAGAATAAAGTGAGTCCAATTACTGGAGGAGTGGAGCAATTTGGCAATATCTACTCAAGTTCAAGAGTAGCATATCCTAAATCCTAGTCACTTAGTTGAGAGACCCTCACACATGCACATGGAACACATATGGATGCTTACTGCTGCGTTGTTTGTAAGCAAAGAACTGGGAAACAATTCCCATCATTAAAAGAAAAGAGAAATTCATTATGGTATATTCATATGAGTGTCTTCTATCAGTTAAAATAAATAAGTGTGGAGCAATAAGAATATATTCTTGTAGAAGGACACATATGATTACTTATGTAAAACTTTAAAACATACAAAATACTATTATACAATGCTTACTTGCATGTGTAGTAAAAGTAGAAAATCATGGAGAGGGAGGATGGTTTAAAGGAAGGGGATCTGGGAAGTTTCAAAAAGGGTTTCATCTTTAAGGTGTTTTTTTGTTTGTTTTAAATATCTGAAACAAAATGGCAAAATGTTAACAGATGTTAAGTCTAGGTAGTCGGTCCAGAGCACACCTATCCAGAGAGCACAGCCAGCACTTTAGGAGGACAGGGTCATAGATAACTTCCAACAAACAACCAGAACACCTGGAACACAATATTAACTCTTAATGTTGGGTTAGTATTTTGTAAGTTATTTGGAAACAATTTTAAGCTTACAAAAAATGGAAGGATAAACACTATAAGCCAACTAGACCTAATAGACACATATAGAACACTCCACTCAACAATACCAAAATAAACATTCTTCTCAAATATACACAGATCATTCTCAAGGATAGACCATACATTGGTTCACAAAACAAGCCTCAATAAATGTAAAAGATTGAAATCAAACCAAGTATTTTCTCTGACCACAATGTAATAAAGCTAGAAATCAATTAACAGAAGGAAAACTGGAAATCACAAATTTGTGGAAATTAAATTATTATTATTATTTTAAAAGATTTATTTATTTACTTTATCCATTTTAACCACCCCCTTCCCCATTTGCTGTTTTGTGTTCATTCTCTGGGCAATTCTCTGTGTCTGTCCTGCCATCTCTTCTCATCCTCCTCCTCCAGTCTTCACCAGGATTCGATCCTGGAGATCTCCAATGTAGGAGAGAGGTGTCCTAGCCACCTGCGCCACCTCAGTTCCTGGTTTTCGGAGCTTTCGGAGCATCTCGTCTTATCTCTCCCCTGCGTCTCTCTCCTGTTAACGTCATCATCTTGCTGCATGGCTCCCGGGGCCTGGTGGCTCACTGGCACACACAGCCTGGCAGCCCATGCACCTTCTATATATATATATTTTTAATTTTACCGGAAGGTCCCAGGGGTCGAACCCAGGTCCCTCCATATGGCAGACGGATGCCCAACCATTTGAGCCACATCCGCCCCCTGGAAATTAAATTACACCCTCTTAAACAACAATAGATCAAAGAAGAAACCACAGGGAAATCAGAAAATACTTGCAGACAAATGAAAATGAAAATACAACATACCAAAACTTGTGAGATGGAGCAAATACAGTGCTCCATGGGAAATTTATAGCTGTAACACCTACATTAAAAAGATGAAGTTTCTGAAATCAATAAAATAAGTTCACACCTTGAACTAAAAAAGAGCAAACTAAAAGTTAGCAGAAGGAAGAAAATAATAAAGATTAGAGTGGAGATAAATGATAGAATAGAAAAATCAATAGGAATCAACAGAACCAAAAGTTTGTTCCTTGAAAATATCAATAAAATGGACAAACTTTACCCAGACTGGCAAAGAAAAAACAACAACAAAAAAAACAGAAGATGCAAATAAATCAGAAATGAAAGTGAGGACATTACTATCAACATTAGAGAAATGAAAGGATTATATGGGGATATTATGAACAATAGTATGCCAACAAATCAGATAATCTGGATGATATTGACAAATTCCTAAAATACAAGTTTCCTAAACTGACCCAGGAAGAAATAGAAAATCTTTTCAGACAAATAACAAGTAAACAGATTGAATCAGTAATCAAAAACTTTCCAGTAAAGACCAGAACCAGATGGCTTCATTGGTGTATTCAAACTCAAAGAAGAGTTTACACCAATCCTTCTTAAACTCTTCAAAAATTGAAGAGGAGGGAACACTTCCTAACTCATTCTATGAGGCCAGCATTTTCCTGATATCAAAGTGAGTAAAGTCATCACAAGAAAAGCAAATTACAGACCAATTCCCTTATAAGTATAAATCCAAAAATCTTCAAGAAATACTAGCAACCCAAACTGACAACATAGTAAAAAGATTATAAAAATGACTAAAAGAAATTTATTCCAGGGAAGCGGCTGTGGCTCAATCAGTAGGGCTCCCGTTTACCATATGGGAGGCCCCGGGTTCGGTTCCCGGGGCCTCCTGGTGAAGGCAAGCCCGCCCGCACGGCGTGGTTAGCTGACCCAGCGAGCACAAGCAGCAAGGGGGGATAAATGAATAAATAAATAAAATCTTTAAAAAAAAAAAAAAAAAAAAAAGAAATTTATTCCAGGGATGCTAGGGTGGTTCAATGTAAGAAAATTAATTAGTATAACACACCACATTAATATAATGAAAAACCCATATGATCATCTCAATGCAGAAAAGGTATTTGACAAAATCAAAAACACTTTCATAGGTGGTCAGAAAACTGCAAATAGAAGGGAACTTCCTCAACATAGTAAACAACATTTATGAAAAAAACCCACAGAAAATATCATATTCAATGGTGAAGGCCTGAAAGCTTTACCTTTAAGATCAGGAATAGGACAAGGATGCCTGCTTTCACCACAGGTATTTGATATTGTACAGGAAGTTCCAGACAGAGCAATTAGGCAAGAAAATAAATAAAAGTCATCCAAATTGGAAAGGAAAAAGTAAAACTATCTCTATTCACATGATATATGATCCCATACATAGAATATCCCAAAGAATTCACAAGAAAGTAACTAGAACTAATAAATGATGCAGCAAATTGGCAATATAAAAATCAACATGCAAAATCACTTGTGTTTCTATACACAAGCAATAAACAATCCAAAAAGGAAACCAAGGAAACAATTTTATTTACAATAGCATCTGTTTTTGTTTCCTGGTTGCTAAAGAAAGTACCATGCAATGGGTTGGCTTAAACAACAGGAATTTATCGGCTCATAGTTTTGAGGTAAGGAGAAGTATAAAATCAATGTATCATCAAAGCACTGCTTTGGGGGTCGGATGTGGCTCAACTGGTTGGGCGTCCGTCTCCCATATGGAGGAACCCGGGTTTGATACCCGGGACCTCCCGGTAAAAAAAAAAAAAAAAAGGCACTGCTTTCTCCCAGAAGACTGGCCTTTTGAGACTGGATGCCAGCAATCCTTGGTCCTTGGCTTTTCTGTCACATGGCTATCTATGCACATGGTGGCCTCTCCTGGATTCTCAGTTCTGTTGACTTGCAACTTCTGGCTGCTCCCTGATCTCTCTGGCCTTCCCTATAAAGCCTTCAGAAAGAGGGTTAAGACCCATCCTGTTTAAATTGGGCCATATCTTAACTGAAGTAACATCATCAAAAGGCTCTATTTGTAAGGGTTCATTCATACCCACAGGAATGGATTAAGTTTAAGAACATGTTTTTCTGGAGTACATAGCTCTAAGCCACCACAGCATTTAATAGAATAAAATATCTAGGAATAAATTTGCCAAAGGAGATAAAAGGTTTGTACACCAAAAACTACAAAATGTTGCTGGAGAAAATCAAAGAAGACAAAATAAATGAAAAGATATCCCATGTTCATGGATTGGAAGACTTAATATTAAGATGGCGATACTATTAAGAATGATCTGCAGATTCAACATAATTCCTATCAAAATCCAGCATTCTTCCCCCCCCCCCCCAGAAATGGAAAAGCCAATCCTCAAATTCAAATGTAATTGCAAGGGGCCCCAAGTAGCCAAAACAATCTTGATAGAAGAAAAAGGTGGAGGATGTACACTTCCTGATTTCAAAACATACTACAAAGCTATAGGAATCAAAATAGTATGGTCCTGGCATAAGGATAAACATATAGACCAATGGAATAGAATTGAGAGTTCAGAAATAAACCCACACACCTATGGCCAATTGATATTTGACAAGTTTGCCAAGTCCATTTGGTAGGGAAAGTATAGTCTTTTCAAAGAATGGTGGTGGGAAAACTGGGTATCCACTGAGGTTGGATCCCTACCTCACACAACTTACAAAAATTAACTTGAAATGGATCAATGACCTAAATGGAAGAGCTAAAACCATATATTTTCCTCAAACACTTAGAAGAAAACATAGAGGAAAATTTTCATGACCTTGGATTTGGCAATGAATTCTTAGATTTTACACCAAAAAGCAGAGCAACACATGAAAAATAGATAAATTAGACTTGATAAAAATTAAAAAGGGGAGCCAGTGTGGCTCAAGTGGTTGAGATCCTGCTTCCCACATGGGAGGTCGTTCGGTCCCTGGTGCCTCCTAAAAAAATGGAGACAACAAGCAAACAAATGAAAAAGCCAACTCGAGGGAGCCAATGTGGCTCAGGGGTTGAGTGCCATCTTCCCAAATTTGAGGTCCTGGCTTCAATCCCCAGCCACAGTACCTCAAAAAAAATAAATAAAATAAAATAAAAAAACATTTGAGCATCAAAGGACTTTATCAAGTGAAAAGACAACCTTTAGAATGGGAGAAAATAGTTGCAAATCAAATATCTGGTAAGGATTTAATACTCAGAATTATAAAAAATCCTACAACTCAGCAATGAAAAGACAACCCAATTTAAAAATGGGCAAAGGGGAAGCAGATGTGGCTCAAGTGATTGGGCTCCCGTCTACCATGTGGGAGGTCCCAAGTTTGTTTCCCAGGGCCTCCTGGTGAAAGTGAGCTGATCTGCGTGGACAGCTGGCCCGTGTGGAGAGCTGGCCCATGTGGAGAGCTGGTGTAACAAAAAGAGACAAAGAGGTGAGACAATGAGAGACACAACAAACCAGGAGATTGAAGTGGCTCAAGTGATTGAGTCCCTCTCTCCCACATCAGAGGATCAGTTCCTGGTGCATCCTAAAGAGAAGATGAGAAAACAAGCAGACACAGAGAACACACAGCGAATGGACACAGAGAGCAAGACAATGAGTGCAAAATACAAGGGGGGGGGATAAATAAAAATCTTAATAAAAATGGGCAAAGGACTTGAATAGACATTTCTCCAAAGAAGATATATAAATGGTCAACAAGCACATGAAAAGAGCCTTAAATTATTAGCTATTAAGGAAATGCAAAACTAAGCCACAATGAGATAATACTTCACATCCACTAGCATGACTATTATTTTAAAAATGGAAACTATCAAGTTGGTAAGGATGTGGAGAAAATGGAACCCTTGTAAATTGCTGGTGAAAATGTGAAAATGGTGCAGTTGCTGTAAACAGTGTGATGGTACCTCAAAAAGTTACACATAGAATTACTATATGACCCAGCATTTCCACTCCAAGTTATATACCTAAAAGAACTCAGATACTTATACACCAATGTTTGTAGCAACAATATTCACAATAGTCAAAAGGTGAAAACAACTAAAGGTCCTTCAACAGATGAATTGATAAACAAAATATAGTATATATATATTTATTTTCCTAATCTGCTTAAATACCATGAAATGCATTGGGTTAAACAATGGTAATTTAGTCACTCATGCTTTGAACCTGGGAAAAAGTCCAAATCAAGGCACCATCAAGGCAATGCTCTCTATAAAGAGGGGCTTTCTGGGGCTGGCTGCTGACAATCCTGGGCTCCTTTGTCACATGGCAAGGCGCATGGAGGGGTCTTCTGGTCTCTCCCTTCTCTTCCAGGTTCTATCACTGTCCAGGCTTTCTTCCTGTGGCTTTCTTTCTCTCATGTCTTAATTCCATTTATAAAGGACTCCAGTAATAAGATTAAGATCCATCCTGATTCCACTGCGCCACACACACCTTAACTGAAGTAACCTCATTAAAAGATCCTTAGAATGGGTTCACACCCACAGGAATGGATTAGATTTAAGTTTCTCTGGGGTACATACGGTGTCAAGCCACCACAACATACAGTGGGATATTATTCAGCCATAAAAAGGAATTCCGAAACATAGATGAAACAGTATGCTAAATGACATAAAAAGGACAAGTATGATTTCACTTAAATGAAAAATCTAGAATAAGCAAATTCATAGAATAGAAAATAGGTTAAAAGTTACCAGAAGCTGGTAGCAGAAGGGAGTGGGATGAGAGGATGGGGAGTTGTTGCTTAATAGGTCCAGAGTTTCCATTTGGAGTGATGGAATAGTTTTGGTAATAGATAGTGGTGATGGCAGTACAACATCGTGTATGTAATTAATGGCCCTAAATTGTACACTTAAAAATAGTTAAAGTGGCTGTGGCCGTTGGGCAGTTTGATGTAATTACGAATTCCAAAAATATAATTGGATCATGCTTGTAAACTGGTCTGCTAATCTGGGCGTGATTAAGTCATGATCAGGGCCTGGACTGGGCCACGTCAGCAGGGCGTTGAGCCCCACCCCTTGGTGGGTGGGGAATCAAATACAAAAGGCAAGGCAAGAACAGAGTGAAGCCGTTTTTTGAGAAGCAGTTTGGATGGTGGAGAGAAGGCCCCAGGAGAAGAGAAGCGAGCCGTTCGCTGATAGTCTACAGCTGACCTTGTGGAGGAAACAGGAGCTAAGCCCGGAGAGAAACGCAGCCCCTGGAAGAGAGGAACCCCAGTAGCCTGAACCCCTGGCAAACACCAGCAGCTGTCTTGCTCTAACACGTGGCAATGGACTGTGGTGAGAGAAGAAACTTAACGCTTTATGGCCTGGTGTCTGGACTTCTACCTCAAATAAATACCCTTTATAAAGACCAACCCATTTTTGGTATTTCACATTAGCACCCCTTTGCCTGACTAATACAGTGGCATATTTTATTTTATATGTTACCACAGTAAAATTAAAAAGGAAACAAAGAAACAAACCAAAATAAAGGCAGAAGAACAGTATACTTTCCTGCAGAGACCCCATTCAAGTGTCACCAGTTATCCCAAAAAACGTTCTCCACAGCAAAAGGATCCACTTCAGGATCACGAATTGCACCCAGCTTTCATGTCTGTACTCTCCTCTAGTTAGGAACAATCCCTCCATGCCTCCTTCCCTTTCATGACCCTAATACTTTTTTCCCCTTTGGTCATGTCATTTAACCAATCTGTGATCATTTGTGTATCTTTCTGAACACTGGAGAAACAGTTGCATTTGTTCTTAGGATTAAATGAGATAAATCCTAACACTTTTGAAGATTACGGGGCAGTGATTTTGGAAAATGCTCCTCAATTTGTGTTTGTCTTGTGATTAGACCATACTATGCATTTTTGGCAGAAATAGCACAGAAGGGATGTTGTGTCCTTTTTACTGCATCCAAAGGTGAGCACATGATATTGGTTTGTGTTACTACTTGTACTAATTTAGGTCCCTTGATTTAGGAACTAACAGGTTTGTCTTCTGTAAATTTACTTTATTCTCCTTTCTATTTAATAATTATTAAGCGTGGTGATATTTTGAGTCTCTGTAAATATCCTGTTCTTCAGCCCACTGGGACTCACTAGTTTTAGCATTTATTTATGTTTTTACCTGATTTAAATATTACTTTGATGTGTGCTCTGACAGATTAAAGATGGCCACAAATTCTTCAACATTCCTCCCTTTGAGAGTAGAAATTGTCTCCTTCTCTTGAATCTGGGTAGGCTCTATGATTGCTTGACCAACAGAATGTGGCAGAAGTAGATATGGCCAGGGCCCAGTTCCCAGGCCTGAAGAGACTGGCACATTCCGGACCCTGACTCTCAAAATGCTCCCACTGGGAGTGCTAGGCTGTGGACTGATGCATCCTTTAGCCCGAGACCCATGTAAACTCTACGGCCCACAGTCCCATCTTATTCCAGGCCCCAGCCATCCCCACCAAGGAGAAGACATGCATGTCAATCCCTCTTGGTTCCTCCAGGCCAGTCCACTGTGAGCTAAATACCACTGAGGAACCTCAGTCAGCTTTGGAGCAGAGGGATTTCCTAGACCCGCCTGAATTCCTGACCCACAAAACAGTAATATCTAATAAATGGCTTTTGTTTAAATCCACTAAGTTTTAGGGTAATTTGCTTTGTAGCAATAGATGACTGGAATAGTTGCCTTATGGTGTTTTGTCAAATCTATAATTTCTTTTATATTTATTAGTTGAAATTTGACTGTAAAGAACTTTTTTCTTCCCATTTATTTACATTTATTTAAACAAATGTGGACTCATTAATTCCTGTTTTATTCAATAGGTTATAATCCATTACTACTATTAATTTTTTAACTTTTTATTTTGAAATAATTTCAGACTTAGAGGACAGTTACAAAAATACTGCAGACTCAATACAGAGAACTCTGACATAGCCCTCTGCCCGTAGATACCCAGAGCCACCAGTTTTAACATTCTGCCACATTTGCAATATCATTCTACTGATTCATCAATGTATCAACCTATCTATCTGTCTGCTACATATCCATCAACCATTTTCTGAACACTTGAGTGTAGGTTGGATACGTCATGTTCCTTGAACACTTAATACTGCCATGTCATGTACATTTCCAAAGAACAAGGATATTTACTTATGTAGCCACCTTAAATGCAGTTGTCAAGTTCAAAAAATTTAACATTGATATAAAACTTATAGTCTATATTCCAATTTTTCACATGTCCCAATAATGTGCCTTTGAGCCTTTTATCTTCCTTTACTAGATCCCATCTAAGATCACATGTTGCATTTAATTTTCACTGTCTCTTTAGTTACTCTTTTTTTAAATTGTGGAAACATATATACAACATAAACTTTCCCATTTCAACCACTACCAATCACACTGTTCAATTGGATTGACCACATTCACATCATTGCCCTACCCTCACCACCTTTCATCACTAAAACTTTCCCAACTCCCCAAACAAAAACCCTGTACTCATTACTCATTAACTCCCCAGTCCCTCTGTCCCCTCTATTTTCTGTCTCTATGAGCTTGCTGTTTCTTTGATATTATCTTTTTAGCAATCAGATGGTTTAAATTAACATCCTAAATCTGTAACAGTCTTGGTTGCTTTGATACCAATTTAACTTCAACAGTGCACACAGACTATGTTCCTATACCTCTCACCCCCAAATTTTCATATAGTTCTTGTCACAAATTACATGTTTCCACATTGAGTCCAAAATCACTGGTTTATCATTACATTTTATGCATTTGCCATTATTATCCTATAGGAACTAAAAAGTGGATTTAGAGTAAAAAATACAAATACAAATAGTGCTGGCATTTATATTTACCTATGTCATTATCTGCAGTGGAGATCTTTATTTATTCATGCAGCTTTGATATATTGTCTAGTGTCCTTTCCTTTCAACCTACAGAACTCTCTTTAGCATCTCATAGGGCAAGTGTAGTGGTGATGAACTCCCTCAGCTTTAGTTTATCTGGGAATATCTTAATTTCTCCTTTTTTTTTTTTTTCACTTTCATAGTGGGATTTTTATTACAAACTTGCCCATTGGAATACAGATGGAGTCAAAAATTTTGTTAGTATGAGATTTTAAAACACTATTAAGCTTGATCATTCAGACGTACTAAACCCTGGACCTACCCAACAACAAAGAAAATACATACCATTTTGAAACATACAAGAAGCAACTATAAAAACTGGTCACACATTAGGTTTATAAACTAGAGTTCTATTTATAAACCCTAAAATGCCTCTTAATCCAAATAGGGGTTTATTTTTTCATGTAACAAGTCTAAAAATACAGGGTATAGTGGTTGCAAATGCCCCAAAATGTGCCGTTGGGGAGTGAGAAATCTTGTATTTTGGTGGCTGTTATTGTGACCACGACCTTCATTCCCATGGTCCTGGAGTCGCTCAGCCCAACTCAGGACATTTTTTCCAATTTCCAGAAAGCAACTAAGAGAGAGGACAAAGGGAATGTGGTTAGGACAAAAATACCAACGACACTTGCCCCTCCCCAACAGCTCTCTAGGAGTCTCCTCGTTGCCAGGACTGTAAACTCTGCCCACGGCCACTGAGAAAGTCTGGGAAAACACTGACAGTACTTACTCTGCAAAGACAATCTCTGCTCCCTAAGTAGAGAAAATGGAAAGAATAGATATTTCCAGACAACTGACAAAATTGGCCACATTATCCCAAATGGAAGTTGTAATAGGTAGCCCAAATCAGCACCATATAAAGAACACATCCCCTTACCATGATGCAGTCAAATCATGACATCAGTAACAACAAAATGACAAAAAAGGTGTCACAGAACATACTAATCATGAGTCTAAATAATTTCACATTGGAAATAAGGCCATAATTATATAAGTGGATTGTAAAAAGCTATTAAATATAAAAATTTATATGAAGGGGCACATAGAGGGATATTCATCATATAACAGGATTGAATTAGAAAATAATAAATTACAGTTCCAGTTTAAGGATAAGACACTGATAAAGGCAATGACAGCAACAATTAGTGTTTCTTTTGTACTATGTATTCACTTGAGCCCAGTAAGTGAAAAGCTGCAACTGACAGCTTCCTCATATTTATTACAATTAGAGTTTCTTTTCAAAGGGTGGGCTCATGTGTAATGTAAGGGTTGTGTATTTAAAGAGGTCTTTCCCACATTCCTTAGTCCCATGAGGTGTCTTGTGTCTCCAGTGTGATTTCTTCTATGGACTATCCATTTGAGATGACATTGAAGGCTTTTCCATATTTCTCAGATTCATAAGTTTTCTCTCTAGTGTGAGGACAAATGTCTACTAAAGATGAATGAAAATTAAAAGCTTTCCACAGACCTTATACTCCCAGATTTTCTTCAGTGTGAATTCTCATATTTCTGGAAGATATAAGAAGTCAGGGAAGAATTTCCCATGTACATTAATAATACAGCTTCCTTCCAATATGTCCTTCTATGTATAGCATGTTGAAAAATTTAACAAAGATTTTCAAAATCCACATTCCTTTCATTCACAGGTCTTCTTTCAACTGTGAATGCTTAAATGTATTTTAAGTCCAGCAGAATTAATGAAGGCTTTTTCACATTTCCCACATTTATAGGATTTCTCTCTAATATCAGATGTACTGATATGTACAGTAAGTTTTTTTTGGAGTTATGAAGGCTTCCTACATTCTTTACCTTCATAGGACTTCTTCACAATGTTCTTTCTTAAATGTTTATTAAGGTATAAGGCGTATTTAAAGGAGTCCCCACATAGCTGATATTCATGGGGTTTCTGTCCAGTGTGAATTTTCATGTGTCTCATAAGGATTGACTGATAATCAAATTCTTTCCCACAATCACCACATTTATAGTTTTTCTTGCTGACAGTTTTCCTGAGTGAAACAGAATTTGGAATTTGGGCAAGGGTTTTTTCATTTTGATTATTCTCATTATTTATGCAGCATAGGTTCTCCTCTGTGCAACCTGGATTGAGTCATTTCTGAAGGTGTTCCCACACTGATAAGATTAATAAATTTCCTCTCTAATGTGAGCACTCCTGCATGTTGTAAGGGACAAGTCTTCACTGACAGCTATTCCAAATTGATTTTATTCATAAGTGTTCACCCCCATAAGAATTTTGTTGTGTATATGAAGCACATTGTTCTGATTTTCAGTCCATGCACTTGATTTCCTATCTGAGATCTCTCACACTGAATGTATGGAACATTCTATCATGAGGCTCTATTATATTCATTGTTTTTACAGAATTTCCTCATTGTTGAAGGCAGTACAGACTTTCTCATTGTTGAATGCAGAATTATGTTTCAAAATATTCAAGTCACATTTACAGATTTTTTTGTGGAATTTCCCTCTGAAGGAGCAAACTTTGAGCTAGATTTAGAGTTGTCCCTCATTTCATGACATTCAGAGACATCTAACCAAAGACTCTGCTTTATCTTGGTCAAATTCAACTTTGACAAAGTGTTTCTTTTGCTTATGTAGCTCCTCTATTTTGTGGCATTTCTAGTTTTCTCCTAATGGATTGGGAATAATTGCTTGTGAGACATACTCTGTTTGCTCCATGGAATGTTTTTGTAGCAAAAATATCCTGCTGACGGGTTGAGTCTTCGGTTTTAAGTTGAGTCAGCCAATCTACAGAGACCAGGTTCCAGTAGTTCTCCAGCATCATATCTCTGTAGAGTTTTCTCTTAGCAATATTCAGCAAAGCTCATTCCTCAGTAAAGTTCATGGCCATGTCCCAGAAGGCCACTGAACCCATTTCTCCTGTGCCCTCTGGGGCTCTGTGGCTGGATCAGCCCAAGAGCACTGCAGGAAAGAAAAAAGAAGAATTAAAAAAAAAAAAAAAAAAGAAAGAAAGAAAGAAAAAGAGAGAGAGAAAAAAAGGAGTGCTTCAGACAGAGTGATGGAATTGGAAAAGAGTAGTCACAAAAACGATGAGGTCCCCCAGGAAAAGCAGGCAAAGGCGACTCATTCTGATGCAGGTTCCTGCCAGAGCACTGGGCCAGGCATTTTCTCCCCTTCTTTTGAAAGATAGCTTTTCTGGATTTAGAATTCTTGTTTGGCAGTTTTTTGTTTGTTTGTTTGTTTGTTTGTTTTTGCTGTCAGCACTTTAAATATGTCTTCCTACTGTTTTCTTGCCTCCATAGCTTCCAATGAGAAATCAGCATTTAAAAAAAAAAATTATTTATCCCCTCCCCCTTGTTTTGTGCTTGCTGCCTGCTCTGTGTGTTCTTCTTTTTTTTTTTTTTTTTTTTAAAGATTTTTAATTTATTTATTCATTTATGCCCCCCTTGCTGCTCGCGCTCTCTGGGTCAGCCAACCACGCCGTGCGGGCGGGCCTGCCCTCACCAGGAGGCCCCGGGAACCGAACCCGGGGCCTCCCATATGGTAAACAGGAGCCCCACTGATTGAGCCACAGCCGCTTCCCTGTGTGTTCTTCTGTGTCCACTTGTTTTCACTTTAGGTATCACCAGGAACTGATACTTGGACCTTCTAGAGTAAGAGAGAGGGGCTCAATCTCTTGTACCACCTTAGCTCCCTGGTCTGCTGCGTCTCGTATTGTCTCTCCTTTGTGTCTCTTTTTGTTGTGTCATCTTCCTGTGCCAGATCTCCATGCAGTCCATCTGGTCCTGGACTTTCCTTTTGCTGGGAGATTTTTGATGACAGATTCAATCTCCTTAATTGTGATTGGTTTGTTAAGTTCTTGTATTTCTTGAAGTGTCAGTGTAGGTTGGTTGTGCATTTCTAGAAATTTGTCCATTTCAAATGGACAAATAAACTAGGTTGTCTAGTTTGTTGGCATATAGTTTCTCATAATATCCTCTTATGATTCTTTTTATTTCTGTGAGGTCATTTGTAATTTCCCCCCTTTCATTTCTGATTGTATTTATTTGCATCTTCTCTCTTTTTTTCTTTGTTAGTCTAGAGAGGGGTTTGTCAATTTTATTGATCTTCTCAAAGAACCAGCTTTTGGTTTTGTTGGTTTTCTCTATATTGTTTTTCTGTTCTCATTTTCATTTATTTCTGCTCTAATATTTATTATTTCTTTCCTTCTGCTTGCTTTGGAATTGGTTTGCTGTTCTTTTTCTAGTTTCTCTAGGTGTTCACTTAAATCTTTGAGTTTCGCTCTTTCTTGTGTTTTAATATAGGCATTTAGGGCTATAAATTTCCCTCTCAAGACTGCCTTCACTTATCCCACAAGTTTGGATAAGGTGTGTTCTCATTTTCATTTATCTCAATATATTTACTGATTTCACTTGCAATTTCTTATTTGACCCACCGAATATTTAGGAGTGTGTTGTTCAGCCTCCACACATTTGTGAATTTTCTTTTTTCCTGTTATTGATTTCTAGTTTCATTCCATTATGATCTGAGAAGGTGCTTTGTATAATTTCAATCTTTTTATATTTATTGAGGGCCTCATTGTGACCTAACATGTGGTCTATCCTGGAGAAAGATCCATGGATCTTGGGAAGAATGTATAACCCGCTGAGTTTGGATGCAGTGTTCTGTATATGTCTGTTAGGTCTAACTTGTTTAACATATTGTTCAAGTTCTCTGTTTCCATGTTGATCTTCTGTCTAGTTGTTCTACCTAATGATGTGAGAGGGGTGTTGAAGTCTCCAACGATTGTTGTAGAAATGTCTATTTCTCCCTTCAGTTTTGCCAGAGTTTGTCTCATATTTTGGGGCACCCTGGTTAGGTGCGTAGATATTTATGACCATTATATCTTCCTGGAGGATCGTCCCTTTTATTAATATATAATGGCCTTCCGCATCTCTTATCACTTTTTTGCATTTGAAGTCTGTTTTGTCTGATATTAGTATAGCTACCCCTGCTCTTTCTGTTTACTATTCGCATGGAGTATCTTTTTCCAACCTTTTACTTTCAGCCGGTTTGTATCCTTGGGTCTGAGGTGAGTTTCTTGTAAGCAGCATATGAATGGCTCATACTTTTTTATCCATTTTGTCACCCTGTATCTTTTGATTGGGGGATTTAATCCATTCACATTCAATGATATTAATGAAAATGCACTATTTATTTCCTCCATTTTATTCTTTGATTTTCATATGTCATCTTGTTTTTGTCTCTCTTTTTACTCTTTTGGTTATCCTTTCTGCTTTTTTCCTTCTGTACTCTCCTCCAAGCCTCTCTCTCCTGTCTTTTTCTTTTAGGTTCTAAGGCTTCCTTTAATATTTCCTGCAAAGGTGGATTCTTTTTTGTAAACTCTCTTAGTTTCTGTTTGTTTGTGAATAATTTATATTCACCTTCAATATTGAAGAATAGTTTTGCTGGATAAAGAATTCTCAGTTGGCAGTTTTTCTCTTTCAGTTTCCTAATTGTATCATACCACTGTCTTCTCGCCTCCATGGTTTCTGAAGAGAAATCTGCACTAAGTCTTACTGGATGTCCTTTGTACATGATCGTTTGCTTCTCTCTTGCTGCTCTGAGAATTTTCTCTTTATCTTTTACATTTGATATTCTAAATAGTATGTGTCTTGGCATAGGTCTATTTGGATTTATTCTCATTGGGGTACGGTGTGTTTCTTGGACATGTAAGTTCATTTCTTTTGTGAGAGTTGGGAAATTTTCAGCTATTATTTCCTCAAATACTCTATCTGCCCTTTTTCCTTTCTCTTCCCCTTCTGGAACTCCCATGACACGTATGTTGTTGCGTTTTGTGTTGTCATTCAACTCTCTGAGCCCCTGCTCAATTTTTTTTTACTTTCTTTTTTCTCTGTGTTCTTTTCTCTCTTCAATTTTAGCTCTGTCTTCGGTATCACTTATTCTTTCTTCTACCATTTCGAGCCTGCTGTTGTATGCCTCAAATGTATTTTTGACTTCATCTATTGTGTCTTTCATTCCCATGAACTCCATTACTTTTCTGTTCAGGATTTCAAATTCTTCTTTACGTTCGCTCAATGTCTTTTTTTTTTTTTTTTTTTAAAGATTTTATTTATTTATTCATTTATCCCCCCCTTGCTGCTTGTGCTCGCTGGGTCAGCTAACCACGCCGTGCGGGCGGGCTTGCCTTCACCAGGAGGCCCCGGGAACCGAACCCGGGGCCTCCCATATGGTAAACGGAGCCCCACTGATTGAGCCACAGCCGCTTCCCTCAATGTCTTCTTGATGTCATTTATCTCTTTAACTATATTCTCTTTCTTCTCATCAATTTGATTTTGGAAATTTGTGCTCATCTCACTGATTAGTTCTTTCAAATTCTGCATCTCTTCTGGGACTTTGCTGTATTCCTTTTCTTGGGCCATGTCTTCTA
>JAKSZT010000089.1:357737-386667 GCA_026826555.1 Tolypeutes matacus | reverse complement strand
GGCCCCGGGAACCGAACCCGGGGCCTCCCATATGGTAAACGGAGCCCTACTGATTGAGCCACAGCCGCTTCCCTCAATGTCTTCTTGATGTCATTTACCTCTTTAACTATATTGTCTTTCTTCTCATCAATTTGAGTTTGGAAATTTGTGCTCATCTCACTGATTAGTTCTTTCAAATTCTGCATCTCTTCTGGGACTTTGCTGTATTCCTTTTCTTGGGCCATGTCTTCTATTTTCTTAGTATGGCTCGTAATTTTTTGCTGGTGCTTAGGCATCTGGTTAGGTTGTATTTTACTTAGATGCTCTATCTCTTTCTCTTTTATGGGGTTTTAGTGGCAGGAGGCTGTGAGTTACCACAGCTCTTTGATTTTTGGCTCAACCTTGATTGTTAGGATTGTTCTGCTGGTTGCTCAAAACTGGGCATTGGACCCAGTAATTGGTTGTAGAGTCGTTTCCTAGGGCCTTGGGCAGGGAGGCTGTAGAGGCCAGGAAAAGACTCTCTTACTTATTAATTTTCTTATGTGTACTTCCTTGGTCTGCCAGGAGATGGCGCTTGTTGGCTGCTCTCAATTCAATGCCTGGTCGGAGCGTATTTGTTGTGCCACAGACCAGATCAATGTGATAGAGCTTCCTGTTTAGGGGCTAAGAGCCTTGTAATTCAAATTTTCTGAGACAGTTCTCCAGTCTTCTCTGGTAGTGCCCCCCTTTTCCCAGCTAGGAAATATTTCCATTCCCTTCTGAATCCTCAACAGTCAGTCCCTGTTAGTAGAGGAGGAGATTGGGAAGTTTGTATATCTTTAACCCCTTGCGGGCTCCAAGGCATCCAATGGCGCAGCCCCACCCGGCCTGGAAGGGCTCTCAGGACAGGGCAGACCAAACCTGGGAGTCCAAAGCAGGGTCAGCCCAGGCTCTCTCTCCCCTCTCCCGTGGTGTCCTCAACAATTAGTCCAGGATAGAAGAGAGGGAGGTTGCGAGGGTCGGATTTCTCCAGTCCTTCCTAGGCTCCCAGGGCAAACCGCCATGTGGAAGGGTCCGTGGGGCTCCACAGCCCAAATTTGCAGGTCAGAACCTGAGTCAGCCTAAGGCTGTGTCCCTCTCTTTCCCCTTTCCGGGAGTGGCAGATCCCTGGAGCCCCCTTTGTCTGTGGTCGCAGGCCCAGGGGCCCGAGAATTCTAAAGACGTGGGTGACGGTGAGGGCAGCAGCAGAAGCTGCTAGTTCCAGCTCACGGTTCTGTCGTCGCGATTTCCCTCTTCTGTCCCTCTCTCCTCTGGGTGGTGTGCAGCCTTCACCTACTGTCCTAAACCCTAGAAGATCTTTTTCGGGGCTGTTTCAGCCTGTCCTCTAGCTACTTTTCTGGAGAAGAGATTCCCGTGTCTTACTAGTCCGCCATCTTCCCAGAAGTCTCTGCTTTTCTCTTGCTGCTTTCAGAACCCTCTCTTTATCTCTGATATTTGCCATTCTGAATAATAAGTGTCTTGGGGTAGGTTTGGGGTGTGTTGTCCTTCTTGGATATTGATATTTATGTCCTTCATAAAGGTTGGGGCATTTCGGTCATTATTTCCTCAAATATTCTTTCTGCTCCTTTTCCATTCCCTTCTCCTTCTGGGACACTAATAATGTGAATGTTTGTGCATTTTGCATTGTCATTCAATTCCCTGAAACTCCATTCCACTTTTTCCATACTCTTCTCTTTCTGTTCTCATGTCCTTTCTAGTTCAGATTTTCTGTCTTCAAAATCACTAATTCTGTCTTCAAGCAATTCAGATCTGCTCTAAGTGCCTCTAATGTATTTTCAATCCTGTCCATTGTGTCTGTCATTCCTATTAGGTCTGTTATTTTCCTCTGCAGCCTTTCAACTCATTCTCTGTGCTCTCCCAGTGTCTTCTTAATATCACTAATTTCTTTAGTCATATTTTCTTTAAATTCTTTGACGTGATTTAGGAGAGTTGTGTAATTATCACTGATTAATTGTATTAAATCCTGCATCTCTTGAGGATATTTGGTCTGTTCTTTTGGCTGCATCATCTCTTCCTGTTTCCTAGTATGGCTTATAAATTCCGATGTCTAGGCATCTGAATATGTTGGTGAATTTACTCTGATGGCCAATCTCTCTCTCACCTTTTTCTTCCCCACAGCTCTTCTTTGATATTTGGTTCAACTTATTCTCAGTCTTTAAAACTGCCCAGCTTAAGTTTTCAAAATCAGGCCAGGGACTCACTAGTGGGGCACAGGTTTTCTCCCAGGGGTTGAATTCAGAGAGCGGGAACAGTTCTTGTCCATGCAGTTTCCAGACCAGCCAGCAGATAGTGCTAGTCAGCACATCTGTCCACGGAGGTGTTTCATTCTCGGCTTTCCTGTGTTGAGTCTCTTAGATCAGAGATTCAAAGCGGGCTTTGCTGGCCAAATTCACTGAAGAAAATCACTCCGACCTCTTCTCCCTATTCCCTTGAAACAGCTGACAGGGAGGAAGATGTTTGTTCCCTCTCAGTTGGCTGCAGTAAGCTAGGTGTTTTATCCCAGCTTAATATCTTGGGGGTGGTGAGGGGAGCCCCTTCCTGGCTGCCATGGGGGCTTGATAATGCTCATTTGTTGTTTTGGCTTCTTCATCTCTCTGTCCCTCACACTCCTGGGAATTGTGTAGCACTGTCCTGGTTTGCTGACCCCCCAAGCAGGTCCCTCAGACTGCTTTTGGCTCTTTCTCCTTTGTTTTTGTGAGAGCACTCAGCTCTGCCTGTTAGTCAGTCATCTTCTCACAGTCTTCCCTTGTATGCCTTTTAAGTGAAGTGTTTAGGTACCCAGATCTGAGCACTAAGTGTATTCATTGCTGCTGGGGTGTTGCTGCTCCTAGGCATTCTTAGTAGATAGATGGTAATATATTTGTCTATATACACACACATGCATACACACAACACACACTCACATATATTTACATTTATATTTCCTTTTTTATCTCTATATATGGAAATCCATGTATACATACATATCCTCACATTTATATATTTCTTCTTTATATTTGGAAAACCATGTATACATATGCATCTTTACATTTATATTTCTTTATATATAGAAAACCATGAATCCTCACCAATACCTCTAATTCTAAGCCAACATAATAGGGCTCATTCTAGCTTTCTCCTTTCCATATTTCATCATCCTTTCTCAGTCAGTGAGAAACTTAGCTCCAATTATTCAACATATTTACTAATTTGCACAATCAATTGTATGTGGCCAGTCTCTCAAGGCTTCTTGGCTGCCCATATCTCTCTGGGCAGTCATGGTATCATCAGGGCGGCTACCATGTCTGTCCACTGCTGGGCAGCCCCTACTGCCCCACTTTAACACTATCTCTGCACAGGCCTTGCATGGCTGTCATTATCTACCACCAAGCTGCCTTATTACCTATTCTAACTCACCATCTTCATGCCTTGTGTGATTACTCTCAGATGTCTTCACACAGACCACCATTACTGCCCCTACCTTTTGGACTCAGGGAAGTAAGGAAGCATGTAGAAAAGTGAGTGAGCAAGCATTTAATTAGAAAACATTTTCACTAACAGTTTCCTGAACCCATAAGCTCTTCCCTTTTTTTCCCAGACTCCAGGGATGGTCTGCATGATAACTGTGGTAACCATGAGAATATTCCTCACAGACTGAAACTACACAGACCATCATTAACTAAGGACTCAGCTGCTGAGCTCTGAAATCCATTACCATGTTTGTGCTGAGGCCACACCTCTCCGTGGTTGGTCCCTTCCAATCACAGAGCATGGTAGGGACACTACATCAGGCTCTTTCCTGGATACATGGGACTCCTTTTAGGTGCCTTGGCCTCATGGATCCCCTGAGAAATTGTTGATCCCTCTTCAGACTGAACAGCAGCAGAGGATGCCTCCACCCAAACCTCTCTCCTCAGTGTCAAATGTACATTGTGGTCTGATGGCTCTTTCAGTTTTTCCTGGTTCCCTTCAACATTTCTCCTACATGCGCATTCTTCTTAGCAAACCTTTGCTCATTTAATACTGTCTTGGTGTCTGTTTTTGGATGACCCACATGGTACCAGGAGTGGCCCAAGAAGAGTGGTCAGATGGGACTGAGGACTGGCTCACCCACTGTCTGGCAGGTGAGGAGTACCTGGTCCTTGTTAGTTAGGGCACAGAGAGTCCCTGACACAACATAGTGGCTCAGTTGCTAAAGATTTCACTCATGATGTCCCAGTGGAAGGGACTGCTGTGATACATGCAATGACGCAGGCATTTGAGAAATATGGGCGAATGACAACACAGGACACTGGTCTGGGGTAAAGCTGTGCCATCTGCAGCAGAAAATGATATGCCATTTGGGAAAGAGGTGTCAGCTTATTACTAGGCCACGGTTTTGATGGAACAATCAAGTGACCATGCCTCCTTTCACACGTTCCATTATTTGTTGGGTTCTGTCCAGCCTGCCAAGGCATGGAGTTGGATAGGCCCAGCCGCTGTCCATCATAAGGTGGAAATGGTACATCCAGGATGGAGCCCAAGCAGGGCCAGAGGGCATGTGTAAGCTGAATGTGCAGATAGCCCAGCCTCCCAAAGTTGCACCCAGTATCCTTCCCCCTGCTCACACCTAAGGTCACATAAGGGTTCCTTTATAACAGGTGAAGGAGGAAAGAACCTGAGCTTGGTTTACAGATGGAGGCTCAGTACATGGGTCCATGCCAAAATGGATGTCAGCAGAGCATTACAATTACATTTAAGGGTGGCTATGAAAAACAGTGGCAAGAAAAAAATTTTCCCATTAGGCAGAGCTGCAAGCAGTTCTCCTAGTCATCCACTTTGGCTAGAAATAGGAGTGACTTGATGTGAAAATATAGATTCCCAGGCAGTAGCCAGCGTCCTGACCAAGTGATCAGAGGCCTAGAAAAAGCAAGATTGGGGACAAGAAAGTCTGTGCTATAGGCACACAGGGGAGTGAGCACAGAGTGAAGGTTATTGTGTAACATGAATGCCCACTAGAAAGCAAATTCCACAGAAGAGAAACTGAACCACCAGGGAGACAAAATAACTCAATCAGCTGACAATAGTCAGGCTTCACTATCAGCCAGACTGGAATTGAAATGATGGATCCATGAAAGCAATGGCCAAAGTGACAGAAATTAAGGCTGCATATAGGCCCACTCGCATAGCACCCTGCCCCCACGTCTCTCTAGCTGTTTCCTCCTCTGCTGGCAGAGGTGTCAGAGCTGACTAGATCAGGCCCCTTCCATCTTTGAAAGGTCGGCGGTTTGTCCTCACAAAGACAGATACCTATTCCAGGGAAGAGTCTGCCTTTCTTGCAGAGTCTCAGCCAATACCACCATCTGGAGGCTTACAGATTCTTCATCCACAGATATGGAACTACACACAGTGTATCATTCAAACAGGGAATCCACTTTACAGTGAAGGAGATAGGAGACCCCCAGTTGTATCATGTATTATACCATCCAGAGGCAGCCAGCCTCAGAGGGCTGAACTGGTCTTCGGCTGCAGCACCAGCTTAGATAAAACACTCTGAAAGGCTGAGACATCCCCTGGGAAACACTGTAGAAACTCACATTTTGATGGTACTATGTCTCCAATAGAAAGAATGTATGGGTCTAGGAACCTAAAGGGGGACACAGGAGTGGCCCCATTCACCATAAGTCCCAGTAACCCACTGAGGGATCTTGTCCTTCCTCTCCCCACAATTCTGGACATTGCAGGTTGGAGGTCCTGGTCCCCAAAGACACAGCAAAGTTCCCACTGAACAAGCTACTGCTGCTTCCAGGGCACGTTGGACTCCTTGCATCCAGAGAACAGGAAGCGAAAGAGAGTCACCATACTGGCAGGGGTAATCGATCCTAATCACCAGGAGTTTGAGCTGCAGTCACACCACAGGGGCAGGAGGCACCTGTGTAGGCCCAGATAATCTACTTCCTTGGCACACTGGAACTCTGAAAAAACGTGTAGCAACCCTGATGGAGAAGGGTATGAGTATAAAAGGCTTTGACCTTAAGAACAAAGGTTGGCATCACACCACTTGTAAGTCACCAAAAACTGCCACATTGATTTATAGAATGGATAACACAGAGAACGTTTCAGCTCTGAGATCAATTTCAGTGACAGGGTATGTAGTTCATCCCACTAACTTCAAGTTTCCCCTCAGGAAGAAAGACCCATGGGAACCACGGATCTCTGAGACAATTTGAGGGAGAATTGTACCGCATAAGGGGTGTGTGTGATGGCCATGATGACCTCCAACTGTTATGTTATACAGGAAACATAATCGACTGGGGTAATGAAATTCATCAGAGTTCACTTAGTTTTTGTGAGGCCATGCAAATAGGCTGCTCCTTGCCCATGACCGAGTACAGATGGGAACAGAAGGCAGACCTGTTCCTAGGAGACACCAGATTCCTGACAGCTGTCTATGGTTTGAGGATTTCCTAATGGCTTTATCTAATCTTTAGACTGCTTGGCAGCCTAGATTGTGTCTACCCAAACTTCTCTCCCTTAAGAGTGAAACTTACTTTGCAGTCCAATAGTCTACCCTGATTTCCTATTTTCTCTCACAAAGGGTATTTCTCCTAGCAACATCCTTGCATATCTAGTTTGGCCTTGGCATCTGCTTCTCAGAGCACCTGGATAAACACAGTAACCAAATTTTTTCTACCATCCTTTATCCCTATCCACCTGGTTGCAACCGCTTTCATTCCTGTGAACCCTGCAAGCCCTTCATCAAAGCTTTATCACTGCACATTATCCCATTCACTTTGTTCTGAACTTTTCCAGGTAGTGTTTGTCATATTGTTTAGACCCTTCACCTGAAGGCTTGCTTTCTATGAACTATTGGATTGTCACTTCTTTCTCTGAGCCTCTTGGTTTTCCATTGAGAGCTTCAGTGTTCAGGACAAATGTCCTTGTGTTAGTTTGCAAGTTGTCTCCCTGCAGCCAGTGTTCTAATCTAAGGAGGGTCTGCTTAATTTGTACCTCTACAAAGTTTTAACAGGACAAGACTTTTATAAACATGTTTGCATTCTACTTTGAATTTTCCAAGTGCAAAAATGAGCTGCTGGGGAAGTTTCCAGCAGCCAGCTCCAGGGAAGGAAGGCTCAGCAGCCACTTCCCAGCCCTCGCCCACCCCATCTCCTCTTCCACTGTGCAACAATGTTTCAATCTGTTTCTGTCCCACAAACTGAAAGACATGTTAGGGATAATGAAATGGCTTGATCAGACCTTAAATTTGGAAACCAGGATCAACCAGCACTGGATGTAAATAAAGGCAGGAATTCTCAGTGGCAGGGCCCTCCCCCCCTGGGTAGAAAACTACCACTCTTAAACAGCAGAAATTTGTCTCTCTTCTCCAACTTGAAGTGGGGTGTGCTGCTCTTGGGGGAGAGCAGTTTTGGCCACACTGGAAGTCTGGCCATGATGGGATCTCTTCCTCTGATCCTTTGGACCCTTTGTGCTATGTTCCCATGATGTACAACGTAGCAACATGTTCCACATGAGCTTTTGCTAAAATCTTTGCAACGCTCTAAGGAATTTGCAGCAAGATAAGACTTTGAAGTGAAATGGCTGAGAGCTTAAATTGAAGGCGTACCCACATTTCTGAAATTAATGATAGTCTCTTAAACTTATAATATCTGATGGTGAAATATACATGATTTATCTCCAGTATGAATAGTGGCTCTAAGAGAATGTGTGGAACCCAGAGGCTTTCTCATATACATTATGTAGCTATAGCTCCTTTCCAGAATAAATTTAATGATATTTAATAAAATTTGAAACATCAGTGGTATTCACATGCAGTAGAGCAACAGTTTTTTTGGTACTAGGGTGAGTTCTTTGATGTCGAGTAAGATATGAACTCCGACTAAAGCCTTTTCCACATTCATTACATTTATACAGTTTCAATCCAGTGTGAACTCTCTGATGTTGAAGACGAGTTGAACTATGAGTAAAGGCTTTCCCACATTCATTGCATTTGTAGGGTCTTTCCCCAGTGTGAACTCTCTGATGTCGAATAAGTAGTGAGCTCTGACTGAAGGCTTTTCCACATTCATCACATTTATGAGGTTTCTCTCCAGTGTGACTTCTCTCGTGCAGTCTAAGTTGGGAGCTCTGAGAGAAAGCTTTTCCACATTCACTACATTTGTGTGGTTTCTCTCCAGTATGAATTCTCTGATGTACTGTAAGTTGAGAATTCTGGTTGAAGGTTTTCCCACACACATCACATACATAGGGCCTCTCCCCTGTATGAATTCTCTGATGCTGAATGAGTTGTGAGCTTTGGCTGAAAGCTTTGCCACATTCATCACAAACATAGGGTTTTTCTCCTGTATGAATTCTTTGATGTCTACTGAGAAGAGACCTCTGATTGAAAGCTTTTCCACATTCATTGCATTCATGGGGTTTCTCTCCAGTATGAATTTTTTGATGTACAATAAGGAGTGATGGCTGACTGAAGGTTTTTCCACACTCCTTACAGCCGTAAGGTTTTTCTCCAGAGTGAATTCTCTGATGCTGAATCAGGTGTGCCTTTTTACAAAAGGATTTGGCACATTCCTCACACTTAAATGGTTTCTCTCCAGTGTGAGTTCTCCGGTGTTGAGTAAGTTGTGAGGTCAGTCTGAAGGTTTTCCCGCATTCATTACACCTGTAAGGTTTTTCTCCACTATGAATTGACTGATGTTGAATAAGGCGTGAACTACAACTAAAGGCTTTTGAACACTTATTACATTTATATGGTTTTTCTCCAGTGTGAATTTTTTGATGTTCCCTAAGATATGAACTACAACTAAAATCTTTCCCACATTCATGACATTTGTGGGGCTTTGTCCCAGTGTGAATTTTTTGATGTAGAATAAGTATTGATTTCTTACTGAAGGTTTTTCCACATTCATTACAGCCATAAGGTTTTTCTCCTGAATGAGTTCTCTGATGCTGAATCAGAGTTGCCTTTTGACTACAGGATTTCCCACATTCTTCACACTTAAATGGTTTCTCGTGAATCCTCTGGTGTTGTTTAAGTTGTGAATTCAGCCTGAAAGATTTTCCACATTCACTACACCCATAAGGTTTCTCTCCACTATGAATTACCTGGTGTTGAATAAGGTGGGAGCTACTACTAAAGACTTTCAAACATTTATTACATTTATATGTTTTTTCTCCAGTGTGAATTTTTTGATGTCCTTTAAGATATGAACTTCGACTAAAATCTCTCCCACATTCATGACATCTGTGAGGTTTTTTTTCAGTATGAATTCGCTGGTGTAGAATAAGATCAGAATTGGATTTGAAGCTTGTGTCACATTTATCACATCGATGGGCTTTGTATTCTGTAGAATTCTTGGGACTTGTAATGAGATTTGAATTCTGATGGAAGTTTTCTCCTAATTCAGGAAATTCCTGGTCACTCTTCCATGTAGGTGACTCCTCATGGGACATGGTCATTTCACTACAATTTTTCTCCTGAGTTAGAGATTTCCTCAAAATAACTCCTATGGCATTTCCCTGACAGTTATCTGACACATCCCTATCTTCCTCAGATCCTGGTGGAAAATCCCGAAGGAGTGTGTCTAATGTTACTTCACACGTGGCTATTTCTGATATTTGTCTTCTAAAGGACTGTTTGCTCTCAGTGCCCATTAAAAGATCTGGGGAAAAAAGAAACAAAAATACTGTAAATATGACAACTCCCAGTGCAGGCACTGGACAAAGACCATCACTTAACTGCAATGCAAAAATCATTTCCAGTCTACAGAGAGGAAGCAGGGTGGGATTGGTGGTTAAAGCAGAGAGCAATACGCTACAAAAAGGGATGAGGATGGGCAGGGGATTTAATTAAGAGTCCTAATTACAAACAACAAATGGTACAGACAAGCTAAAAGTTCTCACAACTAAAAGGAAAATGGACAGGCAAAACAAGATAGGACAGTAGATTTAAGGTTGTGAGAGAAAGGGATGATGGAGGTGGTAAGGTAGGAGTCTGGGTAAGGCCCTGAGAATGGCTGATGCAGAATAACTGCTAAAAGTGTGGTAGAGTGACCCCAACCCAAGAAGTTTTCCACTGGACTCATCACCCAATAACTTGCTCACAGAAACCAACTTCCTGTGTGAATCCCTGGGCAGAATTGCTCCCAAGGTACTCACCCTTGGTCTGTCTCCTGGCTAGGGCCAAAGTTCTCCCTAGCTCTCACTCAACCCCTCTCCACTTTCTCAGGGACATTCCTTGTGAGCCACATAATTTTCCTCCTCCTTGGGACCAGGGGTGTCTATCCTTCACTTGTTCTCTCCCATAATATACTCATCTTAGTTGGCTCTATTCTTTCAAGTTAGGTCTCTTAATTTATCCTACTTCTGTTTTCTTCTCAGAGTTGGCTTTCCCTCTTCTTACCTGGGCAGGAATGTCGCTCCATCTCTGTTGTCTCAGTCTCTGGCACATCTAGCATCCATGGCTCTTCTCCTCTCTCTAGCTGGGAGATCAGGTCAGGTTTGAGGCCTTGAAGTTCTGCTGGTGGAGAAGGAAATACAACACGTGCATTTCTGCTGAGAACCAAAGCCTATGGTCTGCAGAGAGCAGGTAGAGAGAGAAAGGGAGAGATTCAGCTAGACAAGGTGGGAAAGCCCAAGGTGGGGAACACTTATGTTCTCTAAAGATAAGACTATGTCCAAGGTATGTAATGTGCTGAGGGGGGGAGAAGAGAAAAGAAAGGAAGGGAAAGAATGTGAGGAGTTTAAGGGGGTTCTAACAAAGGACAGTATCCTGCAGCAAAGAGAAAGAAACTCCTGCCAAAAACAGGTGGACTCCCCACAGAGTGGAGCAAAATCTATAGGGAACTTCTGTGTGTTGCATAAGGTGTGAGAGGCAGGTCCTGTGTTTCCTATGTCATGGAGGAAGTTGGTTTGTGTGGGCAGATTGGTAGGTGATTGAGTCCAGTGGAAACCTTCTTGGGTTGGGGGTGGGGTCACTCTTCCACACATTTAGCAGTTACTCTGCCTCAACCATTTTCAGGACCCCACTCTAACTCCTACTTTACCAGTTCCAACATCCCTTTCTCTCACAACCCTGTACTGCTTCTAGCTTCTAACCTGGTTTCCCTGTCCCTTTTATTTACTAGGCCCAACCTCTTCCTCTCTGCAGAGCTCAGGTCCATCTCCTGGAGAAAGGGCAAAAGAGCCTTGTTTCTAGGTGGGGAAAGATGTGGGAGCGCCACTCTTTGAGCCACAGCTCAGGTTAGCACTTCAGAAGCATCACAACTCTGAATACCCAGGTGCTCAAGGAGCCTAGAGGTGGGTTGGGGAGGGGGACAGTGCTTACCCAGCCAAATCAAGTTCCCATAATTCTCCAGCATCACATCCTTGTAGAGATCCTTTTGGTGAACAGTCAGACACATCCATTCCTTCCTTGTGAAATATACAGCCACATCCTCAAAAGCCACTGATTCCTGAAACAACATTTTCTTTCTGTCCTAAGGACCTTGCTGGTTGTTGCAGATTGAATCATGCCCCCTACAGAAAGACATGTTTACATCTTCACTCCTAATACAATGACTGTAAACCTACTTATAAATAGTACCTTTAAATATGATAAATTTAAGTTGTGGCCAAACAGATTGAGGGCAGGCTTAATCCAATATGGCTGAAGTCCTGATAAATAGAGGAATTTGGACAAGGAAGGAGGAATCAGAAGAAGCCAGGTGTGCAGAAGCCAGGAGAGAGAGATCACCATGTGATGCAGGATTGCTGGAAAGCTACCACCAGAACACAACAGACTTTGGAGAAGTCATATTCTTGCCAAAGCTTTGATACTGGACTGTTAGCATCTAAAACCAAAAGCCAATATATTCCTGTTGCATATTGCTATTATTTAAGCCAACCATAGCGGCCCTGGCAAACTAAGACACTTATTGATGGTAATCAAGTGCTACTTGTATGTTGTTTTGGAAGGGGATATAGAGGGAGTGCTCACAGCTGTGGAACCTTCAGTGCCAATGAAGGAGGGGACTAGGGCAGAAAAGAATGACGGGAAAGGGTGGCTGGCTCCCTCAGATACCTTCTTACACACCTAATTACACCTCTATAGAGTAGGGAGAAAGGCAACTCTTATGACATCCTAAAAGGGCAGATCCTGGATTATAAAATTAAAAGGCTCCCCTGGAGGTCAATTTTAGACAAAACGAAACAACCGTATGTTACTTATCAGGAAAAAAAACAATGGAATTCATTGGCCTCAATTGGTGGTAGAAGTTGAAAATAAACATGGTCAAGGAGAGTGAAAAAAAGTTACTGAGGGCAAATATATAGGGTTATGGTTTTGTCACTAACATTCTCTGAATTCATCCTGAAGAAACAAATCTGGTGTTCCCTGACCCTGTACCACCCAAGCAAGGCTGATTCAATACCCCAGCATCAAGGGAAGGACTACATCATCCAGCCATGATACCCCAGCTCTAGAAGGCCCTGGGCACATGAAGAGAAACCTGCTTTCAGACCCCATAGACTGGATGAGGTCCTCTGTGTAAATCTGCAACTTGGGACGAGGCATGCGAGCAGGTGTGCCATACCTAGAAGCTTCCACCCCAGCTCACAGAGGGAGGGCAAAGGAATGAGAACATGTTTTTAAAGAGAAAATCTTCAGGCTTCTCCCAGTCTTCAGTGGTGAATGATCTGGTTTGCCTTAAAGAAATGTCAGCTATCAAACCTCAATGTCACCACCACTACCCATCTCTCATCCCATGCTCCTGCTGATGGTCATTTTCATAGTCTTATCCTTCCTGTGTTTATTTTTGCAAAGGTAAACAAATATGTACATTTTCCCTTCTTTATAACACAGACCCCAGCCCTTCTTTTTTTAAATTGGGAAAACACTGAAAGACAAAT
Source organism: Tolypeutes matacus (assembly GCA_026826555.1). NCBI lineage: Eukaryota > Metazoa > Chordata > Mammalia > Cingulata > Chlamyphoridae > Tolypeutes > Tolypeutes matacus. The sequence continues at coordinate 373,785 of JAKSZT010000089.1, read as the reverse complement.
TGTTTCTGTAGAACTCTAAGTCCTGCCAGGTGCCTCCAGGGAGGGCCTGCCATCTTCACAAAAGAAGCTGTGCCCTCTTTGCTCATGGGCTTCCTCTCCTGGCTTCTGAATGAGACGACAATGGACTTGCTCCTGCAACTGGCAATGAATGCTGTTAGGCTGGGGTGCTCGTTAGGGTGTTGCTGGATGGCATGACTGCCACAGCGCAAATACTCTACTCCTGCTCAGGATCAATAATGAACCCAAAAGCCCTAAGCCAAGACCTGTGGCAAATGGAGAGTTGGAACCCTGTCTTTCTAGACTGAGAGAGAACAAGCATGAGGCTCAGTGTCCTTCGTAGCCATGCTCCTTCCCCACATGCGCTCCCACTGGTTCCTGACCCACTCCGCCTGCCCTCACTGCTTCCCACCCTCTCTCTCACTGCCTCCCTGCTGCTGCTCACCCCGCTGTCACACCCAACACCTGCCCAGGCTTCCAGATTCTCTCTTCTGTAGGCCCTGTTGCGAGGACCTACCTCACAGGCGTCTCCTCGTGGAGGGATGTGTACACACTGCCCTCCTCACAGTTGCTCCCACTCCCATTTCTGTCAGTGGTGTAAGCTCCACCCACTCCACCAGGTATTACTGCCAGACGTTTGTCTACTGGCCACAAGTCTTCCTCGGGGGAGTCCGTGTTTTTGCCCATTTTTCCTACTGGAACATTGTCAATGTGTTGTCTTCTCGTTGATTTCTAAGCACTCTGGATCTGCTCTGTGTATGCTACAAACACCTTCCACCTGTCACTTGTTTTCAGATGTGATCAGGACAGCCGGCTCCAGCCAAGATGCCTGGGCCCACTGCTGCTCAGGTCTCACCTTCATTCCTTTGCATCCCCCACATTCCACCTGTCCTCAGGCTGGAGGTTTAGCTCCTTCATCTCCCCACCCCGCATAACCACATGACGTAGGCATCAGCAACTCCCTTCTGCCTGCAACATGCCACCCTCCTCTGCCTCAGGGCTGTGCTGTTCCTATGGCCCAAGCCACTTCTGCCTGGCTGTGGCCTTGGAGAAGCCTCCTTGACCCCGCAGACCACTGGCTCCTGGTTACGTGCCCCTTGGCACCAGTGTCTGTCTAGTCCACAGACTGTGCGCTCTGTGGGACAGGAACACCAGCTCCCATGCAGGAACCGGCATATAATAGGTGCTCAATGCAAAACAAATCAGGAGGACCCCCTAGGAGATGCCCAGGAGGCATCTGCTGTGCAGAGAAGTTCCAGGCTGAGTGGAAGGGACCAGCTGTAGAATGAAAGCTCACCTGAGGTCCAGCCTTGGACAGCACAGCTGCCATTCCTGGGCTTCTTGGCTGTGGCAACAGGCAGGCATCTGGGAGAAGCAGGAACTGAAGGTCAGACAGACACTGAGTGAGCACAGCTACAGTCTTTGGATCATCCACTGACAACCCTGCACTCCCACCCCAGGAATGGGGCCAGAAACCTGGTGCTAGCTTGGTTCTACCTCTTTGGAGCACAAGTCCATCAGCCTGACCAATGCCCCGAGCCCATGTGGTCCTGGGTACGCAGATGCAGGAGAAGCTGTGATCCCAACCAGTAAAATTCACAGACCTCCAGAGGCGGGACTGGCAGAAGCCCACACAGGGCAGCACCCGTTCATCACACTGCATTCTCCGACCCAGGCTGAGAGGGACACAGAGAGAAAGAAAACACCAATTTCGCTTGGCTTGGGCAGTAAGGACTCAGTCAGACTGGTCTCCAGCCCCACAGGTTTCTGTGGGGCATGCCCAGCTGGCTGGGCTGAACATGGAAGTCTGCATGGAGGAGGAGGAGGCATTTGGCAAGGCTATGAAAGGGCAGAACTCTGATGGGCAGGGCTGTAGACAAGCCCAGGTCACTCAAGCTTCTTGGGGGACAGGAAGCAGCCATTAAGGAGAAGTGAGAGGGACGATGGACTCCAAAGGGGGCTCATTCTAACCACCTGGCAGAGAGACTCCCAGAGTTCAGAACCACCACTGTCCCAAGGACTCCAATGCAAGTTTCTGGCAACCTGGGTATAGCTTTGCTCATATCACCCATCTCCCTGCCAACCATGGGCAGGGACATGGTGCTGTGAAGAGGTAGCAAAAGGGCCAGGGGAGGAAATGATGTGGGCCAACTCCAACACCCTGTTTGAATGTGAATGCCCCATGGATGCATCTACAACCAACTGCCCAGACACACCAGCCCCTGCTGACCTGCCCACCTCAGGTTCCCTGAAGCCCCTCACAGCCTGCACTCCAGTACAGTGAGATCCTTGCAGGTCTTCCAAAGCCCCAGACTCTCCCTGTAGCAGTTTAATATTATTTATGAATTAAAAAAAAAAAACCCACATATTCATTATGTTTGTAAACTGGTCTGTTCCTCTGGGCATGATACCCCTTGACTAATTTAAATTCAAAGGCTTCATGTTCACTTGATTAAATCAAGATTAGGGTTTTGATTTGACCACCTCATTAGGGCATACAGGGTTGAGTCCCCACCCCCTTGGTGGGCTATATAAACGGATACTCACTGAAGGAGAACACAGGAGAAGATACACAAAGGAACCGAGAAAGCTCCAAAGACACGGAAGAGGAGAGAACTTATTAACTTTGATCCTGCAGCCCTGGGAAGAGACATGAGCCATTTGCCTGATAGTTTACAGCTGACCTTGTGAAAAAAAAGAGCCGCTAAGCCTGGAAAGAAACAAGCCCCAGGAAAAGAGATGAGCCCTATGCCAGCCTACAGCTGAGATCAGAAGAAGCTGGGCCCATGGAGCCTTAAGAGGGAAGAGGAAGGTTGAACTCTCACAGAAGTCGCCCACCATCTTGCTTCAACACATGGCAACAGAGTATGGTAAGGCAATAATCTTGAGTTGGACTTTTTAGGGCCTTGTAACTATAAGCTTTTACTCCAAATAAATACCTTTTATAAAAACCAACAGAGTTCTGGTACTTTGCATCAGCATCCCTTTGGCTGACTACTACACTCCCCTACCCACTCCTTCTAGAACTGTCTCCTCCACCTCCTGGGAAAGCTCAGCTGCTTCAAGGCTCAGCTTGTGCATCGCTTCCTCCCTGAAGCCTTCCTAATCTCCTCCCAGGAAAAATGGTCTATCCTATTCCCTGTGCCTTGGCTGTGGCATGTTTCAGGGCCTGAGTGCCCAGCACTGTCAGCATGGCAAATGTGTCTCACTTCCACCTCGGGCATTGCAGAAGGGGTCTACTCTGCTTCTTATCCCAACATCTGGAAGATCTTCAAGCGTGTAAGGTTTGTCTGTCTGATTCCCATCATAGCAAGAGCTCCTGGAGGAGCTGTCCTAACAATCACTACCTCTCCTGTACTCAACAGGGAGCCTGGGATTCATGCTTCAAGTAGGATTCACCAACACCAGGCACTACAGATATACATCAGTGAGGACAGGAGACCCAGTCCCTGCCCCTGGGAAACTTATAGTCTAGCAAGAAAAACACAAAGCAAACAAATACATAGGTACTCATCTGATGATAAGTGATGTGGAGAAAAACAAAGCAGAACAGAAAAGGGTGTCAGAACTTCATGCAGTGTGGCTGGGGAAGATGTATTTAATAAGGGGTATATTTGAGGAGACCAGGAGGAAGTGAGAAGCCATGCAGACATCTAGAGGAGAGCAGTCTAGGTCAAGAGAACAGCCCAAGAGGGGAGCAAGAAGGACAGTGTGGCTAGGGAAAAGACAACTAAGAGTTTTACTATAAGACAGGAAATCATGGGAGGGTCGTAAGCAGGTCTGCTTTAAACGGAGAGATCTAACTGTGCAGAGACCAGATCACAGCTGGGCAAGAATGATGTAGGGAGACCAGGATGAAGCTGCTGTAATGCTAGCTAAGAGATGATGGAAGTTCAACTAAGGGGGTGGCAGTTAAGAATGGGCCCCTTTAGGATTCGGTGTGAATGCAGAACTGACAAGGCCTACAGGACACCACGTGAGGTGGTGAGATGATGACACCTAGGAGTGTTCCAAGCAGACTTTCTCAATCTGTGTTCCTCATCTGAACTAGACAAATAAAATAATTTGGGAGAATATCTTCTCAATTCTCCGGAAGTCATGCAAAACTAGTACCATTCAGAAGTCTGAGGGAGAAGTTATGTCACTATGCATCAAATCTCTTCTAACACCAGCTGAGAAAGGATGCCTCCAGGATTCCTGCCTACACAATGGGAAGAATGGAATTGCCCTCTCCTGCCATAGGGAAGACTGGGCGAATATTACTGGTGCCAGTAATATAGTACTAGCAGCAGCAGCAGTAATAACAGCTAACATTATGAGCAGGCATTGCCCTGTGCTTTATGTCCTATAACTCATTTAATTTTCATAGCTATCGTTGAAGTGGTGGTAACCCATCACCGAGACAGAGTCAAGACAGCTTGCCCAAATCCTCAGAGGGCAGGGAGACAGGACATGAACTTTGGCAGCCTTGCTGTTTATCAGTATAATACAGAGGCTCTCAGCCAAGATTTTCTGAAAAGCTATTTCAAATGGAGTACGTCTGAGGACAAGCACCAGACCCCGCTCCACGCCCTGGGAGGAGCCCGGGAAGGCACTCCGTACAGCGGACACGGCGTTCCAAGCACCTGAGGACTAGCCAGGAAGAACGCAGCGCCGGGCCGCCTCCTCTCCCGCGGGACTCGGGGCCTAGACCGGGGCGCTCCCTCCTCGCCGTCCACCTCAGACCCCGGGCAGGGACGAGCGGGCGCTCTGGGGGCCAAGAATACCCTGAACTCGGACGAGCCTCCCGGCCTCTGCCCACCGACGCTGGGCTGGGCACTGCACCTGCCAGGCCGCGAGCGCTCGCCGCGGGCCGTCCCAACCCTCGGCACAGGCGTACCCCGAGTGGCCCTGTGCCTCGGCCCGCCCGGCCCCTCCACCGAGACCCGCCACGGTCTCGGCCGGCGCGACCTGCCTCCCTGTTCTTGCCGCCTTCCGGGGCTCCGAACCTACCCGGGACCGCGAGGGCCGAGCGGGGAGCGCGTACAGCACACGGCCGGACACGCGAGGCCCGCGGCCGCCGGAAGCACCGCCCGCCGCCGGAAGTGCTCGCCCACGGAGTAGTCGCCGGGCCGCTCTGGGCAGCTTGGAGGACTCGCGAGTCGACGGCCCCGAGTCTGTGCGCGGTCCGGTCCCGTAATCCCCCACCGTGGCCGCGGGCCAGAGTCGCCCTTCCCAGGCTCGGGTTGGAGGCGACGCTTTGGCCCTGGCGTCACTCTCGGCCTCGACTGCCACTCCCGTGCTCACCATCTCCCACCCACACACGTCCGTATACAGGCTCGCCCACCGGCAACACCCACCCACATTGCCTCCGTCCGCCTGGGGCTGCGCGTGCCCGTCCCTCTCTAATTGGGCCCCCCGGAGCTCTTCCTCTCCTCAGTCCCTTACCCCCAACCCCACCTGCTCAGGAGGCCCAAGTTCACACCTTCAGAGCCCGCATTTCCTGAGCCACCGGCAGGCCCGGCTCAGTCCCTGCAGCAAGAGAAGGAAGGGAGTCTCCTGCGCAGGTCTCCCTCCATTCCCGCTTCTGGTCCTCCACCCAGGATGCATGCTGAAGGAGAGAATTCAAGGACCGAACTAGGCAACAAGACGGTTTATTGAACATTGTTAAAGGAGGGAAAGTGGGAGCAAGTGGGTGGGGCGTGTGCTGAGAAGCACACAGGTAGCCTCCGGGGGTGGGGGCGGAGAGCTGCCTGCCTGAGGGGTTGTTAGTTGACATTTTATAATCCCTTGGGCAAGGAGTGGATTACTAGAAGTTGAATCTCTGTTTGCTTAACTGTAACTGTAAGGCTTCTATCTCTTGCAAGCAGGTGCCTTCCCCACCCCAACTCCCCCCTCCCATCTTGTAACCTGTTGTTGGCTGCTGAACTTTTCACACATAGGAGTCTATAAATACATGACTCTCCACCTGCCTCACTAGATAGTGACTCTCCACCTGCCTCAGGTCACTAGATACATGACTCTTCACCTGCCCCGAGTTTCTAAATAAGTGATTCTCCCCATGCCCCAGGTTCCCTATTCTCCTACCTCAATCCCCACTTCTCTGATGTGCAACCCAAAATCTTTTGGGAAAGAAGTGGACTGGCGGTCTCGTCTTCAGTAACTGGTTCCTGCTGACTGGGACTGCTGTCCTACCCACTTTGAGTTGCACTCAGAGTTGTCCCTGCTCCTGGGTCACTGGGACATGGGGTTATAGGAGGTTCTGGTGGTGTGGGGTTGAAGAGGGGTGTATCTCTGGACCAGCGAGACACGATCTTGTACTGCTTGGATCTGCCGCCAAAGGACCAAAGGCACTGTAGGATGCAAGAGGCAAAGGCCAATGCAAGAAGTATTAAGCCTAGGGGAATTAAGAGTGGTGCAAGAAATGACCAAATAGTTGGCCAGGAAAAGCCAAGGAGGGACCTTGCATTTTTAGCCGCCTCCTGGAGGTGGGTGACTTGATCTGTTGGGCTTCAGGCATCATTTAGGATTTCTGATGACTGGTTGATATAAAAACAACATTCTTCCTTGAGGAACATACATGCCCCTCCGTGAGCAGCAGTTAGGAAATCTAGGGCTCCTCGATTTCGAAGGACTACAGCAGCTAGGGAGCCTCCCTGCTAATTTAATCGTAAGATGCTCTTGGCTGTTTGTGCTAGTTCCCTTGAAAGGTTATAATGGAATATGTGGCTGGTTGCGAGCCCCCCACCCCTACCCCCTCCCAATCTGGCTCCCACTAATGAGGAGAAGATAGGGATAAGGACTGGGAGAGGAACCCTCTTCTGACGGGACTGGAAGGTATGAGAGGATAGGAGAGGGACGGACTCGGAACCGTTGATGAAGTATAATTCTTGGCTTAGCAAGGCTAAGGAGCACAGCCCCGTCCAGTTAGCAGGGAGGGTTAGATAGCAGAGGTCCCACAGAGAAAGAACAGGCCCTCTTTTGCCTCCAGAATAGTGGAGAAGGAGATGGTGGCTATATGGCCACAAACTGCAGTAATGCAACCAGCTGGCTGGTATCCCTGTCCCTGTCCACAAATGGACTTGCCTGTTTGTTTGGTGCTAAAAGCTGAATTCTGGAAAGGGCCATTCTAGCTGCAGTGATGGGGGGGTGTTACTCCAAGTTCCACTTTTTTCCCCTCTTTCTCAAATAGGAGGGTCCCTGGTCTCCCCTCCCCTGCATTTGCTCCCAAATGAATCTACTGTTTCCACTGACAAAGCTGTTGATGAGGCAACACTGGCCATTTAAGGTGGTGGTTTTTAAGAACTTGGGTTGGGTCTCTTCTGGCAGTACTGCGCTCTTGCAGAACAGTTTATGTGAGCTTGGCCTCAGCTTCATCCAGGACGGCTTCCACAGAGTAAGCTCCAGCTGTGCGTGTGGCTGTCGGGTGCCCTTGGGCTCGGGATTTATTATTGTCAACCCTGGTTTGTGACTCCCCCATGTTCTAGTGATGTACTTGAGCCCAATATGGATGACGGATCCACAAAGGGTTCTATTTAATAGTCCTATGGACTTGCCGTTGGTGACATTAGAGGAAAAACAAAATGCAAAAGATTGGTTGCTTGCAAGGGAAACTTTATAATGGATAGCCCCATCCATTATAAAACCCCATCCAAGGGTTTTGCCTTTAGGCATTTGGCTTAGGAGAAATGGGGGTACCTCAGGGAAGTTATTTAGGCATCTCACTGCTAATATCTCCATGTGGCTTGGTATTCAACTATGGGGTGGAGTGTTAGATTGGCGAGTCCCCAGTATTTATTCTTAGCTGCCCAGGCAATGGTTTTGAGGTACTGGTTTAAGGTAGTGGCTGCATGCTGAACTATAGATTGCAGTGGGGTGGTTCCTGCTGCTATTTGAAGCTTAAGAGTTAGGAGGAGAAGGTTGGTGGGGGTCATAATTCCTGGCTTTTAGGTTTTTTGTAAACGAATGTATCTACCAAGGAAGTGTTATTAAAGCAGGTATGACAATAGTGGTGATAAGCAGGATATAATCCCAGTAGGGGCTGTTGCAGAGTAGGGGCTCGAGGCAGGTACTATCTGCTACTTAACTTTTGTTCCTTTGAAGATTCCATGTAGGGTGGCTGGACTCCTTTGAATAGGTATTTTAGGTCCTCTGTTGGCTCACAGATGTAGGATGGTGGTTGGTCCAGGGCTTCTGAGGTTGGGGTGGGTGCTGGCTTGACTCTGGAAAAATGAATCCCACTTCTATGGTTAGCAACTTTTACAGCATTTGGGGTTGCCAGGAGGACATGATAGGGGCCTCTCCATACTGGGCCCAGTGCTCCTTTTGGGTGGGATGATTCCAGGTTTTTATATATACTTCATCTCCTGGAGAGATCTTGCCTGCTTCTAGATCTTGTAAGGCTGGGGCAGGAGAAAGTTTATTTATATGCCCACTGAGTGCCTTTTGGACCTGTTTGAGCTCCTGGTAGCATTAGTTTTGGGGTCAAGCAATAGGTCGTGAGTGAGGAATGGATGGCCATACAGGCCATACAGTGAAAGCTGAATTTTAGCCTGAGGGGTGGTTTTGAATCTGAGTAAGGCAATGGGCAATAGAGTTCACCAAGTTAAGTGAGTTTCCTGGGCCATGTTAGCTAAGATTTTCTTAAGTGTTTGATTGGCCCTCTCAGCTTTGCCTGATGACTGAGGTCACCAAGCACTACGCAAAAAGTATTTGATATCCAAGTCTTTCCTCACAGCTTGCGTGATCTGTGAGGTGAAAGCTGGGCTCTCGTCACTCTGGAGTGATTTCGGGAGGCCAGACCTGGGGATAATTTCTTTTCACAGAGCCTCCACTGCTTCTTGAGCTCTGTCTGTGCTGCTGGGGATGCTTCCACCCGTCCAGTGAAGGTGTCCACCGTGACTAGATGGAACGCATGTCCTTGGCACAGAGGCATTTGTGTGACGTGTTTGCCGTCCTCCCCTGGATAGGTTTAGTGAAGGCGAGCTTCTTCTGCAGGACTCCCGCGTGTGAGTTATTTACTGAGCGTGCTGGGCAAGCCTGAATTACTTGCTGTAGGGTTTGTGAAAGGTTTGAGGAGGCAACCAGAGTTTCTAGGTTTGCAAGAGAGGCATCCTGCCCCCGATGATTTGTTGAGTGATATTGGCTTAGAAATTTCCAAGTAAGGGCCTGGGGTGACCAGATCTTTTGCTCTTTTACATCCCATGCTGATGGCTGGAGCTCGAATCCCTAGTTACAGGCTGACTCGTGGTCCTCTGGGCTGCACCGGGGACTTTCAGGTAAAGAGGGAATCTCTGGAGTGAGGCCAAGTGATCCGGCTGGGGCTACAGGCTTCCCGGTAAATGGGTTAGCAGTTACCCATTGCTGTGGGTTCTCCTCCACCTCCGCTGAGCAAGTGGGGCAGCTGTGGTTTCTTCAGCAGCTCCCTGTGCCGCTTGGTCTGCCAGTCTGCCGCCCGGTGCCGTAATGCTGTTTCCTTTCTGATGCCCCTTACAACGCATGAGAGCTGCTTCAGAGGGTAGGGCTAAGGCTTGTATGGGATGGTTTATTTCCATGTATGTTTAATGGGTGATCCGCCTAAAGTAATCCCCTTTCCCTCCATATGCCTGTATGAACATGCACTGCCAGGAAGGAAACTTAGAGTCAGTGTAGGCATTGACGGGTTTTTCTTTCCCGAGCTCTAAGGCCCTGGGGAGGGCCATGAGCTGGCCTTCTGGGCTGATGTTCCTGTGGGTAGAGGTTTGGCTTCTCTGGTTCCCTGAAGAAAGACTATAACAGATCCTGGAACTCTAGCCCCAAATTTGTTAATGAAGCTACTTCCATCTGTCAACCACTCATTTTGGGGCAGGTTCAAAGGTGTTTCGGGCAGGTCAGCCCTTGCCGCATAGGAAAGGTTTAGTACCGTTGAACAGTCACGGCTTAATGGTTCCCCTGAAGGATCAGGCAACAGGGTAGCTGGGTTCAGAACAGAGCAAGGTTTTCCAGGAGTCTGGTTTGGAAATTAAGAATTCTTGGGGGTTAAATACTGGGCTCCTCTTGCCATAGTAGCCTAGAGATTTGTCTTCCCAGGCAACATGAAGGCTCTCCTGATTCTGGGACTTCTCCTCCTTTCTGCCACTGTCCAGGGCAAAAAGTTTGAAAGGTGTGAATTGGCCAGAACACTGAAAAGACTTGGACTGGGCGGCTACAAGGGAATCAGTCTGGCAAACTGGATGTGTTTGGTCAAATGGGAGAGTAATTACAATACACGAGTTATAAACTACAATCGCAGAGACAAAAGCACCGATTACGGGATTTTTCAGATCAATAGTCGCTACTGGTGTAATGATGGCAAAACCCCGAAAGCAGTTAACAAATATGATATATCCTGCAATGTTTTGCTGCAAGATGACATCACACAAGCTGTGAAGTGTGCAAAGAGGGTTGTCCGTGATCCACAAGGCATTAGAGCATGGGTGGCGTGGAGAAACCGATGTCAGAACAAAGATCTCACCCAGTATGTTCGAGGTTGTGGAGTTTAACTGCAGTTTTTCCTTCTGCACCTCAATTGTGGCTCTTTCACAGAAGGGAGTAGTACTAAAGTGACAGCTCACACTTCCATTTTTTTTTCCCCATTGAAACAAATAACGATTTTACAGAAGGAGGAGTAAAATATGGTCTGTCTTCTCAGAGGCTTATGTTTACTAATGAGTTCACTATTTGATATTGAGCCTACAGCATTTTTCAGGTTGTTAATAGAACTAATGCAGTTGAAAAGTTATCCAATATTTTGGTTATCAAATACATCTCCAATATATTCAGTTATTAGTCAAAGAAATAACCTAAACTTAATCTTGAAAAATACACATATTCCCCAATATTCAGTAAAAATGTAACAAAAGACTATCATAAAACAAATTGCTCTTAGGAAAATCCCAGCTGCGTAGGCATGTGATGCCTTCATCTGTTCAGTCATCTCCAAAGCAGCAAAGATGAGCACTTTTTGTTGGGCAATATAAACTTAAAAAGAGCAGGATGCCAAATGCCTAAAAGTGAGACAGCCCGAATTAAGGACTTGGTTTTCATAAAGTGTGTGACCTTTGGTTTAAATATTTCTTTGTTTGCTTGATTTATACAACTGTAAAATAATCTCACAATTGAGATATCAATCTATAATAGCCCTGTAAAGTACTCTCATATGCATCTTGCTGATCATGAAGGTTCACAAAGGTGATTAGATGAGCTCTTACACATCTAATTTAATTAATTTAGATTCATGTATTATGACTAAGCCCTGAGGCAGATGACTGCAAGTATTGAAATAACTGCTTATTATCCCTGGTGTGAAATTATGCATGTTGTAAAAAAATGCAAACATTATCATTAAAGGCTTTGCAACATGAAAAAAAAAAAAAAAAAAAAAAGAATTTTTGGGGGTGAGAGCCAGTGGGGCCCTTTGGTTTCTGGAAGCTCCTGCAGCTGATGGGGCGTGTGTACGGTGAGTGGGATGAAAGTGGCTGCTGCCGCCCGGAGGCAGGGAAGCCAGCCCTGAGCTCCCTGGCCCAGATCCTCAGAGAAACAGGCAGAGGCTTGGGGGGTGCAGGTAACCCCAGTGAACTGGACCAGGACACCCAGGGCTACCCCTAGTCTCTTGGAGGCAAACAGGGCGAAGGCCTTTTGGACATTTGGCAGCCCTAGGGCAGGTGGGTTGATCAAAGCTGTTTTTAGGTCATAGAATGCCTTTAGTTTTGCTTCTCCCCAGTCTAGATTGCCAGGTTCCTTATTCTTTAAAGCTTTGTACAATGGTTTTCCAATTTCCCCATACCGGGGAATCCAGATGCCGTAGTAGCCAGTGATTCCAAGGAACGTGTGGAGTTCCTTCTTGTTAGAGGGAGTGGGAATCTCCAATATGGCTTGTATCCTGCTTGGTGGTGATAGACTGCATGGTGGGAGTTAACTGGAATCCCAAGAATTCCACCTTTGTTGGGATGTTTGGGCCTTCTTGGGTGAGACTCATGAGCCCATGTCACAAAGTTTAAAGTGGTGACTGTGGGCATGTGACCCTTCTGCTGAAGAACCACAAACTAAGAGAGCATGCACATATTGCAGGATTCCTCCCCGTAATTCTAAGTGTTGCAGGACCGGTTTCAGGGTATTTCCAAATAGGTGAGGGCTGCCTGGGCATTGGAAGGCAAACAGGAGCTGGCTGTTTTTATGAACTGGGACACTGAAGAAAGCATCCTTCAGGCCCAAAGCTGTGAACGCCCACGTGCCTGCTGGTACCTGGGTGAGAACGGTGCATGGGCTGGGCACCGCCGATGTACTGGGCACACAAATGAACTTGTAGGCCTTAAGTCCTGTACTAACGGGAGGTGCCATCCCGTTTCCACATTGGGAGGATTGGGGTGTTACCCGGGGATTGGCAAGGTTTTCAGATGCCAGCTTTCAGGTACTTTTTAATGAGAGGTTTTAGCAGATATTGTTTTACTGAGGCAATGGTCCCTGTAGTGAGTGTTTTATTTGAATTGGGGTCTCTGAGCTATTACCCGTGGTGGGGAGTTGTCCCACATCGTGGGATTGACTTCTGATTCTGGTAAAGGAGTTTTGGGGGGAGCTGCTGGGCAACTCATCATGACAAAAGGTCTGTGAGATCCCGGGACTAGTCGTATTGACGAGTTAAACTGCCACATTATGTCCCTTCCTGATAGTGGTGTGGGGCAACTTGGCTCCAATAATGTTGAAACTCTGGAACTGAAACCGTGAAGACGGTGCCGCAGATGACAGACAAGAGACAGAAGTATGCTAAAGGTGGGGCCGGGGGACCCTGCACCCTAGGGGAGGAGAGTCCCTCTGCACAAACCATCTTGTCTTTTATTATGATCGCAGAACAAAGCAGTGAAAAGTGCGCCTGCGCTAGCGTTTTCTAGTAACTTATAATAACCTTTTCCTGCCTCTGCTACTAACGTCATAAGAACGTGCTTTTCGTCTTGATGTGTATCTTTTCCTATTCTTTCTAAGTTCAGCACATCCTCACCTTTCTTTGCACCTTCATCCAGGTACGCATTAGGTTTTTTCTTAGGCAGAACATGTTTTTTGTTCTGTTCTAACTTAAGTGCGGCCTATTTATGTTCCCAGGCTATTTGTCACATACCAAAGTCCTTATGTGCTCTCCTTCCAATAAGAGCTCATGGCACAATATTTGCCACTCAAAAGCGCACAGCAATTTGGTGTTGAAATACCGGATTCTTGGTCTCCCTTCAACTCCTATAGTTTTGCATGAATTTTCCGAAAGTGCCCCCCTAAATTCAGTTAAGACAGAGTAAGTTGCTCCAGTATCTAGTAAGAGAGAAATAATCTTGCCTGCCTCCTCCAGGTTCACCCTTGGTTCCTCCAGTGATACACGGTGGGCTTGCCTGGAGGGGGCGGTCCCGGGGCCTCATTCATCGGGGTCCATGTGTTCCATGTCTGCTAGGGCCACGGCTCGAGGGACCGTGATCCTGCCTCTCTGGGCAGTCCCCTGGTCCCGAGCCGGCCACGGGCAACTGCGCCCAGTGTCCCGGGTGGTGACATCTGGGGCAAGGTACTGGTGGGGCAGTTCCCCTGCTCCCGCCATTTGCGGTGTCCTGGTTGCTCGCACTGGAAACAATTAGGGGTCTTACCCTTTAGGTGAGCAGGGTGGGAAGCTGCTCTCGCTTGTTCCTGCACAGCCGCAGCGAGGAGTTTAGCCTGTTTCTTTATTTTATAGTCCGGGTTCCGGTTATTGAATACTGAAAAGGCAGAGTCTAAGAGCTCATTAGTAGGGGACTGGGGACCCGAAGCTAGTTTTTGGAGTTTCCTCCTGATATCTGGAACTGACTGGCTGATAAAATGGGTATTCAGAACAGCTTTTCCCTCTGCCAACTCAGGGTCCAGTGGAGGGCCCCAGGAACCTGCCCTGAGACAGTGCTGGGCTTTCTTTTCCTCCCTGGGTAGTTTCTTTAAGTTTGTTAAAGTTAAGTGATTTAACTGTGCACTTTTTTACCCCTTCAGTTAAACAGGTTGACATATGGTCTCGTTCTCTGTGGCCTCCCCTTGTCTGATAGTCCAGCCGGGGTCCTGGGTAGGGATGGCAATACCCCCCGCTGGGGGAACTTGGGGTTGTTCTCTAGCCACACTGTCAGCACTTTTTCTGCCCTCTCCCCAGATGTGGGCCTTTTCCTCAGGGGTGCAGCATGCAGGGAGAATTACCTGAATATCCTTCCAAGAGAGGTCATACAAGAGGGTCAGAGAAACAAATTCCTCCACAAACTTGGTGGGGTCCTATGAAAACCTACCTAACTGGCTTTTACACTGGGCCAAGTCTGCCAGGGTTGAGGGACATTAACTCTGAGTTCCCCCTTCCCTGTTTGGACACCGTGGAGCGGAAGGGGTGTAGGAAGTGCCACATCGGATGTGGGAGGAGAGGTTGTATCATCGTCCAGAATGTGCAGAGGTGGGGCTGAAGGGGAGAGGTCCTCTTGCTCAGGTTTGAGAGGGGTCTGAAGAGCTCGGTGCAAAGACAGGTGGGGAGGGGGAGGACAGGCTAGTTTGAGACAATCCTCACCGTTACATTGTTGGCATGAGGGCTGTCCCCTTTGGAGGAGGGCCTGTCCTGAGACTCTCCTACTTGTTTCTGATAACAAGCGCGACACGTGCTCCACATTTTTGGGTTTTGATAAAGGGCTACAAAGAGTTGGACATAGGGAACCTCTCCCCATTTCTTCTGTTTCTTGCAGAAGAGGTCTAACTGGAGGATTGTATTCCAGTTGAGACCTATTAAAGGGACAATTTTCAGTATATTGATCATCAGTTGGAAGGTCTTGCCAATTTGTGAGGAGACATCCTATTGGGGTGCCACTCGCTGGCTTAGATTGGAAACTGCCCATGTCTAGGAAGAAAGAATGAAGTCAGGGATCCCACTAAAAGAGCCCACAGCTCTTAAATCCAGGTGTCCCCAGGCCAGGAGAGTGAGAGCAGACTCTTGGGGCCATCTACCACCGTGGATTCAGGGGCATCGCCCAGACCTCCATGGGCGATGGAATTGTCTGTAGAAACCTACCGAATAAGAGGAAAAGAGAGAGAGAACGAGAAAAAGAGAGAGGTTGACACAGAGCAGTGAGAGTGAGAAGAGGACTGACTGACCAGCCCGGTGTTTTGGTACTAACTCTATGTTCAGGTCCCTTCCTGGTCGCCATAGCTTCTGCTGATGGAAATGGCTCTAGTTCGAGTGCAGGAAAGAATTCAAGGACCAAACTAGGCAACAAGACGGTTCATTGAACAGTGTTAAAGGAGGAAAAGCAAGAGCAACTGGGTGGGGCGTGTGCTGACCTCGAGAGGCTGTTAGTTGACATCTTACAAGTCCCTGGGCAAGGGGTGGGTTACTAGGTAAGCTGAGTCTCTGTTTGCATAACTATAGGCTTCTATTCCTTACAAGCAGGTGTCTTTTCCGAAATCACATAACCTGTTGCTGGCTGCTAAATACATGATTCTCCACCTGCCTCAGGTCTCTAGATAGTGACTCTTCACCTGCCCCAGGTTTCTCCCATGCTGCAGGTTCCCTATTCTCACACTCGGGAGTCTGTCTGTTGAGCCTGGAGGCAACCCCAGACACGCACTTTGGCATCACACTTTTGCCTGAAGTGACAAGACTTCTCCACCAGGTCACCTTCTTCCAGCCTTGGCATGGCCATAGCCACCCTTCCCCTTCCTGTCCCACATCCAACCAGGAGACAGAGTCTCAGTTAGCTCCAGCTTGTCCTCCATGCTGCTGCCAGGGTCTTCCTCCTGATACACCCTTGGCACCAGGCTCTTCCCTGGTTTCCAGGCAGGGGAAGCTGTTTTAGAGGTGCACCCTGGCTTCTCCATCTCCTTCAACTTATTTCTCTGCAGGGCAGGAAGAGAGGATCATCCAAGTTTAGAGAAGGAACTGGGCTCCTCTGGGTTCCTTCCCCTTCAGATCCACCTGTCTGCAGACAGGATGCCCTGAGGTCAGGGCTCTGCCCTGAGAGCAGCTGGCCTGTGACTAGATTGGCGAGTCTTCTGAGTCTTCTGGGCCTTTTGGCTGCAGATCCAAAAC
>JAKSZT010000089.1:345884-357727 GCA_026826555.1 Tolypeutes matacus | reverse complement strand
CCCCAGCATTTTCCTAGAGGCAGGTGTGTTTGGCATAAATGTGAGGAATGAGAATGAGAGTCTGCTCTGACTCCCAGGCCGTATTAATCTGTCATCCCTGCTTATTTTGGATGCTGGTCTCAAGTGACTATGCTGAGTAGGCAGTTATTTTATAGGTTTGGATCATTTGGTGTGAAGATTTTTTTAAATTGGGGAATTTACACATAAATCATAATTGAAGAAATGGAGGAGAGTAAGCTCTCTTATGGAAAAATATAGAGTACAGTAAGGAGACAGCCCTGGGCAGATGTTGGGTAGAGGAAAAGCTAGCAAAGGAGGCTGAGAAAGGTCAGCAGAAACAAGTGGATTTGTTGTGATATCACTGATGAAAAGGAAATAGGATGTTTCAAGAAGGATAGAGTCCATTTTGTCAAATATTGCTGAAAACTTAAAAATGCCACAAGTTTTAGCAAGAGGGAAGTAATTGGTGTAGGGAACCAGTTCTACCATGGTCTCCTGACAACTTTGCACATTTCCATATGGGCTGCATAGGCAAGGCTTTACCACGTCTGACCTGAGTCCTGATGGAATGCCCTGAGGTTCCTCCTGGAACAAAACAGGATAAGCAAGCTTGTTAGAAATAACCGGAGGATGAAAATATTCTCACTGTCCTGATTTTGTGATAATCAGGGTAGGGTGAACATTCACTCTATTAGAAACCATTCATGTGTCCCCAGACCTAGTTTTTCTCCCGAGGTCTGGTTTTTAGAATGCTGGTGATAAACTAAGCCTGATTTATTACGTGACCATCCTGTATGGGAAAGGACTGTAGCTCTGGGTATCTTTGGTCAACCTTGGGAGATAGAGCAGGGGGAAGGATGTGGCTTGGGTGGTTGGGAGTCTGTCTCCCATATGGAGGGAACTGGGTTCGATCCCTGGGACCTCCCAGTAAAAATAAAAAAAAGAAAAACATAGAAGGTGTGTGAGCCACCAGGCCCCGTGCGCAGGTGCACTGCCAGGCCCTGCAAGCCACATGGCAAGATGATGATGTAGCAGGAGAGTGACACAAGAGAGAGCCAAGACATGATGCACAGAAAAACTAGGAACTAAGGTGGTGCAGGAGGTAGTAGGACGCCTCTCTCCCACATCGGAGGTTCCGAGGATCAAATCCCAGTGAAGACAGGAGGAGAAGGATGAGAAAAGAGGGCAGGAAATGGACACAGAGAGTTGCCCAGCAAATGGACACAGAAACAGCAAAAACGGGGTGTGTGTGTGTGTAAAAATGGATAAAAGTAAATAAATAAATAGATCCTTAAAAAAAATGTATAGGGGAGGAAGGTACGGACTATAGTTAGTGGTAATACTTTGACGATGCTCTTTCATGATTTGTTAACAAATGTTTCACAACAATGCAGGGTGTTTGTGTGTGTGTGGGGGGGCTGATGTGTGGGAGCCCTGTATGCTGTCATGCATGTTTGTTTTGTAAGTTCATGATGTTTACTGGACACTTATAGTTTATATATGTTCATGTATGAATGATATACTTCAATAAATTGTTTTTTTTTTTTTTTTTTTTAAAGAAATAACCAGAGGGCCATTTATTATCTGCCTCCCCACTTTCGGATGAGACCAGGACTTGCTGCTTGCCTCACCTTGGCGATCAGCTACAGATAGTAAATGGCCTAGCTGAAATTTGAAATTGGCTTCTCAGCAGAAGTGATCCATTTCCTGTGGTTGCTGTCATCCGGCTCATCTTGTCCTAGTCCATCTTGTGGGACTGGAGACACAGGGAGCTGACACCTACCCATCTTGCCTGTGCTTCCTTTGGGCTCGCTGGTTCCTTTCTGATCAAATTCATTCACAAGTGGCAATGCAGCCTAGTAGCTAAGAAAGTGACAGTTGTGGCCCCGTTAGCACTCTGCTAGTACTTTGGGACTGCTTGTCTGCTTGAAAACTGGTAACCCTATAAACAGGAGTTAAATCACTTTAGGAATGTCTTCAGCTGCAAATCACAATGTGATACACATTCATTGTAGGGGATTTGAAGAATTAAAATTAGAAAATCAAGTACTCTGCAATGTCACAGCTAGTGTTATGTATGTTGTTGCAGTCTTGCATATTTTCACTCAAGCACTCACCAAGAATTTATAGAGTGCCTATAGGCATGTTTCTAGGGCTGTCAATTCAGCAGTGATCTCCTGGAACTTTCTTTTTAATTGGCATAAAATCCACATATAAAATTGAGATCATCTCATGAATATGATTTTGAGTCCATTTTTTCACATTATTTCATAAGCATTTCCTGCTTCCAAGGATAATAAAATATGTTTTAAAAAACACATTTATAGGGAAGCGGCTGTGGCTCAATCAGTAGGGCTCCCGTTTACCATATGGGAGGCCCCGGGTTCGGTTCCCGGGGCCTCCTGGTGGGGGTGGGCCCGCCCGCGCGGCGTGGTTGGCTGACCCAGCGAGCACGGGCAGCAAGGGGGGGATGAATGAATAAATAAATAAAATCTTTAAAAAAAACAAAAAACAAAAAACAAAAACACATTTATAGTTGCACAATGCTCAACTGAGTGGACAGAAGACAATTGATTTACCTATTTTTCCATTGTAAAAAACTTAGCTATTTCCCAAATTTTCCCACTATAAAAAAAATACTGGGAGGAAAGACAGCCTCATTCCATCAAGATGGCAGAGTGACACATTCCAGGACTCCATTTCCCCACAGAAGCAAGAACTGACAGAAACAACTTCCTTAAAGCTCCAGAAAACAGATAAGTGATTGCAGTAGCAGGGAAATTGCCAAGTCAAGAAAAAGGCATCTTAAAAATGGTGGGATCTGGCGGCAGTCTCCCGGCCCAGATCCCAGGTCCTGGTTCTGGAGGGTGTCACTGAGCGCGCCTGTGCCTGGCCCAGCCTGTGCGGAGGGGGCCTGTGGGACTCGCTGTCTCAGAGCCCGCCTGCACGGAGGTGGGGCCGGCCGAGCCCCCCTACCGGGCCCTGGCAGAGAAGCACCGGCATGGCTGCCTGGGCAAGGGCTTGTGGGCTGCGGGCTGCGCAGCGCAGTGCCGGGGACGGTGAAGAGATGCTGCTTCTGAAGGAAGAGGAGACGTTCATGTCCACGTAAGGGGGATTCAGAGGGCCACACGTTTGCCCAAGGCAAGAAACAGGGGAGCGGATGTGGCTCAAGCGATGGGGCTCCCGCTTACCACATGGGAGGTCCCTGGTTCTGTTCCTGGTGCCTCCTGGAGAAGACAGCGAGCTGGCGTGATGGGCAGGCGCGGCAAGCTGCGCAACAAGAGACACAAGAAGAAAACACAATGAGAGACACAACAAAGCAGGGAATGGAGCTGGCTCAAGCGATTAGGCGCCTCCTTCCCATATTGGAGGTCCTGGGTTCAGTTCCCGATGCCTCCTAAAGAAACAAGGAAGACGAACAGACACAGCAAGTGCAAACAATGAGAGGGTGGGGAGAAATAAATAAATAAAATAAATCTTAAAAAAAAAAAAAAGACAAGGTACATGCCCAGAAAGGATGAGGGAAGACCCTACACTTCAAATTCATTGTATGGGACTTCTGGGAAGATGTAGGACTAGAAAGACATGGGACTCTCTTCTCTTCCAGAAAAATAGCTAGAGGATAGGCTGAAACAGCCTGAGAAAAGATCTTCTAGGGTTTAGGACACCAGGCAAAGGCTCGACACTGCCCAGAGGACAGAGGGACAAAGGAGTGGACTCTCCATGACGGAACTGTGAGTTGAAACCAGTGGCTGCTGCTGCTGGCAACTTCCCCCACACTAAAGACACGTTAGAGTTCTCAGGAATCTCAGCTGGCTACAGACAAAGGGGGCTCCAGGGATCCACCACCCCAGGAAAGGGGAGAGAGGGGTACACAGCTTAAGACCCAGCTTTAGACTCACAAATTTGGTCCGCTGTGTCCCAGCAGCCCTTCCAGGCTGGGTGGAGCTGTGCCATTAAGATATACAGCCCTCCCAATCTCCTCTACTAACTGGGACTGATTGTTGAGGACTCAGAGGGGAGTGGAAATATTTCCTAACAGGGAAAAGGAAGGGGCTGCCAGAGGAGGCTGGAGAACTGTCTCTGAGAAAGTTTGAATTACAAGGCTCTTAGCCTCCAGGCAGGAAGCTCTATCACACTGATCTGGACTGTGTTGCAACAAATACACTCCCACCAGGCGTTGAACTGAGAGCTGCCAAAGAGCGCCATCTGCTGGCAGACCAAGGAAGTGTATGTGAGAAAATTAAAAACAAATAAGAGAGGATTTTCCCGCCTTTATGGCTTCCCTCCCCAAGGCCCTATGAAGTGGGTCTGCAACCAATTCCTGGGTCCAGAGCCCAGTTTTGAGCAACTAGCAGGGACAAGCCTAACAATCCAGATCAAGCCAAAAATCAAAAAGCAGTGATAACACACAGCCTCCCAACACTAAATCCCTACAAAAGAGAAAGAAATTGAGCATCTGAGTAATCATAATCAGATGCCTAGACATCAGCAAAAAATTATGTGCCATACAAATTCGTTGTATGGCTAAGCTCTGAAGGACAGCACTAA
The DNA here is from genome assembly GCA_026826555.1 of Tolypeutes matacus. Classification (NCBI taxonomy): domain Eukaryota; kingdom Metazoa; phylum Chordata; class Mammalia; order Cingulata; family Chlamyphoridae; genus Tolypeutes; species Tolypeutes matacus. The sequence continues at coordinate 353,176 of JAKSZT010000089.1, read as the reverse complement.
CGCAGGCCAACTTGCTAAGACTGGGAAAAGTGGTTTTTTGTTCCTTTTTTGTTAGATCCTGGCATTTAGGAAAACTGTCATAATACTAGTTGGATACAAGCTTAAGAAACAGATGCCCCCAGGGTCTAAATTCTAGCAATAGCACATTAAAATAACAAAATATCCAGTTTTCAACAAAAGACAACAAAACACACAAAGAAATAAGAAGTGATGACCCATGCAAAGGAGATTAAAGTATTAGAAACTATCAATGAGGAGGTCCAGACCTGGGACATACCAGGGAAGGACTTTTTAAAAATGGTCCTAGGGAGTGGATGTGGCTCAAGTGGTTGAGTGCCTGCTTCCCATGTACAAGTTCTGGGTTCAATCCCTGGTATCTCCTGAAAAGAGAGAAAAAAAAACAAACAAACCTAAATATGCTTAAAGAGCTAAAGGGAAACATGGACAAAGAACTATAGGACAATAGGAAAATGATAGGGGAACACAAAAAGAATATCAATAATTAGATAGAAGTTATGAAAAGGAACCAAACAGAGCTGAAGACAATAGAGAAATAAAACTTTCCTAGAGGATTTCAGTAGCAGATTGGAGCTGGCAGAAGAGTCAGGGAACTTGAAGATAAGGCAATTGGAATCATTCAGTCTGAGGAGGAGAAAGAGGAAAGAATGAGGAAAAGTGACCAGAGCCTGGGGAACACAATCAAGTGCACCAGTATTGTGGGATTCCCAGAAGGAGAAGAAAGTGAAAAGGGGGCAAAGAGAATATTCAAAGAAATAATGACTCAAAACTTCCCCAATTTAAAAAGACAAAATAATAAAAAACAATAAACGAAAAAAACTTGCCCAATTTAAGAAAGCCATTAATATACACATCCAAGACACTCAGCAAATTCCTGACAGTAGAAACCCAATAGACCCACACTGCAACACACTACAACCAGATTGTCAAATACCAGAGATAAAGAGAGAATTCTGAAAGCTGAAAGAGGGAAGCAATGTGTCACATACAAGGGATCCTCAACAAGATTAAGTGCTAATCTCTCATTGGAAGCCACTGAGGCAAGAAAGCAGTGAGATGACATATTTAAAGTGCAGAAGGCAAAACCTTGCCAGCCAAGAATTCTGTATCCAGCCAAACTGTCTTTCAAAACTGAGGGAGGAATTAAGAATTCCTGGATAAACTAGGAATTCATCACCATTAAATAGGCCCTGTAAGAAATGGTAAAGGGAGTTCTGCAGGATGAAAGGAAAGGACATTAGACAATTGACTGAAGCTGTATGAAGAAATTAAGTTCTCCAGTCAAGATAATGACATGGGTAAATAACAGTACCAGTGCAATTGTGTTTTTTATTTGTAACTCTACTTTTTATTTCCTACAGAATCTAAAAGGCAAAAGCATAAAGTGTAATGAAACCTCAATGGCTTTGAAGTATAAATATTTAATTTGTGACAAAAACTACATAAAGAGGGGACAGAAGGGTAGAGGAACATAGGTTAAGTATGCTATTGAAGTTAAGTTGGTAGCAAATCAAAGAGATTATTATTGATTTAGAATGTTAAATTCTAATGTTAAATTTAAGTGCCATGGTAACCCCAAAGAAAATACCAGAGAATATGCAAGCTCATAGAGACAGAAAGTAGAGTGCAGGGAATTAGGGGTCATCTCCCTGCATCCTCTTTTATTGTGTGATGGTGTGTCAGTCTGTTTCCAGTTCCACACCTGGGGGAGATGTTATGTTTAATCAAAAGGCCCAACCAGACCTGAAACTGAGAAACTGGGGAGCAAGCAGCCCCAGATGCTTATCAGGGCAGGAAGCTCTCCATGGTAGGGCCACCAACCCAGGGGTGGATAGATACACCCCTAGGATACCGCAAACTTGTCTCTCATCTCCAATGTGAAGTAGGGCTTGTGGAGCTGGCATCTGCTGGCTCCAGCCCAAGAAGCTTGACCTGCCTAGAGACTGGCCACAATGGCATCTCTTCCCCTGATAAAGCAGCCATATCCTGGGATTCTCTGTGGTGCCTGAGTTCCCACAACATGCTGTGTAGCAACTTGCTCCAGAGGCTGGAGGGGGCGGGGGTGGTAGAGACAATAGGTGTAGGGTTTCTGTCAAGGTGAAGGGAAAGTTCTATGATAGACGGTGAGGGTACTGCAACATTATGGTATGATAAATCCCACTGAGTGTGTGCTTGGGAGGGGCTGGGATGGGAAGATATATGTTGTATATATATTTCCACAATTAAATGAAAGAGTGACTAAACACATAATGTCAATGAAATGCATGATCCTGGATGGGCTCTAAGAGTGGATGAGAAAAGGCTCAAAAGGGCATTATTGGGGACATATGAAGAAATTGGAATATAAACTGTAAGCTTTGTATTAGTGTTACATTTCTTGAACTTGGTAACTGTACTTAAGGTGATTACATAAGTGAATATTCTTTTTCTTAGGAACCATACATGTAAGTATTAGGTATCAAGGAGTATGATTCATGCAACCTGCTCCTCAATGTTCAGACAACAGATGATGATAGACAGCTAGATACAGAGATAGATAGATGGATTGATTGATAGATAGAAGCATAGATAAAATGACCTGACAAATGTGGCCAAATGTGAAATTGGTGGATTTTGATGTCTGGGGGCATATAGAGAGATATGTTGGAGTTCTCTGTATGGGGTTTGTTTCATTTTTGCAACTGTGCTATAAGTTTGAAATTATTTCAAAACAAAAAGTTTAAAAAAATCAAATACCGGGATGAGCATCTTTCTTTTTATAACTTTTGCTATATACTTGGTGTAGGTTCTTAGATGTTGAATTACTTGGCTAGAAGGTATGTGTTTAGGCTCTTTTGAGCTTAATGAATTTTCAAGACGACGGTGATAAAACTCACTTCCACCACTCTCCACCACTCCCCAGCACTGAACAGCAAAAACACATGGCAGTGAATTTGCTTAGTGTTTATTTTAAACTTTTGGATGTTCTACTTAGTTGATCTCTTCACCCTGAGAATTAAACTTTTGGCATAATTCTAGCCAAGTGTACAGGGCCTTCAGCATATATTGGGCCACAAGAGATACCTTTGCTTCATCTAATTTTTCCTTCCCTTATTTTGTCGCCCCCACCCCCACCCCACCCCCGCCACGCTGCTGAAGAGGGGCAGGAGTGGCGCTGGGCTGGAGCCGTTCAGGCGGCGTGGTAGACTAGACAGACACACAGAGCTAGGCCAGGAGGGAAAAGCGGGCTTACTCACCGGCGGGTGACCAGAGCTGTGCAATCAGCCTCCTCATCAAGGGCTTTTCTCACAGATTTTATTCCAGTTGAAACAAAGAAAGTTAATTATCAGGGTGCCATTCCTAAGGAGGGCCTGGGGAAATTAGTTTTTGCTTTAATCTTAAAATACATACGATGCCTGGGGTCTGGTGATCTTGGAGTGATAAGAATGAGTTGGGGTTTGGATGTGAATGTGCAGATAATGACGGATGTGAATAAAGATGAGGAAGTGCATAGTTTTACATTTTTGGTGGAGCTAAACCTGATTAATGTTAAATCTGTAGCTCTGTGTGCCTCCTGACAGGTGAGCAAGAGTTATATTAAAATTTTCTAACATTATAAGGTACTTAAAGCTGCATAATGTCATCATGTGACTACACCAGTTTGTTTGCCCATCATTAGTTGATGGACACCTGGGTTGTTTCCAGCTTTTGGCAACGGTGAATAATGTGGCTGTGAACATCGGTGTGCAGATGTCTGTTCGTGTCCCTGCTCTCAGTTCTTCTGGGTATATACCCAGCAGTGGTATTGCAGGGTCACGTGGCAAGTCTATATTCATCTTCTTTAGGAACTGCCAGACAGTCCTATTTATCTTTTTTTTTTTTTTGCTACTCATGAATTGGGTGTAAGGTCCAAGAAACCACCACCTACCACAAAATCTTTAAGATGTTTTCCTCTATTTTCTTCTGGTAATTTTATGGTCCTGGCTTTTATATTTAGGTCTTCGATCCATTTTGAGTTGATTCTTCTATAGGGAGTAAGATAAGTGTCCTCTTTCATTCTTTTGGTCATGGGTCTCCAGTTCTCACAGCACTATTTGTCAAAGAGACTGTTTTGTCCCATTAACATGGCTTTGGTAGGTTGGTTGAAAATCAGTTGGCCATAGAGGTGAGGGTGTATTTCTGGACTCTCAATTCTACTCCACTGATCGATATGTCTGTCTTTATGTCAGTACCATGCTGTTTTGACCACTGTAGCTTTGTAATATGTTTCAAGGTGAGGCAATGAAGTTCCTCCCACATTGCTCTTCTTTTTTAGAATGCTTTTGGCTATTCAGGTGCCCTTACCCTTCCAGATGAATTTGGTAATTGCCTTCTCTAATTCTGTAAAGTAAGCTGTTGGGATTTTGATTGGTATTGTGTTGAAACTATAAATCAGTTTGGGTAGGATTGACATCTTCATAATATTTAGTCTTCCAATCCATGAACACAGAATGTCTTTCCATTTGTTTAGGTCTCCACTGATTTCTTTTCACATTGTTTTGCAGCTCATCTCTCTCTGGGACCCTATGATCAAAGTTCTCTCCTTTGCTGTGTCTATGGAGCTCTCTCTATCCCCACGTATCTGCTGCTGCCTTCTGATTGTTTATGTAGCACACCAAGGGGCTGGGGACTCAACCCTGCACCCCCTAATGACATGGTCGAATCAAAGCCCTAATCTTGATTTAATCAAGTAAACATAAAGCCTTTGAATTTATTATTTAAAAAACAAAACAAACAAAACAAAACAAAAAAACAAAAAAAAAAACACATTGTTTTGTAGTTTTCTACATATAGGTCTTGTACTTTGGTTAAATTGATTCCTAGGTATTTGAATCTTTTTGTTGCTGTTTTTCCATTTTCCTTCTCAGATTGTTCAGTACAAGTGTAGAGAAACATTACTGATTTTTGTGTATTGATCCTGTATCCTGACACTTTGCTGAACTTGTTTATTTGCTCAAGTAGCTTTATCGTAGACATTTCAGAATTTTCTAGATATAGGATTACATCATTTGTAAATAGTGAGAGTTTTACTTCCTCTTTTCCTATTTGGATGCCTTTTACTTATTTATTTTTCTTCTCTAAATGCTCTAGCTAGAACTTCTAGCACAATGTTGAATAACAACAGTGATAGTGGGCATCACTTGTTCTTGTTCCCGATCTAAGAGGGAAAGCTTTCAACTTTTAACCATTGAGTATGATGTTGGCTGTGGGTTTGTCATACGTGCCTTTTATCAGATTGAGGAATATTCCTTCTATTCCTATCTTTCAAAGAATTTTTATCAAGAAAGGATGCTGAATTTTGTTGAATGCTTTTTCTGCTTTGAAATGATCATGTGGTTTTTTTTCCCTTTGATTTGTTAATGTGGTGTATTACATTGATTGATTTTCTTATGTTGAACCACCATTGCATACCAGGAATAAATCCCACTTGGTCGTGATGTACAAGTCTTTTGATATGCTTTTGGATTCGATTTGCAAGTATTTTGTTGAGAATTTTTGCATGTATGTTCATTAGAGAGATTGGTCTGTAATTTTCTTTTTTGTAGTATCTTTATCCGGCTTTGGTATTAGGGTGATGTTGGGTTCATAAAATGTGTTGGGTAATTTTCCCTTCTCTTCAATTTTTTTGGAAGAGTTTAAATAGGATTGGTGTTAAGAACAAAAAGAAAGTAAAGAAAGAACAAGACAAAAAAAAAAAGAGAAATAAACAGGATTGGTTTTTTAAATTTTTTTTTATTTTTTAAGATTTATTTGTTTTATTCTTTATCCATTTTTATCCCAGGGATCGAACCCAGGTCCCTCCATGTGGGAGACGGACGCCCAACCATTCGAGCCACATCCGCCCCCCAAGATTGGTATTAATTCTTCTTGAAATGCTTGGCAGAATTAACCTGTGAAGCCACCTGGTCATGGACTTTTCTTTGTTGTGAGAATTTTGATAACTGATTCAAACACTTTAGATGTGATTGGTTTGTTGAGTTCTCGTATTTCTTATAGTGCCAGTAGAGGTTGTTTGTGCATTTGTAGGAATTTGTCCATTTCATCTACGTTGTCTAGTTTGTTGCCATACAGTTTCTCATGATATCCTCTTAGGATTCTTTTTATATCTATGGGTTCATCATAACTTCGCTCCTTCCATTTCTGATTTTATTTTTTTGCATCTTCTCTCTTTTTTCTTTCTTTGTCTAGCTAGGAGTTTGTCACTTTTATTGATATTTTCAAAGAACCAGCTTTTGGTTTTGTGGATTTTCTCTATTTTGCTCTTGTTGTTCTCAATTTCATTTATTTCTGCTCTAATCTTTATTATTTTCTTCCTTCTGCTTGCTTTAGAAATGGTTTGCTGTTCTTTTTCTAGTTTCTTCAGTTGTTCAGTTAGATATTTGAGTTTAGGGCTCTAAATTTCCCTCTCAGCACTGCCTTCGCTGTTTCCCATAAATTTTGATAAGCTGTTTCCCGTTTTCATTCCTTTTAATATATTTACCAATTTCACTGCAATTTCTTCTTTGACCCACTGAATATTTAGGAGTGTGTTGTTCAGTCTCCACATATTTGCAAATTTACCTCTTTGTATCTACTATAAATTTCCAGTTTCATTCCATTATGATCTGAGAGGGTGCTTTGTATAATTTCGATCTTTTTATATTTATTGAGAGCTGTATTGTGACCTAACATGTGGTCTATCCTGGAGAAAGATCCATGGGCACTTGAGAAGAACGTATAACCCGCTGAGTTTGGATGCAGTGTTCTGTATATGTCTGTTAGGTCTAACTTGTTTATCATATTGTTCAAGTTCTCTGTGTCCTTGTTGATCTTCTGTCTAGTTGTTCTATCTAATGATGTGAGTGGGGTGTTGAAGTCTCCAACGATTGTTGTAGAAATGTCTATTTCTCCTTTCGGTTTTGCCAGAGTTTGCCTCATGTATTTTTGGGCACCCTGGTTAGTTGCCTAGGTATTTATGACTATTATTTCTTCCTGGTGGATTGTCCCTTTTATTAATATATAATGGTCTTCTGTATCTCATAGCTTTTTTACATTTAAAGTCAGTTTTGTCTGATATTAGTATAGCTACCCCCCCTTTTTTTTTTGTTATTATTTGCATGTAGTATCTTTTTCCAACCTTTCGCTTTCAGCTGGTTTTTTTTTTTTTTTTTTTTTTTTTTTTCCAGCTGGTTTGTATCCCTGGGTCTAAGGTGAGTCTCTTGTAAGCAGCATATGGATGGCTTATATACTTTTTTTTTTTTTAATTTACTTTTTTT
>JAKSZT010000089.1:331804-345784 GCA_026826555.1 Tolypeutes matacus | reverse complement strand
TTTTTTTTTTTTTTTTTTTGTTCTATTTGTTTTTATTTTATTTTATTTATTTTTATTTTTTTTATTTCTTATATACTTTTTAATTCACTCTGTCAGGCTATATTTTTTTTTTCAGGAGGTACTGGGGATTGAACCCAGGACCTCATACATGAGAATCAGATGCTCGACCTCTGAGCTACATCTGTTCCCCAATAAGAGTTGTTTATTTTTGTTTTGTTTTGTTTGTTTGCTTGTGTTTAGGAGTTACTGGGCATTGAACAAGGGACCTCATACTTGGGAAGCAGGTGTTCAACTACTTGAGTTACATCTGCTCCCTCAGCCTATATTTTTTGATTGGGGAGTTTAATCCATTCACATTCAATGATATTACTGTAAATGCATTATATGCTTCCACCATTTTATTCTTTGGCTTTCATTTGTCATATCTTATTTTCATCTGTCTTTTTACTTTTTTGGTTACCCTTTCTGCTATTCTTTCCTCTATACTCTCCTCCAAGTCTCTCTTTCCTGTCTTTTTCTTTTAGGCTGTAAGGCTTCCTTTAATATTTCTTGCAAAGGTGGGTTCTTTTTAATGAACTCTCTTAGTTTCTGTTTGTTTGTGAATATTTTATACTCACCTTCATATCTGAAGGACAATTTTGCTGGATAAAGAATTCTTGACTGGCACTTTTTCTCTTTCAGTATCCTAATTGTATTATATCACTGTTTTCTCACCTCCTTGGTTTCTGATGATAAATCTGCAATAAGTCTTACTGGGTGTCACTTGTGTGTGATGGTTTGCTTCTCCCTTGCTGCTTTCAGATTTTCTCTTTATCTTTGGCATTTGACATTCTGAGTAGTGTGTGTGTCTTGTAGTAGGTGTATTCAGATTTATTCTGATTGGGGTATGCTGCACTTCTTGGACATGTAAATTCATTTCTTTTGAGAGAGTTGGGAAATTTTCAGCTATTATTTTCTCAGATACTCTTTCTGTCCCTTTTCCCTTCTCTTCTCCTTCTGGAACTCCCAGGAAATATATGTTGTTGCATTTTGTCTTATCATTCAACTCCCTGAGCCCCTGCTCAATTTTTTCCATTCATTTCTCTCTCTGTTCTTTTCTCTCTTCTATTTCAGCAGTTCTGTATTCTGTATCACTTATTCTTTATTCTGTTATTTTGAGTTTGCTGTTGTATGCCTCTAATGTGTTTTTTTAAATCTCACCTATCATGTCTCTCATTCCCAAGAGGTGTTACTTTTTGTTTTTAGTATATTTTTATTTTTTCTAAAAGATACTTAAATTACATAAAATGTTACATAAAAAATATAAAAATATAAAAATATAAGGCATTCCTATATGTCCCACTCCCCGCAGCTCCCACTTCTCCCAAATTAACAACGTCTTTCACTGGTGTGGTACATTCATTTCAACTGATGAACACATTTTGGAGCATTGCCACTAAAGATGGATTATAGTTTACATTGTAGTTCACACTCTCTCCCACTCAATTCTTAGGTTATGGCAGGATATATATATATATAATGTCCTTATCTGTCATTGCAGTGTCATTCAGGACAATTCCAAGTCCTGAAAGTGCCCCCATATTATACCTCTTCCTCACTCTTCCTGCCTTCAGCACCCCCAGTGGCCACTGTCTCCACATCAATGATATTTCTTCTATTGCTAGAGTCACAATAAGTCTATAGTAGAATACCAGTAAGTCCACTCTAGTCCATATTTTATTCCCCAATCCTGAGGATTCTCGGATGGTGATGCCCACTCAATCTCTAATTGAGAGGGGTTTTGATCCCTTATGGCTGATGGATGGGGCTCTCTTGCTTGCAGTTGCACCCTCTCTCAGTTCCTTGGTGTGGTGGTTGTCCATCCTCACCTCCTTGTTAGTTGTCCTGGGTGAGTCCAATGAACTGGAGAGTAGGTGTTGCAACTCTGCTGAGGCTCAGGGCCCAGCTGGCGCATGGAGAGCCCAGAGATTCAAGTCTATTGGGTGTACACCTACCAACTCCAGCACCAACTATAGGTTCAAGTAGAAGGGACAGAAGAGGCTTGTGTAGAGAAGTCACAACTGAATCCAATTTTGTCACACTTGGGAGAACAGACTCCAAAGTAGGGTCTACTGGCAAGGCTCTGTTACTTTTCTATTCAGGTTTTCAAATTCTTCTTTGTGCTCACTCCATGTCTTCTTGATGTCCTTTATTTCTTTAACCATATTGTCTTTCAGCTCACTAATTTGATTTTGGAAATTTGTGTGCATATTGTTGATTAATTTTCTCAAATCCTGTGTCTCATCTAGGGCTTTGCTATATTCCTTTTCTTGAGCCATTTCTTCCATTTTATTAGTATGGCTTGTAATTTTTTGCCAATATCTAGGCATCTGATTAGGATGGTCAGATTACTCAGATCCTCAATTTCTCTCTCTTTCATAGGGATTTAGTGGCAGGAGGCTGTGCGTGACTGCTGTTTTTTCATTCTTGGTTCAACGTGTTCTGTGTCTTTAGGATTGTCCCTGTTATTTGCTCATATCTGGGCCATGGACCCAGGAATGGGTTGCAGACCTGCTTCCTAGAGCCTTGGGGAGGGGAGAGGCTGTAAAGGCTGGGAGAAGCCTCTTTGTTTACTTTTAATTTCCTCACATGCACGTGCTTGGTCCGCCAGCAGTCCGCCCTTTGGCAGCCCTCTCAGTTCAATGCCTGAACCAGTGTGTTTGCTGCAACACAGACCAGATCAATGTGATGGAGGATCCTGCCTGGAGGCTGAGAGCCTCGTAATTCAAACTTCCTCAGAGGCAGTTCTCCAACCTTTGTTGGCAACTCTCTCCCTTTTCCTGGGTAGGAAATAATTCCACTCTCCATTGAGAGGGTCCAATCTCTTTAGTCCCTTGCTGGTTCCTAAGGTAAACAATGGTGCAGTCCCCCAGCCTGGAAGGGCTCCTGGGACATCAGACCAAATCTGTGGGTCAAGTTAGTATTACTACTAACTATAGTCCGTATATTCCTCCCCTATACATTTCTTAAGGATTTATTTATTCATTTACTCTTATCCATTTTTACACACACACACCCCAGCCTGTTTTTGGCGTTTTTGTGTCCATTCACTGGGCAACTCTCCGTGTCCATTTCCTACCCTCTCTTCTCATCCTTCTCCGACTGTCTTCACTGGGATTCGATCCTCGGAATCTCCGATGTGGGAGAGAAGCATCCTACCGCCTGTGCTACCTTAGTTCTTGGTTTTTCAGCGCGTCTCATCTTGGCTCTCTCTTGTGTCACTCTCCTGTTACGTCATCATCTTGCTGCGTGGCTTGCGGGACTTGGCGACGCACCCGCACATGGGGCCTGGCGGCTCACCCACGGACGGGGCCTGGTGGCCCATGTGCCTTCTATATTTTCCTTTTTTAAAATTTTTACGGTGAGGTCCCAGGGATCAAACCCAGATCCCTCCATATGAGGAAGAGATGCCCAACCACCCAAGGCAAAAAATTCGTCCCCCTGCTATATCTCTTAAAGTTGACCAAAAATACCGGAAGTTATAGTTTTTTCCCATACAGGATGGTCATATAATAAATCAGGCTTAGTTTATCACCAGCATTCTGAAAACCAGACCTAGGGAGGAAAACTAGGTCTGGGGACACATGCAAGGTTTCTAATATAGCGAATGTTTAGCCTACCCTGATTATCACAAAATCAGGTCAGCGAGAATATTCACATAAATTTTTTTTTTTAATTGAAGCATATCATTCATACATGAACATGCATAAACAATAAGTGTTTAGTAAAAGTTGTGAACTTACAAAATAAACATGCATAACATCATAGAGGGATCCCATATATCACCCGTCCACCAACACCTTGAATTTTTGTGAAACATTTGTTACAAAGCATGCAAGAGCATCATTAAAATATTACTAATAACTATAGTCCATATCTTACATTTGGTGTATTTTTCCCCCAACCCATCTGATTATTTTTTATTATATTTTTATTAGAGAGATTGTGAACTTACAAAACAATCATGCATATATGTAGAATTCCCATACAACACCCTTTTACCAACACAATGCACAATGGTGGAATATTTGTTACAGATTATGAGATAATATCATGAGACGTTTACCACCAACCTTGAGTTAATTTTAGTATAAGGTGTGAGGTAAGGGTACTCTTTCTTTCTTTTGGCTATGGATATCTGGTTCTCCCAGTACCATTTGTTGAATAGTCCAATAGACTTTTTTTTTTTCTGTACATTTAATAATTGAAAATATAAACAATTAAAAACTAAAAAGTAAACACAGATGAATAAATACATACATTTCTCAATTAAATGTACTGGGTACATATAATTTTTTTTTTTTGACTCAAACAATATATTATACAATATATTTGGTTCATAGTAATGCATTCATACAGTATTTGTCCTTTTGTGCTTGGCTTCCTTCGCTCAACATAATGTCCTCCAGGTTCATCCATGTTGTCATATGCTTTATGACTTCATTTCTTCTGACACCTGCATAATATTCCATCGTGTGGATAGAACACAGTTTGTTTATCCATTCATCTGTTGATGGACACCTGGGTTGCTTCCACCTTTTGGCAATGGTGAATAATGTGGCTATGAACATAGGTGTGCAGATGTCTGTTCATGTCACTGCTCTCAGTTTTTCTGGGTATATACCCAGTAGTGGTATTGCAGGGTCACGTGGCAAGTCTATATTCAACTCTAGGAACTGCCAAACAGTCCTCCACAGTGGCTGTGCCATTCTGCATTCCCACCAACAGTGAAGAAGTGTTCCTATCTCTCCACATCCTCTCCATCACTTGTAGTTCTCTGTCTTTTTAAGAGTGGCCATTCTGATAGGTGTGAAATGATATCTCATTGTAGTTTTGATTTGCGTTTCCCTAATTGTTAGTGAAGTTGAACATTTTTCCATGTGTTTTTTTGCCATTTGTAATTCTTCTTTGGACAAATGTCTATTCAAGACTTTTGCTCATTTTTTAATTGGGTCATTCATCTTTTTATTGTTGAGTTATAGCAACTCTTTATAAATCATGGATCTTAAACCCTTATTGAATATGTGATTTCCAAATATTTTTCCCAAGTCAGCTGCCTTTTTACCCTTTGGCAAAGTCCTGTGAGGTGCAAAAGTGTTTAATTTTGAGGAGGTCCCATTTATCTATTTTTCCTTTTGTTGCATGTGCTTTGGGTGTAAGGTCCAAGAAACCAACACTTATTACAAGGTCTTGAAGATGTTTCCCTACATTTTCTTCTAGTAGTTTTAAGATCCTGGCTTTTATATTTAGATCTTTGATCCATTTTGAGTTGATTCTTGTATAGGGGGTGAGATAGGGTCCTCTTTCATTCTTTTGGTTATAGATATCCAGTTCTCCCAACACCATTTGTTGAAGAGTCTGTTTTTTCCCATCAGCGTGGGCTTGGTAGGTTTGTCAAAAACAAGTTGGCTGTATAGGTGAGGGTTTATTTCTGGATTCTCAATTCTATTCCACTGATCAATGTGTCTATCTTTGTGCCAGTACCATGCTGTTTTGACCACTCTAGCTTTGGAATATGTTTCCAGATCAGACAGTGAAATTCCTCCCATGTCACTCTTCTTTTTTAGAATGCTTTTGGCTATTTGGGTGCACTTACCCTTCCCGAATAATTTGGTAATTGCCTTCTCTAATTCTGTAAAGTAAGCTATTGGGATTTTGATTGGTATTGCGTTGAATCTGTAGATCAGTTTAGGTAAGATTGACATCTTCACAATATTTATTCTTCGAATCCATGAACATGGAATGTCTTTCCATTTGTTTAGGTCTTTTTAATTTCTTTTAGCATTGTTTTGTAATTTTCTGCATATAGGTCCTGTACTTCTTTGGTTAAATTAACTCCTAGGAATCTGATTCTTTTTGTTGCTATTGAAAATGGAATTTTTCCCCTGATTTCCTCCTCAGGTTGTTCAGTACTAGTGTACAAAAATGTTACTGATTTTTGCGTGTTGATCTTGTATCCTGCCACTTTGCTGAACTCATTTATTAGCTCAAGTAGCTTTGTTGTGGATACTTCAGGATTTTCTAAATACAGGATCATGTCATCCACAAACAATGAGAGTTTTACTTTCTCTTTTCCTATTTGGATGCCTTTAATTTTTTTTCTTGTCTAATTGCCCTAGTTAGAACTTCTAGTACAATGTTGAATAACAGTGGTGAAAGTGGGCATCCTTGTCTTGTTCCCGATCTTAGAGGGAAAGTTTTCAACCTTTCCCCATTGAGTATGATGTTGGCTGTGGGTTTTTCATATATGCTTTTTATCATATTGAGGAATTTTACTTCTATTCCTATCTTATCAGGAAAGGGTGCTATATTTTGTCAAGTGCTTTTTCTGCATCTATAGAGATGATCATGTGTTTTTTTCCTTCAATATGTTAATGTGGTGTATTACATTGATTGATTTTCTTATATTGAACCAGCCTTGCATAGCAGGAATAAATCCCACTTGGTTGTGATATATAAGTCTTTTGATATGCTGTTGGGTTTGATTTGGAAGTATTTTGTTGAGAATTTTTGCATCTATGTTCATTAGCGAGATTGGCATTTAATTTTCTTTTCTTGTAGTATCTTTATCTGGCTTTGATATTAGGGTGATGTTGGCTTCATAAAATGTTTTGGGTAATTTTCCCTTCTCTTCAATTTTTTGGAAGAGTTTAAACAGGATTGGTGTTAATTCTTTTCAAGTGCTTGGTAGAATTCACCTGTGAAGCCATCTGGTCTTGGACTTTTCTTTGCTGGGAGATTTTTGATGATGAATTCAATCTCCTTAAATGTGATTGGTTTGTTAAATTCTCGTATTACTTATAGCGTCAGTGTAGGTTGGTTGTTTGTTTCTAGGAATTTGTCCATTTCACCTAGATTGCCTAGTTTGTTGCCATATAGTTTCTCATTATATACTCTTATGATTCTTTTTATTTCTGTGGGGTCAGTTGTAACTTCCCCCCTATCAATTCTTATTGTATTTATTTGCATCTTCCCTTTTTTTTTTTTTTTTTTTTAGACTAGCTTGGGGTTTGTCAATTTTATTGATCTTCTCAAAGAACCAGCTTTTGGTTTTGTTGATTTTCTCTACTGTTTTTTTGTTCTCATTTTCATTTATTTCTGCTCTAATCTTTATTATTTCTTTCCTTCTTTTTGCTTTGGGATTGGTTTGCTGTTCTTTTTCTAGTTTCTCTAGTTGTTCAGTTAAATCTTTGAGTTTAGCTTTTTCTTCTTTTTTAATATAGGCATTTAGGGCTATAAATTTCCCCTCTCAAGACTGCCTTCACTATATCTCATATGGTTTTTTTTTTTTTTTTTTTTTTTTTTTACCGGGAGGTCCCAGGGATCGAACCCGGGTTCCTCCATATGGGAGACGGACACCCAACCAGTTAAGCCACATCCGACCCCAATCTCATATGTTTTGATACGTTGTTTTCTCATTTTCATTTATCTCAATATATTTACTGGTTTCACTTGCGATTTCTTTTTTTTTTTTTTTTTTAAAGATTTCATTTATTTATTCATTTATCCCCCCCTTGCTGCCCGCGCTCGCCGGGTCAGCCAACCACGCCGCGCGGGCAGGCCCGCCCTCACCAGGAGGCCCCGGGAACCGAACCCGGGGCCTCCCATATGGTAAACGGGAGCCCCACTGACCGAGCCACAGCCGCTTCCCTTGCGATTTCTTTTTGACCCACTGATTATTTAGGAGTGTGTTGTTCAGCCTCCACACATTTGTGAATTTACCTCTTTGCTGTCTATTATTGATTTCCAGTTTCATTCCATTATGATCTGAGAAGGTGCTTTGTATAATTTCAATCTTTTTATATTTATTGAGAGCTGCATTGTGACCTAACATGTGGTCTATCCTGGAGAAAGATCCATGGGCACTTGAGAAGAATGCATAACCCGCTGAGTTTGGATGCAGTGTTCTGTATATATCTGTTAGGTCTAGCTCGTTTATCATATTGTTCAAGTTCTCTGTTTCCTTGTTCATCTTCTGTCTAGTTGTTCTATCTAATGATGTGAGTGGTGTGTTGAAGTCTCCAACAATGATTGTAGAGATGTCTATTTCTTTTTTTTTTTTTAAGATTTATTTATTTACTTTATCCATTTTAAACCCCCCTTCCCCATTTGCTGTTTTGTGTCCATTCGCTGGGCAATTCTCTGTGTCTGTTTCCTGCCATCTCTTCTCATCCTCCTCCTCCAGTCTTCACCAGGATTCGATCATGAAGACCTCCGATGTAGGAGAGAGGTGTTCTGCCACCTATGCCACCTCGGTTCCTGGTTTTCAGAGCTTTTGGAGCATCTTGTCTTGCCTCTCCCCTGTTATGTCATCATCTTGCTGCATGGCTCCCAGGTCCTGGCGGCTCACCGGCACACAGAGCCTGGCAGCCCATGCGCCTTTTTTATATATTTTTTACCGGGAGGTCCTGGGGATCAAAACCAGGTCCCTCCATATGGCAGACGGACGCCCAACCATCTGAGCCACATCTGCCCCCCAGTGTTGTCTATTTCTTCCTCCAGTTTTCCCAGAGTTTATTTCATGTATTTTTGGGCACCCTGCTTAGGTGCATAGATATTTATGACTGTTATATCTTCCTGGTGGATTGTCCCTTTTATTAAGATATAATGGCCTTCTGTAGCTCTTATAACTTTTTTGCATTTAAAGTCTGTTTTGTTTGATATTAGTATAGCTACCCCTGCTCTTTTCTGGTTACTATTTGTGTGGAGTATCTTTTTCCAACTTTCACTTTCAGCTGCTTTGTATCCCTGGGTCCAAGATGAGTTTCTTGTAAGCAACATATGCATGGCTGACGTTTTTTTTTAATCCATTCTATCAGCCTGTATCTTTTGATTGGGGAGTTTAATCCATTCACATTCAATGATATTATTGTAAATGCACATTTATTTCCTCCATTTTATTCTTTGATTTTCATATGTTATCTTATTTTTGTCCATCTTTTTACTCTTTTGGTTATCCTTTCTGCTATTCTTTCTTCCATACTCTTCTCCTAGCCTTTCTCTCCTGTCTTTTCCTTTCAGGTTCTAATGTTTCCTTTAGTATTTCCTGCAAAGGTGGATTATTTTGTTATGAACTCTCTTTGTTTCCATTTGTTTGTGAACATTTTATACTTGCCTTCATATTTGAAGGACAGTTTTGCTGGATAGAGAATTCTCGGCTGGCAGTTTTTCTCTTTCAGTTTCTTCATTGTCTCATACCACCATCTTCTCACCTCCATGGTTTCTGAAGAGAAATCTGCACTACGTCTTACTGGACATCCCTTGTATGTGATCGTTTGTTTCTCCCTTGCAGCTCTGAGAATTTTCTCTTTATCTTTGACATTTGACATCTGAGTAGTATGTGTCTTGTAGTAGGTCTATCTGGATTTATTCTCTTTGGGGTACGGTGTGCTTCTTGGACATGTAAGTTCATTTCTTTCATGAGAGTCGGGAAATTTTCAACTATTATTTCCTTAACTACTCTTTCTGCCCCGTTTCCCTTCTCTTCTCCTTCCGGAACTCCCATGACACATATGTTGTTGCGTTTTGTGTTGTCATTCAACTCTCTGATCCCCTGCTCAATTTTTTCCATTCTTTTCTCTATCTATTCTTTTCTCTCTTCAACTTTAGCTGTTTCATCTTCAGTATCACTTATTCTTTCTTCTATCATTTTGAGTCTGCTGCTGCATGCCTCAAGTCTGTTTTTGATCTCACCTGTTGTGTCTTTCATTCCCATGAGCTCTGTTACTTTTCTGTTCTCGGTTTCAAATTCTTCTTTGTGTTCGCTCAATGTCTTCTTGATGTCATTTATCTCTTTAACTATATTGTCTTTCAACTCATTAATATGCTTTTGGAAATTTGTGTGCATCTCCTTGATTAGCTCTCTCAGGTTCTGCATCTCTTCTGGGCCTTTGATGTATTCCTTTTCTTGGGCCATGTCTTCTCTTTTCTTAGTATGGCTTATAATTTTTTGCTGATATCTAGACATCAGATTACGATGTAGTTTACTCAGATGCTCAATTTCTTTCTCTTTTTTAGGGAGTTAGTGGCAGGAGGCTGTGAGTTACCACAGCTCTTTGATTTTTGGCTCAACCTTGATTGTTAGGATTGTACTGCTGGTTGCTCAAAACTGGGCACTGGACCCAGTAATTGGTTGTAGAGTCGCTTCCTAGGGCCTTGGGCAGGGAGGCTATAGAGGCCAGGAAAAAGCCTCTCCTACTTTTTATTTTTTTTTTATTTTTTATTTTTTTATTTTACCAGGAGGTCCCAGGGATCAAACCCAGGTCCTTCCATATAGGAGATGGACACTGAACCATTTCAGCCACATCCGCCTTCATACTTATTTTAAATTTTCTTGCGTGCACTTCCTTGATCTGCTAGGAGATGGTGCTCTTTGGCAGCTCTCAATTCAATGCCTGATGGAGTGTATTTGTTGCAACACAGACCAGATCAATGTGATAGAGTTTCCTGTCTGGAGGCTAGGAGCCTTGTAATTCAAACTTTCTCTGAGACAGTTTTCCAGCCTTCTCTGGCAGCCCCCTCCCTTTTCCCAGCTAGGAAATATTTCCCCTCCCTTCTGAATCCTCAACAATCAGTCCCTGTTAGTAGAGGAGGAGATTGGGAGGTTTGTATATATTTAGCCCCTTGCAGGCTCCAAGGCAAATAATGGCGCAGCCCCACCTGGTCTGGAAGGGCTCGTGGGGCACAGCAGACCAATTTTGTGGGTCAGAAGCTCAGTGTGCCTCAGGCTGTGTCCCACGCTCTCCCCTTTCCTGGGGTGGTGGATCTCTGGATCCCCCTTTGTCTGTAGTCACAGGCCCAGAGGCCTGAGAATTCTAAAGTGTCCTTAGTGTGGGGAGGGTGCCGGCAGCAGCAGCTGCTAGTGTCAACTCACGGTTCTGTTGTCACGATTTCCCTCTTTTGCCCCTCTCTCCTCTGGGTGGTGTCCAGACTTCGCTTGCTGTACTAAACCCTAGAAGATCTATTTCAGAGCTGTTTCAGCCTGTCCTCTAGCTATTTTTCTGGAGGAGAAGAGATTCCTGTGTCTTAGTAGTCTGCCATCTTCCCAGAAGTGCAATAGTCTTTTTTTATACAATGTTTAAGACCAGAAAATAACCCAGGAATCTTATGAATGGTCCAAAGCTTAAATTAGACTTGCCAACATTGAATTTGATCATAGTAATCTTGAGGGCAAAATCTATTTTCATTTAGAATTTCCTGTAAAGTTATGAAAGCACTCCTATCAGGAGCCATCGATGCCCCCTGGCAGTAACTTGCCTGTTATATCAAAGCTGGCCTTTGCCTGATGCAGTATGTATGTGTAGTGAAGCTTCTTTATTCACGTAGTCCCTCCCAATATAGCTGAAAACTCAGTGAAGCTGAGCTGGGCTCCCAGGAGCTGGGGTAGTTCAGTGTTTGAGAGCAGGGGCCTTTAACCAGGCAGGCCCTGGGTTGAGTGCTGCCTCTGCTGCTCACGATCATAGGGAGCAAGTAAGGTAACTTCTCTAGGTGCTAGTACACATTTACTGAGGGGTCACATTAGGTGAAGGTTGGTGACAGTGTTTGGACCTGTGCTTGGCACATGGAAAGTTCTCCCTGTGAGTTGTTGTTGTAAAGGTGAAGTTTAGGGAATGTTTGATGGTGTTACATCCTGCTAGAATGCTGCCTTGAATATCGCCTCTTTCTCTTTGAGATTTCCAAGGGCAGAGCTTTATTTGGAACTCAGTTCTTATTCAGCATCAGGATATTCATATTGGAGATAAACCTTACAGGTACGATGAATGCAGGAAAGTCTTCAGCACAGACTCACAACTTAGTAGACACCAAAGGATTCATACTGGAGAGAAACTCTATCAATGTCACAAATGTGGGAAGCGGATGTGGCTCGGTCAGTGGGGCTCCCGTTTACCATATGGGAGGCCCCGGGTTCGGTTCCCGGGGCCTCCTGGTGAAGGCGGGCCCGCCTGCACGGTGTGGTTAGCTGACCCAGCGAGCACAAGCAGCAAGGGGGGGATAAATGAATAAATAAATAAAATCTTAAAAAAAAAAATGTCACAAATGTGGAAAAGCTTTTGCTCAAAGTTCAATACTCATTCGACATCAGAGAACACACACAGGAGAAAAACCTTATGTGATGGTTAGGCTAATGTGTCAACTCGGCCAGGTAGTTGTGTCCAGGTGTTTGTTCCAGCAAGCACTGGGCTAATTGTAATACAAGAGCATTTATGGACTTCGATCACCAGTGAGTTTACTGCGTGGATGGCTGATTACATCTGCATCAATCAGGGAGATTACATTATCAATGGGTGGTGCTTTTATCCAATCAGTTGAATGACTTAAAAGTGGAAGTGATTTCAACATTCAGGGAGAATTTCCCAGCTCCTCCTTGGACAGGCAACTTCTCTCAGAGACTCATCAACGACCTTTCATCGGAGCCCCTGGTTTGCAGCCTGCCTGCGGAACCTGGACTTGTGCATCCCCACGGTCGCGTGAGAGACTCTTTTAGAGTTACATATTATTCACAGATATCTCCTGCTGATTCTGTTTCCCGAGAGAACCCTGACTAATACCCCTTATAAGTGTAGTCAATGTTTAAAAAGCTTCAGCCAGAGAGCAGATCTTATTCTGCACCAGAGAATTCATGCTAGAGAGAAACCCTATGGGCGTGATAAGCGCGAGAAGCCTTCAGTCAGAGCTCCCATATTATTCTACATTGGAGAACTCAACACTGGAAAGTAACCTTATCAATGTAATGATGTGGGATGATGTCCTTCAACCGGAGTTCGCTGCTTATCCAGTATCAGAGCATTCATCTTTGAGGATGGCTATGGCAGAGTCTGAGTTGTGGCTAAATTTTCAATCAGAGGTTACAGCCTAATAAGCACAAATGGGCTTCACATTGAGTTGCTTTGTGCCAGAAAAGCATTCCAGTATAAGTGTGGAAGCACTGAAGCTGAGTGTGCTCACTTTTCTTTAGCACCATGGAATCCATATACGACAGTGATTTCATGACTGTGAGGAGCTTCAGCTCAGCTTGATTTTAATTCAACCTCAGAGAATTCCTTTGCGGCAAGGGTTCTTAACCTGTTTTGTTCCACGGATCCCTTTGCCCGACGAGTGAAATGAATACTGCTGTAATTTATTTATCGCATACATTCATGAGTGAAGGAAATGCTAGATTTCAGATAGAGGTTAGAGAAAATAAAGATAACAAGCTGATTTTTTTTTTTTCCAATTCAAGCACATGGGCCCCCTGAAATCTTTGCACAGACTCCTTGGGGTGTGGACCCCTGGTTAGGAACCCGCGCTTTAAGGAATATAATGGATTGGGAAAGTCATGATCGTATCTCCTGACCCTTCATTAGGTCTGTCACAGTCAGCTGATTAGAGTCTGGGAATGGAAGCGGCGTTAGGCGGGCTCCTGGGCCAGACCTTGGCCGACTGGCCGTCGCGGCGCTGGGCACCCGGCCTTCCCCCGCCCCAGCCAGGCCCCTTCACCTGAGCCGACGCCGCCTCTGGTCGGACCGGCTGCACGGGCGGGGCGCGGCCGCCGGGGGGCAGCGGCCTGTGCCTCTGGTCCCTAACTCTAAGCCCTATCGGCTTCGCGGCCTTGTGCCCGGCTGCGGGCGGCGCAGAGGCTTCCCCAGGCTGCGCCCCTCGCCCCGCGGAGGGCAGACCAGCGAGGGGCTGGTCCTCCTGGCTGCCTAGAGCGGCCGTGGGCCGCGGGTCCCCCCGGCTGCGTGGCCCGAGCCGCGTGAGCCCCTCGCGACGCCCGGCGTGTGGCAGGTAACTTGTAAAGTTCCCGTGTTCAGGCTGAGAACCTCGCCGGGCTCCCGCTCTGCAGTGGCAGAGCCGGGTGTGGAGGGGCTTGTCCGCGTCGTCGTGAACCGTGGCCGGCAGAGGCGCGGCCCGCGCAGGCCGCGGGGACACTGGGCCGCGGGGGACACTGGGCCGCGGGGACAC
>JAKSZT010000089.1:321045-331794 GCA_026826555.1 Tolypeutes matacus | reverse complement strand
GGGCTTCTCTCCCAGGGAGGACGGGTTAGGTAAGGCGCCGTCAGCCGCGGGAGAGGACGGTTCAGCGTGCGGGACACGGGGGACTGCGATGTCATTCTTTCTCACGTTCACATGAGATGGTGGGGGAGAAGCCCAGTGTGATTTGAGAAGCAAAAATTTCCAGGATATTTCAGACCAAATGACATATAAGAGACTTCACCTGCCTGCAAGAGAACAACTCCAAAGCTTTTTTGACAGGCTCCATTTTTGTGGTTTCTGGGAAGAATGAGATTCTGAAGCCCATTATCTGGAATCCTCGGGCAAAGGGAAAGATAAGGAGGCCTTGAAGGGTTGTAGCTGCAATCCTGGACAAGCTGCAGGTGAATGTAGGACAGAGCCATGGGAGTTTTCCACCCCAGCTGAGCGATTGTTGGGCAAGAGTTCAGCCCCACAGTAGGCAACGTGGTGATGTTGGCTTTCCTTGGTGCTTCCCTTCTGGCTGGGGTGCTGGATGAGAAGCTGTGTGTGCCCCAGTCTAGGGAGCCTCAGGACCAGTTCTCTCCACGCATGTTTCACACACAGTCACCTGAATCCTCTTTACTTCTGACCTTATAATCAGTAAGCCCCTGAGAGCTAAAGAACCAGAAGACAGGCCCTGGCCCTAAATTAGATTATATACAAGCAGCCATCTCATTATTAACTGCTGGATGCACCTAAGAAAAACCTGTCTCAAGGAGTGTTAGCAGCAAGGGGGGTGTGAATATTTGTCAGGAAATCACACCAGGCTGCACTTGTGCAGTGTTATTGCGTGTTCTCCTGCCGATCAGGGGCATGGATTCAGCCCGTAGACAGTGCAGAGGATGGTTCTTACGTCACCATCAGCATTCAGCCACTGCTGGGAGGACACAGATGGGATGGGGAGAACAAGGAGCCACCTGGAGGATTGGGGAACAGGGCCTACCTTAGGGTGGGCGTCCAATGCAGGTCCCCTGCAGAGTGTAGGAATGTGGAGTTGTGAGTTAGAGGGAACACAGTCCATAAGACTGCCCTCAATTCTGACACCAGTCGCAAGTTTGGGGGTTACCAAACTTAATTCTCTGGAACTACTCATAGAACTCACTGAAAGCTGTTATATGATTACAATTTATTACAGAGAAAGGATACAGATTAAAATCCACCCAGGGAAGAGGTGCATAGGACAGAGTCCAGGAAAAGTACCAAATGTGGAACTTCCATTGTCCTCTCCTAGTGGGGTCAGGTCAGTGTTACCATCTGTATTAGTCAGCCAAAGGGGTGCTGATGCAAAATACCAGAAATGGGTTGGTTTTTATAAAGGGTGTTTATTTGGAGTAGAAGCTTACAGTTACTGGGCCATAAAGCATAAGTATCTTCCCTCACCAAAGTCCATTGCACGTGTTGGAGCAAGACGGCTGCCGATGTCTGCCAGGGTTCAGGCTTCCCGGGTTCCTCTCTTCCCAGGGCTGCGTTTCTCTCCGGGCTCAGCTCCTCAGTTTCCTCCACAAGGTCAGCTCTAGGCTTTGCTTCTCTCCACAAGGCCAGCTGTAGACTATCAGACGAATGGCTTGTCTCTATCCCGGGGCCTTCTCTCTTTCCTCACGACTAAACTCTTACTTCCCAGGACTCCAGCACAAGACTCCAACATCAAAACTGCAACTCAAAACTGCTCCCTCTGTCTTTTGCTGTGCCTTTTATATTTGATTCCCCCACCCTCCAAGGGGTGGGGCTCAACGCCCTACTGACGTGGCCCAGTTAATGCCCTAATCATAACTTAATCATGCCCAGATTAGCAGACCAGTTGACAAGCATAACCCAATATATGTTTTTGGAATTCATAATTACATCAAACTGCCAAACAGCTACACCATCCCAGCATCAATGTGTGATGGTACACACGGAGTATTGCCATCCAGAGAAGCTCACTGGAACCTCAGAGTCCAGAGTCTTTATTGAGGCTCTATCATGTAGACGTAGTTGGCTGCCTGTGCAGCTGATCCCAGTTTCCAGCTCCTGAGCAGGTTAAGCTGATACCACATGACCCAAAGCCCCCACCCTAAATCACATTTTACTATCTAGCTGGCCCAAGGCCTCCCAGGTAAAGAAAGACATTCCTATCAGCATGATGTTCCAAGGGCTCAGAGATCACCTCCCAGAAGCCAGGGGCCAAGGCAAGACCTTTACCTGGCAAGATTAAATCCTTGTTATACAAGGGGCATGGGGAGAACTTCCAGGTAGACTAAGGGATCTTTCATATTGCACTGCAGACACCAGACCTCTTTTCTTAAATTTTTGGCATCTTAGACTGAGGCCAAGTGTTCGTTTTCAGACCTGCTGTTTGAGAGAGGGATTGCTGGCCGTGCCTATGGAATGATGATTGAAAGTGAGGAACAGCAGCTTAAAACTAGCACAGCAGGTGTGGGCAAGGAGACTTTCGCAGGAGATGAGCAAGTGTGAGGAAGAATGCATTGGCCAGGCAAGGGGAAGCCGCCTGCTCCTGCTTGCTTCTCTCTGCTTGCTTCTCTCTACCTTCTGTGCCCTGTCTCTGCCCCCAGAAACCTGACCTGTGTGGCCCACATCAGCGGACTTTCATGTCTTCTGACTTCCAATGGGATTTGACCAGTGGGCAGCCCTGGCAGATGGGATGGAACGTATTTGTTGTTTTTTTTCCTTAACTTTTTATTTTGAAATAATTTCCAATTTACAGCACAGTTGTAAAAATAATACAAACCACATCCAGAGAAATCCAACATATGCCCCCCATCCAGATCCACCAATTCTAACATTTTGCCATATTTGCCATATCATTCTTTTCTATCCATCTGTAATCTAGCTAGCTGTCTTCTAAACATGCGAGAGTAGGTTGCACACACACATCATGCTCCTTGTACACATGTGGTAGTTTGAGATGGCGTGTACCCCAGAAAATCATGTTCTTGAAACTGGTCCATTCCTGTGACTGTGAATCTATTGTAGGTAGGACTGTTTGGTTAGATCTCTTCAGTAAGGTGTGCCCCAGGGTGGGTCTTAATCCTCTTACTGGAATCCTTTATGAATGGATGAATACAGAGGGAGGGGGCTGTAGAGACAGGAGAAACCCCCAGAAGCCGAGAGATAAAGCCCTGGAAGCCAGAAGCTGAAATCAATGGAACACAGAAGCATAGAGAGAGCCACGAAGCAGCAAGCTGTAGGCGGGGGGCCTGGAAGAGGAGGAAGGCCTAGGGACTGCCACCATATGCAGTGCCATGTGCAAGAGGAGTCCAGGGTCACTGCAGGGCATTTTCTCAGCCTCTAAACTGCAAGCTTTTAAATTAATAAATCCCCATTGTAAAAGCCAACCCATTTCTGGTTATTACCTTGGTAGTCTTTAACAAACTAAACAATCGAATACTTCCATGTACATTTCCTAAGACCAAGAATAGTCACTTTGTAATCACCTTAAATGTAGTTATCAAGTACAAGAAATTTAATATTAATATAAAGCTTACAGTCTATGTTCCAATTTTTTCATATCCCAGTAATGCCCTTGTGGGATGTGATGGTTTGAAATTTTTTTATGAATCCCAAAAACAGAAAGATTATGTTTTTTAGACTACTTAAAGGTTTTATTTTTGGTAGAAAACAGGGCACAAATGACAGCATGCTCCTGTCTCGTATCAGCAGAATGAATGTATCTTCTTTCTATCTTCTAAAAAGTACCTCGTGCTGAAGGCTGAAAGATATTACAAAATTTGAACAGATTTTTTTGTCTTTTCTATATTTTTAAAATGCCTTATCTTCATATATACACACACATATATTAGAGAAGTTGTGAACTTACAAAACAAACAATCATGCACAATGTGCAGAATTCCCACACAGCACCGCACCACCAGCACATTAATTGCTGTGGAGCATTTGTTACGTATTATGAGAGAACATGATCAGACTGTTCACTAACTGTGGTCTATAGCTTACATTTGGCATGTTTTTTCCATGCCCCTGTTATTAACATGGTACCTTCTTTGACATTGATGCAAGAATATTACAATATTGCTGTTAACTATAGTCTATAAGTTACATTAATTGTATTTATCCCATGCATTTCCATATTCTTACCACCTTGTAATAGTGATGTAACATGTTTTAGTTCATAAAAGAACATTCTTGTATTTGTATTATTACAAATTAGCCACAATCCTCATCCACCTCTGGATTTACTATGTTATTCAGTCCCTAGATTATTCTCTAGCTTTCTTTCAATTGACATTTATATCCCTATATTGCCCTTATCAGCCACAATCCCATTTATAAACCAGCTGTGTTAGTTATACTCACTATAATGTGTTACCATCAACTCTATCCATTTCCACACTTTCAGTCAAGCTAATTAAAAATTCTACATAAGCATCAGTACCCCTTCTCCGCTCTCATTCTATCTCCTAGTAACGAATACTCTAGATTTTAAATCTGTTCGTTTACTCTTCATATTTAGTTCATATCAATGAGACCATACAATATTTGTCCTTTTGTGCCTGGCTTATTTCACTCAGCACGATGTCCTCAAGGTTCATCCATGTTCTCACATGTGCCCCAATTTCATCTCTTCTTACTGCAGCATAGTATTCCATCGTATGCATAGACCACACTTAGTTTACCCATCCATCGGTTGATGGACACTTGGGCTGTTCCCATCTTTTGGCAGTTGTGAATAATGAGTGCTGCTATGAATGTTGACGTGCAGATGTCTGTTGGCATCACTGTCTTCTGTTCTTCTGGATATATTCCTGCTAGAGGAACTGCTGGACCATATGGCCCCGAGGAACCACCAATCTGTCGTCCACAGCGGCCGCCCCATTTTACACTCCCACCAGCAGTGAATGAAGGTTCCTATTTCGCCACATCCTCTCCAGCACTCATTGTTTCCTCCTAAGCACATTTATTAATGAGTGGTTTCTGACAAACTTTCTGTTTTGACTTTTTTTTCGTGGAAGCCCCCTGCGGGTCTGGCTGCCTTGCTCCCTGCTGCCAGTCCGTGCACCCATTCATCTTTGGCCCTGGTTCGTCTGGCCCCATTCACTCTGCCTCTGCCCCCCCCACTCCGTTCTCGCCCCCCAGCTTGCCTCTTTATTCTCCTGCTACCCTGATCCTTCCCTACAGATTTGGGAAACTCTGATCTGCTCTGCAACAGGGGTAAATCTTTCAGTGCCTCCAGGGCTGCTGCCTGTGTGGCTGGGACAACCTAAGACTATTTCCCTGGGGCCTTTGCTACCTTTAAAACCAAAAACCCTGTGCTGCCAGGGTATCTCCAGGCGGGGAGGCAGGGCGCGTGACGGGCGTGGGGCCCGAGCCGAGGCGCCCGGTGTGGCGCTCCCTCACAGAGCTCTTTGGACAGGGCCTCTTACCTGGGCCTTCAGCTCGTTCTAAAAGTCAGTCAAAGCTGGGGAACTCGAAAGCTAAGACTTCCTAAAGCCTGCCTTAAAGCGTATAAGTGCACTCCCACTTGTGACAGCCCTGCGATGCAGCTTAGAAGCCATGTGATCCTCGTCCGCCGACTGGTGCTCCTGGTTGTCTTTCTTGCCCAAACCTCCCTCTCCAGTATTATTCGTTTTACTTTCTTTAAAGCTGAGAACAAACTTTAAAACACCTTTGAAGTCCTGTCAGTACAGAGTCCATCTAGATTTTTCAATTTCAATTGGCTCTCTGGGGCATAACTTC
Source organism: Tolypeutes matacus (assembly GCA_026826555.1). Lineage (NCBI taxonomy): Eukaryota > Metazoa > Chordata > Mammalia > Cingulata > Chlamyphoridae > Tolypeutes > Tolypeutes matacus. The sequence continues at coordinate 326,103 of JAKSZT010000089.1, read as the reverse complement.
CCAAATGTGCCCTTATATGTATGGATTTTGGGGGGTATGGTACATATATTTTTTAAAAGATATAATTCACAAAATAAAATTCACCCTCTTAAAGTGTATAATTCAATGATTTTAGTGGAGTCACAGAGTTGTGCAACCATCTCTACTGTCTAATTCCAGGGCATTTACATTACCCCAAAAAGAAACCCCTGATCCATTAGCAGTCATTCCCCATTCTCCCCTTCTCCTGTTTCCTGGAAACCAAAATCTCCTTTCTGACTCAATGGATTTGCTTATTCTGGACATTGTGGCCGGTTAGGAACTGGGTCCGTGAAAACGGTGCCACGGATGAGAAATAAAGAATAAGACAAAGAGAAGAAGAACTGGGATCAGGGGACTCTCGGTTCGGAATGGAGAGACGAGCCCAGCCACACCGTAGAGCGTGGCTTTTATTTGGTTTTTGAATCAATAGATAAGTGACAGTTTACATTCTTGAAGGGTTTTCATTCCTGCATGTAGCAGATGTTGTAAATTTTATCTAACATACAAAATACTCAATAGAAGCTCAGGATGTTTCCCCACCCAGCTACTATAAGATCCTGTCTCATTATCATGAGACTAGGCTCTTATCTCCTACATTCCAGGGTGTCTCCTACATTCCAAAGTGATCTGCTTATTGTCAGTAGTCATGGCCTTTGAAACTCCATCAGGACATTTCATATAAATGGAGTCATATAATATATGGCCTTTTGTGCCTGGCTTCTTCATCTAGCATTATGTTTTCAGGATTTTCCATGCATCGCATGAATCACCTCGTGTCTTTCCAGTGCTGAGTAATGTTTCATTGTGTGTAGATGACATCTTATCCGTCATTGGTTGGTGGACTTTGGGTTGTTTGTACTTTTTGGCTATTATCAGTAGTGCTGCTATGAACAATCATGTACAAGTTTTTGTGTGGGCCTAGGTTTTCATTTCCCTTGGCATAGAACAAGGAGTGTAACTGCTGAGTCCTAGAATAACTCTGAGTTTAGCTGTCTGCAGTGGCTGTGCCATTTCACACTTCCGCCAGGGATGTTATGAGGGAGGCTTCTCCACATTGTTGCCAGCTAGCGGGTGTGAAGGGTCTCCAGGTTTTGATTTGCATTCCCCTAAAGCTCATTGTGTTAAGCATCTGTCTTTTCTTATGCTTATTGACCATTTGTTTATCTCTTTGGAGAAATGTCTGTTCAGATCCTTAGCCCATTTTTTAATTGGGTTATTTGTCTGTGGTAGCTGCTTTTTAAATTAAAAAAGAAACTTCAGACATACAGAAAGGTATAAGGAGAAAGATACTGAATCCTCATGTACCATCAACTTGAGAAATAGTATGTTACCAACACAGTTGACGCCTTGCATCTACTCCTGCCCCTGAAAATACGCACTGCCCTGACTTTGGCATTTATTGTTCCCATGGATTTCTTTTAATATATATGTATGTATCCGCAAATACTATCTTGTTCTGCATTTTTAAAAACTTTGCATAAATGGTATGTTCTTCACTCAGCTTTGTGAGATTCGTCCATGTGGATTCATGTGGCCCTATATTCATTTTCAGTGCTGTTCAGTATTCAAATGTACTATATGGATATACGATGTGGTGATGTTTGGGAAAAAAAGATGTTCTACTGGTTGACAAACACCTGATTCACCCATACCAGCTACTGCTGCAGTTCAAGTCCTGAGGTACAGGTCTGCTCTGCCCAGTCACTTGGCAGCATGTGAGGGCCAAGCCAGTCTGCGGCACGGAGGTGACAGGACCCAGGTGTTGTCTGGATGCCAAAGCTTTGCAAAACTTCCGGTCCTGTGTCGAGTACCAGCATCTGAACCTTTCGGGATCTGGCTCTTGAGTTTACAGGGATTAACATAAGGTTCTTACTGCAGCGTTACGTGCACTGTGGAATGGGGAGTGGTGGAGTGTCCACTCACAGGGCATGGTTAGCCATCAGCGCCAGCCCATTCCACAGGCCCTGTGTGCTCGTTACAGAGAATGAGGTGGTTCAGCAGGCGCCTGTGTGGAAAAACACCATCATGTGCCAAGTTGAACAAAGCCGTATCCAGGGCTCCACCAAAGGAGAACTTAGGAGATGCTGCTGAGCAGTACTGAAGTCCATAGAGCAGGCAGTCAGGAAGGGAAGACTGAACATGCTGGAGCCCAAAGGCAGGACCTCTTACCCAGGGAAGTCCAAGCCACTTTTAAAGTCTCCCAACTGATCAACTCCAGGTAAACTGATTAAGGACTTTAATCACAGCTATAGGGAAGCAGATGTGGCTCAACCGATTGGGCTCTTGCCTACCACACGGGAGGTTCCAGGTTCAGTTCCCCTTGCCTCCTGGAGAAGACAAGCAAGACAGGGAGCTGGCGCAACGGGCAGGCATGACAGCTGATGCAACAAGGTGATGCAACAAGGAGACACAAAGAGGAAAGACAATGAGAGACACAACAAAGCAGGGAAACAAACAAACAAAAAAGTGAAGCAGGGAGCTGAAGTGGCTCAAGCGATTGAATGCCTCTCTAGTACATGAGAGGTCCCAGATTCAGTTCCCGGTGCCTTCTAAAGAGAAGACAGTAGACACAGCACATAGTGAATGGACACAGAGAGTAGACAGTGAGCACAAAACAACTGGTGGGGGCGGGGCGGGGGAATAAAGAAATAAACCTTAAAAAAAAAAAAAAAAAAAACCACAGCTGTAAAACCCCATCACACAATACCCAGGTTAGTGTTTGAATAAGTTGGAGAAGGTGCGTCTGCCCCTCCTTTCTTCTTCCAGCTCCTATGAGAATCTCCCTTGTAGCAAACCTGATGAGAATGTACAAGAAAGGGCGTCCTAGGGCTGGAGCTCAGCCTGGCTAAGTGAACATATCAGAAGCCATCACAAACACATGGAGGAAAATCCTGCCTATGGACACACATGTACTGAATGAGCTTGTAAATGCAGAGGAAAAGATCTGTAATGATACACCCAAACTTAATAAAGTTTATGTTAGAGTGGGGCAAAGGAAGAAGGGAGGGGGCTTTTATTTCCTATTTCTGTATTGTTTGAGGTTTTTTTTTTCTTTTTATTATCAAAATGCATTACTTCAGTATTTTAAATAAAATACAAGAACATGTTTTATAAAATCTTGGGATGGGGAAGACCTTTCTAATCATATCAGGACAGTTTTGGCTACAGGGAAAGTTTATTTTTTATATTAAAAATTCCATAATGGGTACTTCCAGGAATATGGTGGACTAGTAAGAAACGGGAATCTCTACTCCACCAGAGAAATAGCTAGAGGACAGGCTGAAACAGCCCTGAAAAAGATGTTCTAAGGTTTAGGACAGCAGGCAAAGACAGAACACCACTCAGAGGAGAGAGGGACAATGGAGGAAAATCGTGACAAAAGAACCGTGAGTTGAATCCAGCAGCTACTGCTGCTGACACCATCCCCCACACTAAAGACACTTTAGAATTCTTGGGCCTCTGGTCCTGTGACTACAAACAAAGGGGGATCCAGGGATCTACCACCCCAGGAAAGGGGAGAGGGAGGGACACAGCCTAAGGTTGACTTAGCTTCTGACCTACAAATTTGGTCTGCTGTGTCCCATGCATCATTCCAGGACAAGTGAGACCACACAGTGGTTTGCACTGGGAGCCCGCAAATGACTGGAGAAATCCGACTCTCCCGATCTCCCTCTCTTCTAGCTGGGACTAATTGTTGAGAATGACCCAGAAAGGGGAGAGAGAGGGACACAGCCTAAGGCTGACTCAGCTTTTGACTAGCAAATCTGGTCTGTTGTGTCCCAAGAGCCCTTCCAGGCCGGGTGGGGCTGCACCATTTTTGCCTTGGAGCCTACAAGGGGCTAAAGATATACAACCCTGCCAATTTCCTCTGCTGCTAACAGGGACTGATTGTTGAGGACTCAGAGGGGAGTGGAAATATTTCCGAAGCCAGGAAAAGAGAGGTGGCTGCCAGAGAAGGCTGGAGAACTGTCTCAGAGAAAATTTGAATTACAAGGCTTCTAGCCTCCAGACAGGAAGCTCCATCACACTGATCTGATCTGTATTGCAACAAATACACTCTGACCAGGCATTGAACAGAGAGCTGCCAAGGAGCGCTGTCTCCTGGCAGACCAAGGAAATGCATGCAAGAAAATTAAAAATAAGTAGGAGAGGCTTTTCCTGGCCTCTATAGCCTCCCTGCCCAAGACCCTAGGAAGCAACTCTACAACCAACTACTGGGTCCAGTGCCTGGTTTTGAGCAACAAGAAGGACAATCCTAACAATCCAAGTCGAGCCAAAAATCAAAGACCAGTGGTAACCCACAGCCTCCTGCCACTAACTCCCTACAAAAGAAAAAGAAATTGAGCATTTGAGTAAACTACATCCTAATCAGATGCCTAGATATCAGGAAAAAATTATAAGCCATACTAAGAAAATAGAAGACATGGCCCAAGAAAAGGAATACAGCAAAGTCCCAGAAGAGATGCAGAATTTGAGAGAAATAATCAGCGAGATGTGCACAAATTTCCAAAATCAAATTAATGAGTTGGAAGACAATATGGCTAAAGAGATAAATGACATCAAGAAGACACTGAGCGGGCTCAAAAAAGAACTTGAAATCCTGAACAGAGAAGTATGGGAGCTCACGGGAATGAAAGACACAATGGGCGAGGTCAAAACCACATTTGAGGCCCTTCCTGGGAGCACAAGCCTGGCTGCCTTGCTCCCAGCCCAGGGCATAGCGGGAGAGGGCCGAGGAGCTGCTCTGTGCCGCGCCGGGGCACTTCCCTCCCGGGACCCGCTACCGCTCCCCCCCGGGAGCAGAAGCCAAGGCGCGGGAACCGAGCCCCCCACGCACGGTGCGTGCCCGCCGCAAGGCGCGCCCCCGCCCCGCCGCTGCGTCAGCACGTAGCCGTGACGCCGCCCCGCCGCCCCGCCGTAAGAGCAGGCCCAACCGGGGCTCAAGGGCCGGCGCCTTGCGAGTGTCGGCGGGAGCGGGAGCGGGAGCGGGAGCGGGAGCGGGAGCGGGAGCGGGAGCGGGAGCGGGAGCGGGAGCGG
>JAKSZT010000089.1:305007-321035 GCA_026826555.1 Tolypeutes matacus | reverse complement strand
CCGCCCTGGACCGGCTAGGCGGGGCGGAGACGCGGGGGCGTGCGTGAAAGACCAGGAGGCGGGGCTAGCCGGCGAGGCGGGAAGCTGGCGAATTCCGAGACCTGCTTGCGGTGGAGGGCTGCCCGCCTAGGAGGAGGGGCTGCAGAGACGGCGGGCGCTCGGCCAGGAGCCGGCGGCGGCCTCTCCGGAGCGGCCTCCCCGCCTCTTCCGCGCAGCCCGTCGGCCCCGTTCCTGAAAGCGAGCGCCCGCACCTTGTTCCTGTTAGCGGAAGTGAGGGTGCGGGACTCGCGGGAGAGGGCTTCGTTGTCTCTGTCCTTTGTTTCTCAGGATAATTTTTTTTTTTTTTTTTTAAGTTCTTGATTTAGGAAGCACTAACTAGTTAACGAACATGTTAACTGAGCTCAACCAAATCCAGGGAAATAAGGTCAATGTCAAAATATTCAGATCCTTTGTATACAAGTTCCCTTTTGCTCTGTAAAGGGCAAATTTGAAAAAGGGGAGATAATACCCTGTTCTGTGGTTGTCTAACAGAAAGTGTGAGAGTTAATAATGAGCTGTTGCTTATACAAGTGTTGAAAAATACTGGACACCGGGAGTTAAGTTCCTTGTCTGACACCAACTGACCTCTGATCTCTAGGGTCTTTTATTGAATGACTTCAGTAAGGCATGGCCCAGGGTGGATCTCAGCCCTCTTGCTGGAGTCTTATATGAACAGCTGAAATCACACAGAGAAAGAGAGCTGCCATTTTACCCTGCCATGTGAGAGAGAACTCCAGGGTAGACTGCAGCTGCAGAAAGACAGAGAAACCCTGAGAGGCTGGAGGCTGGAGGCTGGAATCAGCAGAGCAGCTGAAACTGAAGCAGTGAGGCCCCCAGGAGGCTAGACCCATGGAGCACCTTGAAGCTGAGAGACATAGCCCTGGGAGGCAAGCCTTCCAGGCTAATTGCCCACAGCTGAGCCTGGGAAGAAAGTGAGCCTAGAGGGGAAAGCAGAGACCAGCCACCATTTTGCCTTGTCACATGGCAGGAGCCCAGGATCTGCCAGCAGCCAACCTTTGAAGACAGCATCTCTGATTTGGAGATTTTCACAGCCTTGGAACTGTAAGCTTTTACCCTAATAAATTACTCTTATAAAAGCCAACCCATAAATGGAAGAAAATGTTACTGTACACATAAGACAACAGATCTTACAGTGATGAAAGACATAATGTCAAAAAATTTTTTTTTATTTTTTATTATTCCAAAATTTTTAAATTCTATTGGTATTTTAGTTCTTATTTTTAAGGCTGTCATTATTATTTCATTTTCTTGTTGATTGTATTGGTTATTTTGTTGGCTTCATTTTGAAGAAGTTTTGGACCACAGAAGGGTTACAGCTATGACAGGGGAGGAACATTGGTACGGGGTGTCAGTGATATGAGATACATGGGAGGAGGTTCACCTGGGGCATACCTTTAAGGCATATAAATGCATTCAGGTGTTCATAGGGCATTGTCACAGTGAGTGGAGATTTACACAATAACCAAAAGAATATTGATTTCCCATCCTGGGAAGCTCTGCCACATTCTCTAATGGAATAGCAATAATCCCCTGAATACAGGGGCAGAGACTAGTGAAGGAGGAGGATCCATTGACGGGCCCTTGATGGTGATGACTGTGCTGCTGAACCTTTGCTTTTGAGGTTGAGACTTAGCCTAGTATTATAGGGTGCCTAAGAGTTGCCTCCTGAGAGCCTCCTTATTGCTCAAATGTGGCCTCTCTCTAAGCCAAACTAAGCATATAAATGCATTATCCCCCACCCACCCAGCGTAGGACATGACTCCTGGTAATGAGCCTCCCTGGCACTGAGAGATTACTACCAAGCACAAACTAGCAATGCAACTTGAAAAAAACCTTGACCAAAAGGAGAAAAGAATAAAGACAAATGAGTTTATATGGTTAAGAGACTTAAAAGTGAGTCAGGAGGTCACTCCAGAGGTTACGCTTATGCTCATCTCAGCAGGATCTCTTTGACTACCAAAGTAAATACTATCTCAAATAGCGGAGCTCTTGAGGGCTCTGGAGACATCCAGACATTATAGTCAGGGCAGACAGCTCAGGAGTTTGGTGCTCTGCCAGTGGGCTCTACTTTGGAATTTATGCTCCCCAGGGTAACAGAGATGGACTCAGTTGTGGTTTCCCTACACATGGCTCTTCTGCCCCTTTCTATTTGAACCTGTAGTTAATACTAGAGTTGATAAGTGTATGTTGGAGAGACTTGAATCTTTGGGCTGTCCATGTGCCAGCTGGGTCCTGAATCTCAACAGAGTTGCAGCACCTACTCTCCATTGGGCTCACCCAGGACAACTAACAAGGAGATGGTGATGGACAATGACCATCCCATGGAACTGAGAGAGTCTACAACTGCAAGCAAGATAGTCCCATCCATCTGCCTCATGGGATCTAAGCCCCGTCTCAATTAGAGGTAGAGTGGGCATCACCATCCCAGAATCCTCAGGATAGGGGAATGAACGATGGACTAAAGTGGACTTACTGGTATTCTACTTTAGACTTATTGCAATTCTAGCAATGGAAGAACTTACATCATTGATGTGGAGGCAGTGGCCACTGGAGGTTCTGAGGACAGGGAGAGGGAAAAACGGGGCATTTTTGGGACTTGGGAATTGTCCAGAATGACATTGCGATGACAGATACAGGCCATTATATATCTTGAGATAGTATATATCTTATATATAAGTTACAAAATTGTGCAGGAGAAAGTGTAAACTACAATGTAAACTTAATCCACACTTAGTGGCAATGCTTCAAAATGTGTTCTTCAATTGTAACAAATGTACCACACTAATGAAGGATGTTATTAATGTGGAAAAATTTGGGAGGGTTATGGAGCTGGGCATATGGGAATTCCCTATATTTTTTATGTAACATTTATCTAAAAGATATATAAGTATCTTTTAAAAAAAATAAAAAAGCCAACCCATTCATAGTAAAAAAAAAAAAAAAAAAAACACAAAAACAAATTTGAGGCATACAACAGCAGACTCGAAATGGTAGAAGAAAGAATAAGGGATACTGAAGACAGAACAGCTAAAATTGAAGAGAGAAAAGAACAGAGAGAGAAAAGAATGGAAAAAATTGAGCAGGGGATCAGAGAGTTGAATGACAACACGAAATAAAACAAGATACATGTCATGGGAGTTCAGAAGGAGAAGAGAAGGGAAAAGGGGCAGAAAGAGTACTTGAGGAATCAACTGGGAAGCGGCTGTGGCTCAATCAGTAGGGCTCGCGTTTACCATATGGGAGGCCCCGGGTTCGGTTCCCGGGGCCTCCTGGTGAAGGCAAGCCCGCCCGCACGGCATGGTTGGCTGACCCGGCGAGCACAAGCAGCAAGGGGGGGATAAATGAATAAATAAATAAAATCTTTAAAAAAAAAAAAAAGATATGATGGTATATTCATATAATGGAATACTTAAAAAAAAATATCAGTAATGTTTTTGTACACTAGTACTGAACAATCTGAGGAAGAAATCAGGGTGGAAATTCCATTTTCAATAGCAACAAAAAGACTCAAATACCTAGGAGTTAATTTAACCAAAGAAGTACAGGACGTAAATGCAGAAAACTACAAAACAATGCTAAAAGAAATTTAAAAAGATGTAAACAAATGGAAAGACATTCTGTGTTCATGGATTGGAAGAATAAATATCGTGAAGTTGTCAATCTTACCCAAACTGATTTATAGATTTAGTGCAATACCAATCAAAATCCCAACAGCTTACTTTGCAGAATTAGAGAAGGCAATTACCAAATTCATCTGGAAGGGTAAGTGCACCCGAATAGCTAAAAGCATTTCTAAAAAAGAAGAGCAATGTGGGAGGAATTTCACTACCTGACCTTGAAACATGTTACAGAGCTACAGTGGTCAAAACAGCATAGTACGGGCATAAAGATAGACACATCGATCAGTGGAATACAATTGAGAACTCAGAAATAAACCCTCACCTATACAGTCTGGTTTTTGACAAACCTACCAAGCCCATGTTAACGGGACAAAATAGTCTCTTCAACAAATGGTGTTGGGAGAACTGGATATCTATAACCAAAAGAATGAAGGAGGACCCTATCTCACCCCCTATACAAGAATCAACTCAAAGTGGATCAAAGACCCAAATATAAAAGCCAGGACCATAAAACTACTAGAAGAAAATGTAGGGAAACATCTTCAAGACCTTATAGTAGGTGGTGGTTTCTTGGACCTCACACCCAAAGCATGTGCAACAAAAGGAAAAATAGATAAATGGGACCTCCTCAAAATTAAACACTTTTGCACCTCACAGGAGTTTGTCAAAAGGGTGAAAAGGCAGCCAACAAATGGGAAAAAATATTTGGAAATCATATATCTGATAAGGGTTTAATATCCAGGATATAGAAAGAGATGTTACAACTCAACAATAAAAAGACAAATGACCCAATTAAAAAATGGGCAAAAGACTTGAATAGACATTTCTCCAAAGAAGAAATACAAATGGCCAAAAAACACATGAAGAAACACTCAACATCACTAAAGATTAGGGAAATGCAAATCAAAACTACAATGAGATATCATTTCACACCTATCAGAATGGCCACTATTAAAAAGACAGAGAACTACAAGTGTTGGAGAGGATGTGGAGAGACAGGAACACTTCTTCACTGTTGGTGGGAATGCAGGATGGTACAACCACTGTGGAGGACTGTCTGGCAGTTCCTAAAGAAGTTGAATATAGACTTGCCACGTGACCCTGCAATACCACTACTGGGTATATACCCAGGAGAACTGAGAGCAGTGACACGAACAGACATCTGCACACCGATGTTCATAGCCACATTATTCACCATTGCCAAAAGCTGGATACAACCCAGGTGTCCATCAACAGATGAATGGATAAACAAACTGTGGTCTATTCACACGATGGAATATTATGCAGCTGTAAGAAGAAATGAAGTCATAAAGCATATGACAACATGGATGAACCTGGAGGACATTATGTTGAGTGAAGCAAGCCAGACACAAAAGGACAAATACTGTATGAATGCGTCACTATGAACCTAATATATTGTGTAACATATTGTTTCAAACAAAAATTTATATGTACCCAGTACATTTAATTGAGAAATGTATGTATTTATTCATCTGTGTTTACTTTTCAGTTTTTAATTGTTTTTATTTTCAATTATTAAATGTACAAAATAAAGTTTAAAAAAAAAAGTCCATAATGAAAATCATAGACAAAACTTGGGAAAATATTTGTAAAATATAAATTCCTCAATTCCAAGATGCAATCACCCCCCCAAAAAAACCCTGATTTGTATCACTATTGAGGAAACAAATTTTAGGGAGATGAGATTGGAATCCTTAACCTATAAAGAGGTTTTACAAACCCAATAAAAATGGGCACAGGGACATTTACAGGGAATTCACTTGTCAAAAGGTCAAGAAGTACCAATTAAAGCAGACTCTATTTTTCACGAGTAATGACATGATGCAGCGCCTGCCCCTTGGCACTCCTGACCTGAGCAGCCCACACCCAATCCAAGGAAATCGCCGTGGACACGCGCCACGGTGAGCACACAGGGCTGCAATGGCACTGATCACAAATAAAATGGTAGAAATCGCAAGGTGCAAACTATAACCCTGATTCTAAAAATAAATATTTATACACATACACTAGAAATAGACAAAGGAAATACACCCAAACATCCACAGCAACTATCTCTGGAAAATGGGATAAAGGGAATTTTCTTTCTTCTTTATAAATTTCTTCATTTTATAAATGTTATACAATAATTTCCTAGGGGGGAGAAACACATTAATTTAAAAATACACCTTCGTAGGCCAGGCCTTTGGCCACAGGCCAGGCAGCCGCATATCTGGTACCAATTTCACAGAAAATTTGAGCTGCCGGAGCATCTTTCAGTGTTCCTGGGCTGCCTGAGAGGGAGGTCTTGATGGTGAGGAGGGGCTTACCAGCAGGCCCTCAGGGCTTCTCCCCAAAGGGTGGGGAGCGAGCCTTGTCGCCTGCCACATTCCTTCGCTTCTTGGCTTGCTTGGCTGAGCTCATGGAACGCTGGACTCTCAGACCCTCCTGGTCCAGAGCACGGGGAGGCTTGCCCCAGCACGCACCTGTTCACAGGCCCAGGTGAAGGCGGGTCCCTCCTGTGGTGCTGCCCTGGCTTGGCCAGGGCCACAGGGGGCCTAGAAAGGCTTGGCACCAGCCAGCACCACCTGCCTGGCCCTGGCTCATTTACGAAGTCTCTTGCCACTGAGACCTCCTACCTCCCACTCCTATCACACCTTAGGGGCCGCGGGGCGCCACCCCCTGCCACCCTCCCCTAAGGAGCTGGACCCACAATGCTTGGTTTGTCACTTCTGCTCCCCTTCCCTTTCAAACAGGGTCTGGTCTTGGCCAATCGTAAAATCAAAGAGAGGAAGGAACAACAAAACATCACCAGTCAGTATTTGGAAAACAGAGGAGAGGAAAAAAAGAGCAAAACGCACACAGTCTGTCCCTACTGCACCTGGAGCCTCGTGCACCTGCAGGTGGCTCAGTGGGTTTAGACACGCGGGGCCCTGTGTGGTCCCGGCTCAGCTTCGCTCGCTCTCCCCGTGGGCGCGGCGCGGGGAGGGCTCTGGCCCGGCCTTTCGCCCTGTCCTGCCTCCAGGCCGTGGCACCACTGCGTCCTCACCCTCCTGAGCCACAGCCCCGGACCCCATGCGGGGCCAGGCACGTGGCTTGGGGCTTTCTGCCTGGGCGCCCCGGGTGGGGTGGGCTCCTCTGCCTGGCTGTCACGTTGGCGGGGAGCCCCGTGGGGCGCCCTCCTGCACCCCCCGCCGTGCACGCGCTGGAGCTGGGTCAGGGCTTCTCCCCGCTGTGGGGCCCGCAGTGCTCGCTGAGGGCGTAGCTCCGGCGAAAGCCTCGCCACACCGTGACTCGAGGGGCTTCTCCTCGGTGGCGGTTTTCTGGCGCAGGGTGAGGCTGGACTTGCGGCCGAAGGCTTCCCGCGTCCCGGCACGCACACGGCTTCTCGCCCTGGGCAGCCTCTGCCGCAGCAGGCGGGAGCTGTGCTGAAAGGCCTCTGGCACGCTTGTCCCCTGTGGGGGTCTTCTGGGCTGGCCCTCGCAGGGGGTTCCGGCACTTGCTGTTTCCTTGGGGGGGGGGCCCTCAGCGTGCAGCCCGTGATGCCAGCGAGGACCCCCGACAAAGCCCAGGCCTCCCCGCAGGCACTTGCAGGGCCCCTCCCCGCTGTGGGCGCGGTGCTGGCCGAGGGCGAGCCTGCGGCAGGAAGCCTCCCCGCACTGCCCGCACGCACGGGCCTTCTCGCCCTGTGGAATCTCAGGCCTCCCGGGCTGTGCGTCCCGCCCGAAGGCCTCCCCGCACGCGGACTGGCAGGGCCTGGCCCCCGTGTGGATGGTCTGGGGCCGGAGCAGCAGCGAGTCGTACTTGGAGACCTTGCCGCACGTGCACTTAGGGACTCTCTTCGCCACCGCATCCAGGGCAGCCAAGCCATGGGCTGTGCTCAGACCCCCAGCTTGGCCAGCCCACCCTGCACTGCCGCGGCTGCCAGGGGTGCGCAGGCCCTGCCCTGGGGGGCTGAGGAGTCGCTTGTCTGCCTGGGCCTTAATCAGGTGCCTGGGGGTCACCCTGGGCAAAGTGCCCCAAAACCGTGCCTGCTGGTCCTGCTGGCTTAGAGCACGCCCTCTTTAGAGAAGACTCCTTGAGCCCAGGCTCCACCCGGGAATCTGGGAGCACAAACAGGAAACGGAACCACGTCAGAGGAGGGAGCTGGGAAAACTCTCAGAAAAGGCCGCAAACCCAGTGTTTAGGTGACAAGGGGAGGAAACAGGGAGTTTATCAAGGGCGTAGCACTGTGGGGGGCCAGCTCGGGTGGGTGGGGAGCCCCAGGAGGGTAGAAGGGCAAGACCGCAGGTGGGCGACTCCCCGCTGCCTCCCAGCACTGCGGTACTTCAGCCACTCAGCAAACGGGCGGCAGCCCTGCCAGGGCCGCAGAGGGCCGCAGGCCACCCCCATCTCCCCAGGGCCCCGGGGGGGGCCTCCACAGCCGGGAGCTTGGGCCTGGCTCGCTGGCCTTGGGAAACTGAGTAAATAAGAGCGGGCTCCAGGGCTGGTGCTCCCCCAGCAGCCACTGCCCCCGCAGACCCAGCCCCCAGCACCACAGGTGTCAGGACAGAGTACTGGGGTTTGCGCTTGGTCCTTGTTGCACTTGGGCAGTTTGATGTAATTACGAATTCCAAAAATATAATTGGATCATGCTTGTAAACTGGTCTGCTAATCTGGGCGTGATTAAGTCATGATCAGGGCCTTGACTGGGCCACGTCAGCAGGGCATTGAGCCCCACCCCTTGGTGGGTGGGGAATCAAATACAAAAGGCAAGGCAAGAACAGAGTGAAGCCTTTTTTTTTGTTTTTTTGTTTTTTTTTAAGATTTTACTTATTTATTCATTTATCCTCCCCTTGCTGCCCGTGCTCGCTGGGTCAGCCAACCACGCCGTGCGGGCGGGCCTGCCCTCACCAGGAGGCCCCGGGAACCGAACCCGGGGCCTCCCATATGGCAAACGGGAGCCCCACTGATTGAGCCACAGCCGCTTCCCTGAAGCCGTTTTTTGAGAAGCAGTTTGGATGGTGGAGAGAAGGCCCCAGGAGAAGAGAAGCGAGCCGTTTGCTGATAGTCTACAGCTGACCTTGTGGAGGAAACAGAGGAGCTGAGCCCGGAGAGAAACTTTGGTGAGGGAAGAAACTTAAGCTTTATGGCCTGGTAACTGTGAGCTTCTACCCCAGATAAATGCCCTTTATAAAGACCAGCCCATTTCTGGTATCTCACATCAGCACCCCTCTGGCTGACTAATACAGGCCTCTTGCACAAGTTGGCCTTGGAGACCTTGAACCTCAGCAGCAAGGTTCCTGTAGGAAATGGGCTCCAGTTATGAGAAGCTGGACACACACTCCCTGCCCCAGCACGAGGTGCAGGCCTCCAAGAGCCCACCTGGAACTGCCCTGCACCAGACCACAGCCTTGCCGCCCCGGGCCTCGTGCTCACCTGGGCAGGGCAGCTTGGTCCCTCTTTCCTCAGCCACCTGCAGAATCAAGGCCCCTGGCTCTTCCCCTTGCTCCAAGAGGGAGATCAGGGCCAGTTGGCGATGAAAAAGCCTAAGTGTGGGGAGGAAAGCAGCATGGTCAGGGCAGTAGAGTGGGAGGGAGGGAGGGAGGATGCCCGTTGCCTGGCTGCATCCTGAGTCCCTGAGCCACTTAGTCTCCCAGGATGGAAGTAGCTGGATGGCTTGGGGAAGACGGAAGGGCTCTGTCCCTGGGGGAGCCAGGGCCTCCAGCTTCCCCTCCAAACATGCTAAACATCACAGGAAGGAAGGAAGCAGCTCCCTGGCACAAGGCCTGGGTGGACAAGGTCAGGGAAGTACTTCCTGGCACCAGGACCACCTGCGGACCGTGCTCACCCAGCAGTGCTACGTTCCCGCAGTTCTCCAGCACCACGGCCCAGCAGAGTGCCCGCTGGCCAGGAAGCAGGCAATCCCACTCTATCCTCGTCAGGTACACGGCCACATCCTCAAATACAGCGTTCTCCTGAAACCACACCCTGCTGTCCTAGGATGACCAGTGGCCTGGGAAAGCCCGGCGCCCCACGGTAACTGCTGCATTCCCAGGCCTGGCACAAGGGAACACTCCAACGCTCCCCAGGGCAATGGTCTCACCCTCAGAAGAAACCTCAGAGGGGAGAGGAAGTCACCAGGGAGACCCGCGGCCGCAGTGGGTGGGGGCTACATGTTGACCCAGCCCTTGTACTCAGGCCATCAAGGATTTGGGGACGGAGCACCCCAGGGATTCCCGAGGCTGAGACAACCGCAGGCTCTGCAGGATCGTGGCTCTCTGTCCCCTGACACCAGCAGTGCAGTCCAGAGATGGAGGCTGAGGGTGAGGAGAACAAGCCAAACATTCGTGCCAGGAGGAAGGCAGGCGCTGGGGAAGGACTACCCTGCCAAGGCCGGACGGCCAGGTGCCCCTTTGGAAGAGTGGGGCTCTGCCCAGAGTCGCAGGAGGGGCCAACTGAGTGTGTCAGGCATCTGACTGCAAAGGGAGGAGGCCGACCCTTGACTCGCAGATCCCATCCCTGTGACTCCCGGAGAAGTGGGAGCCATGAGGCTGGGAGGCAGAGAGGAAAACGGTCAGTGTCCCGGACCTCAAGGGGTTGCCGCAGATCCTGAGCAGAGAGCAACACGCCCTTCCTCACTGCCCAGGTACGGAGGGGGAATGCACCACGACGGCCCAGGGAGGCCAGGGAGGCCAGGGGCGGCCCTGGCTGGTGGAATGGCACTGGTAGGAAGCAGGGAGATGGAGGGACATCAGCCATCTCCACTCGGAAATGGGGAGCAGAAACCTGCGGAGGGAGGCCCTGGGTGTGTGCTTGGCAGATGCAGGGAGAAGAGGGACTAAAGGGCGAGTGGGAGAGGAAAAGATTCCCTGCATGGTCCTGAAGGGTGTGAATGGCAGTGCTTTGGGGGGAGGGCGGAGGCTCCCTGGGGAAGGTGCTCAGGGATGAAAGCTGAGGCAGGGGGCAATGGCTGTTTCCTGGGGAGGGGAGAGCTCACCTGGGGTCCGGGCGTTGGATGCTCCACCGCCATTCCAGGGCACCAGTCTCAGGGAGGAACATACAGCCCAGAATGGGAGATGCCCACGCCTAAGGGCCCCCAAGCCACTCCCACAGGTGCCCTCAGGTCCAGAGAGCAGGAAGAGTGAGGCTCTGGCCTCCCAGTCACCCCCTGCACCCCGAGACCTGCACCCCACACTGCTGACTGCTGCTGGGAGGTCCCTCAGGGAGACCTTCCTAGACCACCTTTTTAAAAACCGCTTCCCACCGCAGAGCTCCCCAGCCTCACAGCGTCTGTGAGATGCGGGTCACTTACGGCTCCGTCTTTCCTCGCGAGCCCAGGCCTCTGGTCTGCCGCGTCCGCAGGGCCGAGCATGTGCTCGGTGGGCTTGAGAATGAACGAGCGGCTCTGAGGCAGGCCACCTGCGATCAGTAAACTCACGCAGGACGTCAGGACACCTCTGTATTACTACGTGAAACAAGCAAACTATAAAAAGCGAGTATAGCGCTTTTGTTTAGAAAAATAAACATGCACTACATACACAGACAAAAATCCTGGCGGCACACACACCACGTTAATAGCAGTTCTTTGAGTCAGAATTATGAGCAGTTTTTGTTTTTCTGACTTCTTCAAGACTTCATTTCTCGACAAATATGTTATTATCTTTGTGGTTGGTGGAAAAGACATTTAAAAATTCCAGGTGAGTATGGTGAGCAGGTATGTAGCCCATCTTCTTACTCCTCCCTTCCTGGGGTTCCTGTTACCCACGTTTGAGGGTCAGTCCTTGAGGGCCATCCTTTTCTGTGGGACTTGAGCTCCCCAAGTAATTGCCATTTTGTAAACAGCATTCTTCTCCAGGCATGCGGGCAGAAGCAGGATGGCCACTTGAGGACTATGACACTAGGTGATTGGCAGTAGAGCTCTTTAGACATGTGCCTGCTGACAGACCTGTTGATCTCCCCAACTTGAAGTTGCTGGGACGACCTTACCCCTCAACACATACCACCCTCGTTTGTGGTAAGAACTGCAGCCCAGGATGAGGGGCGACGTTATGACGGCTTACTTTTGTTTATTCTCATGTCAGGGATTTCATGTCCTTAGGGAAGGGCTGCCTAGTCAGAGGACAAACTGCTTGTAGTCCTCCTTTCGGAATCAGAAACTGCTTGTAGTCAGGTGAAAACGGTGCTGGGTTAAAAAGAATGGAGGAGATATGCTGCTGGGGGCAGGAGGGAGGACAGAGTCTAGTGGAACACTATGGAACAACCAGGGGAGAGCAGGAGGAAGAAGGTGGTAAATTGTGATAAATGCTGGTGAATTTCATTTTTTATGCAGTGGCTACCATCCCCCAACCCCTCCCCCCCACATATTTCCGGGGAGTGTGGTCTGATTGCTGATCACTGCTTTGGGGCAGCTGCTTCATGTCACCAGGAAGCTGGCTCTAAGGGCAGCCATTATTACAACTCTTCTCAGAAAAAAAGGCAGAGGATCCTTAAAGAGGCAGTACTTTTTTCTTTTTTTTCCTCTTGAAACGTTCCCTTCCCCAATTGGGAGCAAAAATAATTTGGAAAAGTCAAAGGCTCCAATCAAAAAAAAAAAAAAAAAAAAAAGAAAGAAAATACAAACGAAACAAAACAAAAACAAACAAAAAGAAACAACAACAAAAAAGAAAATAAAGGCTCCAATCCACGGCAATATCAACAACAATAACAAAACCCTTGCAACCCCAAAGGTGTGGGAGAATTAGATTTCCACTTTTCCACAGTAGCAACAAAGTAATACTCAGAATGTCCAGTTCTCAACAACAACAACAAAAATTATAAAACACATGGAAAAACAGGAAAGTATGACCCATTCACAAGGAAAAAAAAAGGATTTGCCAGGAACCATCCCTGAAGAAGTTCATACATTGGAACTCTTAGTCAAGGACTTTAAATGAGCAATCTTAAATATGTTCAATGAGCTAAAAGAATTAATATATAAGAACTAAAGAAATTAGTAAAATGTCTGAAAAAATTAGACCACCTTTGCAGGAAATATTAAAGAGAACCTTATAGCCTGAAAGAAAAAGACAAAAGAGAGAGGCTTGGAGGAGAGTGTAGAAGACAAGAATAGCAGAAAGATAACCAAAAGAATAAATACACGATGAAAATAAGATATGACATATGAAAGCCAAAGAATAAAATGGTGGATGCAAATTATGCATATACAGTAATATTGGATGTGAGTGGATTAAACTACCCAATTAAAAGATATAGGCGGGAAGCGGATGTGGCCTAATCGATGGGGCTCCCGTTTACCATATGGGAGGCCCTGGGTTTGATTCCCGGGGCCTCCTGGTGAAGGCAAGCCCGCCCGCACGGCATGGTGAGCTGACACAGCAGGACAACCCGGCAGGGGGAGACAAACAGACACAGAAAAATGCACAGCAGATGGACACAGCGAGCACAAGCAGCAAGGGGGGGATACATAAATAAATAAATAAAATCTTTAAAAAAAAAAAAAAAAAAAAAGATATAGGCTGACAGAATGGGGAAACAAACAAACCCAAACAAACAAACCTTGAGATCCATATGCAGTCTACAAGAGACCTTAGCCCCAGGGATACAAACCAGCTGAAAGTGAAAGATTGGAAAAATAATATTCCATGCAAACAGTAACCAAAAAAGAGCAGGAGTAGCTTTACTAATATTGGACAAAACAGATGTTAAATGCAAAAAAGTTATGAGATACAGAAGGCCATTATATTTTGATAAAAGGGACACTCCACCAGGAGGATATAACATTTCTAAATACCTATGCACCAGGGAAACGGATATGACTCAAGCAATTGGGTTCCTGTGTACCATACAGGAGGTCCAGGGTTCCGATTCCTGGGGCTCCTGGTGAAACGCAAACTGGCCTGAGAGACGAGCTGGCCCACGTGACGTTCTGGGCCTTGCAGGAGTGTGGGCCTGTACAGAGAGCTGGTGCAGCAAGATCACACAACAAAAAGAGACACAGAAGAAAGACAATAAGAGATGCAGCAGACCAGAGAGCTGAGGTGGCGCAAGAGATTGAGAGCCTCTCTCCCACTCTGGAAGGTCCCAGGATCGGTTCCCAGTGCCACCTAAAGAGAAGACAAGCAGACACAGAGGAACACGGAGCAGACAGCGAGCACAAAACAACGAAGGGGGGAGGAGAGAAATAAATAAATATTTTAAAAAAGATTTCTATCTCCAGGATAGACCACATGTTAGGTCACAATACAGCTCTCAATTAATATAAAAAGACTGAAATTATACAAAGCACCTTCTCAGATCATAATGGAATGAAAGTACAAAACAGTAATAGGAAGAAAGTAAATTTGCAAATGTGTGGAGGCAGAACAACACAGTCCTAATATCAGTAGGTCAAAAAAGAAATTGCCAGTGAAATCAGCAAATATATTGAGACAAATGAAAACAAGAACACAACATATCAAAACTTATGGGATACAGCAAAGGCAGTTTTGAGAGGGAAATTTATAGCCCTAATTGACTATATTAAAAAAGAAGAGAGAGCTAAACTCAAAGATTTAACTGAACAACTACAGAAACTAGTAAAAGAACAGCAAACCAATCCCAAAGCAAGCAGAAGGAAAGAAATAATAAAGATTAGAGCAGAAATAAATGAAAATGAGAACAGAAAAACAATAGAGAAAATCAACAAACTAAAAGCTGGTTCTTTGAGAAGATCAATAAAATTGACAAACCCCTAGCTAGACTAACAAAGGAAAAAAGATGATGGAAATAAATTCAATCAGTAATGAAAGGGGGGAAATTACAAATGACCCCATAAAAATAAAAAGAATCATAAGAGGATATTATGAGAAACTATATGCCAACAAACTAGACAACCTAGATGAAATGGACAAATTCCTAGAAACGAACAACCAACCTACACCAACGCTGCAAGAAATACAAGAACTTAACAAATCAGTCACATTTAAGGAGATTGAATTCGTCATCAAAAACCTCGCAGCAAAGAAAAGTCCAGGACCAGATGGCTTCACAGGTGAATTCTACCAAGCATTTTGAAAAGAATTCACACCGATCCTGTTTAAACTCTTAAAAAAATTGAAGAGGAGGGAAAATTACCCAACACATTTTACGAAGCCAACATCATCCTAATACCAAAGCCAGATAAAGATACTACAAGAAAAGAAAATTAAATGCCAATCTCTCTAATGAACATTGATACAAAAATTCTCAACAAAATACTTGCAAATTGAATCCAACAGCATATCAAAAGACTTATACATCACGACCAAGTGGGATTTATTCCTGGTATGCAAGGCTGGTAAAACATAAGAAAACCAGTCAATATAATACACCACAGTAACAAATTGAAGGAAAAAAACCACATGACCATATCAGTTGATGCAAAAAAGGCATTTGACAAAATCTAGCATCCTTTTTTGACAAAAAAAAAAACACAAACAAACAAAAAAAAAACTTCAAAAGATACGAATAGAAGGAAAATCCCTCAATATGATAAAAGGCATTTATGAAAAACCCACAGCCAACATCTTAATGGGGAACGGTTGAAAGCTTTCCTTCTAAAATTGGGAACAAGACAAGGATGCCCATTGTCACTATTGTTATTCAACATTGTACTAGATGTTCTGGCTAGGGCAATTAGACAAGAAAAAAAATTAAAGACATCCAAATAGGAAAAGAGGAAGTAAAACTCTCACTGTTTGTGGATGACATGATCCTGTACTTAGAAAATCCTGAAGTATCCACAACAAAGCTACTTGAGCTAATAAAGGAGTTCAGCAAAGTGGCAGGATAAAAGATCAACATGCAAAATCAATATTTTTGTACACTAGTACTGAACAATCTGAGGAAGAAATCAGAGAAATTTCCATTTTCAACAGCAACAAAAAGACTCAAAAACCTAGGAATTAATTTAGTAGTAGGACCTATATGCAGAAAACTACAAAACAATGCTAAAAGAAATGTAAAAAGACCTAAACAAATGGAAAGACATTCCATGTTCATGGATTGGAAGAATAAATATCGTGAAGATGTCAGTCTTACCCAAACTGAGTTATAGATTCAATGCAATACCAATCAAAATCCCAACAACTTACTTTACAGGACTAGAGAAGGCAATTACTGAATTCATTTGGAAGGGTAAGTGCACTCGAATACCCAAAAGTATTCTAAAAAAGAACGATGTGGGAGGAATTTCACTGCCTGTACTTGAAACATTTAACAAAGCTACAGCGGTCAAAACAGCATGGTACTGGCATAAAGATAGACACATCGATCAGTGGAATAGAATTGAGAATCCAGAAATAAACCCTCACCTATACAGTCCACTGGTTTTTGACAAACCTACCAAGCACA
>JAKSZT010000089.1:285994-300222 GCA_026826555.1 Tolypeutes matacus | reverse complement strand
AAGAAGAAATGCTCAACATCACTAATGATTAGGGAAATGCAAATCAAAACTACAATGAAGTATCATTTCACACCTATCAGAATGGCCACTATTAAAAAGACAAAGAATTACAAGTGTTGGAGAGGATGTGGAGAGATAGGAACACTTCTTCACTGTTGGTGGGAATGCAGAATGGTACAGCCACTGTGGAGAACTGTTTGGCAGTTCCTAGAGAAGTTGAATATAGACTTGCCACGTGACCTGGCAATTCCACTACTGGGTTTATACCCAGAAGAACTGAGAGCAGTGACACGAACAGACATCTGCACACCGATGTTTACAGCAACATTATTCACAATTGCCAAAATTTGGAAACAATCCAAGTGTCCATTAACAGTAAATGGATAAACAAACTGTGGTCTATCCACATGATGGAATATTATGCAGGTGTCAGAAGAAATGAAGTCATAAAGCATATGGCAACATGGATGAACCTGGAGGACATTATGTTTAGGGAAGCAAGCCAGACACAAAAGGACAAATACTGTATGAATGCATTACTATGAACCAAATATATTGTGTAACATATTGTTTGATTAAAAAAAAAATTGTATGTATCCAGTACATTTAATTGAGAAATGTATATATATATATATATATATATACATCTGTGTTTACTTTTTAGTTTAGTTTTTTTTTTTTTTAAGATTTTATTTATTTATTCATTTATCCCCCCCTTGCTGCTTGTGCTCGCTGGGTCAGCTAACCACGCCGTGCGGGCGGGCTTGCCTTCACCAGGAGGCCCTGGGAACCGAACCCAGGGCCTCCCATATGGTAAACGGGAGCCCTACTGATTGAGCCACAGCCGCTTCCCTACTTTTTAGTTTTTATTTATATTTTCAATTATTAAATGTACAAAATAAAGTTAAAAAAAAAACAAGAACAGATCTAACTGAACAACTGGAGAAACTAGTAAAAGAACAGCAAATCATTGCCAAAGGAAGCAGAAGGAAAGAAATAATATTAGAGCAGAAATAAATGAAATTGAGAACAACAACAAAATAGAGAAAATCCAGCAATCCAAAAGCTTCAAGAAGATCATTAAAATTGACAAATTCCTAGCTAGACTAACAAAGAAAAAAGAGAGAAGATGCAAAGAAATAAAATCAGAAATGAAAGGGGTAAAGTTATGATGTCCCCATTGAAATAAAAAGGGTCATAGGAGGATATTATGAGAAACTGTATGCCAAAAACTAGGCAACCTAGATGAAATGGGCAAATCCCTAGAAATGCACAACCTACCTGATGCTATAGGAAATGCAAGAACTTAAACCAATCATATCTAATGTGATTTACTCGGTCATCAAAAATCTCCCAACCAAGAAAAGTCCAGGACCAGAGATGGCTTCACAGGTGAATTCTACCAAATAGTTCAAGAATTAATACCAATCCTCTTTAAACTTTTCCAAAAAATTGGAGAGGAAGAAAAATTACCCCACACATTTTATGAAGCCAACATCACCCTAATACCAAAGCCAGATAAAGAAACTACAAGAAAAGAAAATTACAGACCAATCTCTCTAATGAGCATAGATGCAAAAATTCTAAACAAAATATTTGAAAATAGACTTCAACAGCATACCAAAAGAATTATACAGCACAACCAAGAGGGACTTATTCCTGGTATGCAATGGTGGTTCAACATAAGAAAATCAATTAATGTAGTACACCACAAGAAGAGAAGGATCAACTTCACAGCTCCTGAGCTTCCTCTTCTGTTTTCCAATGATTAAAAAAAAAAAAAAAAAAATGCTGTGTTTCGTGAGACTTTTCCTCCCCATACCTCACTTTCACTGTCCTTCTCTTTCCTTTGTGCCTAAGGGTGTTCTGCTCAGTCTGAATTGGATTCCTGGTCATTGCTCGTCAGTGCAGGACTTGATAGTTTGGTTTGTTCCTTCCCTCTGATCTCTCCACCTCTGCTGACTTTTCAGTCATCCATGAGTTGTATCCTTTCAATATTGGCTGCTGTTCTCAGATTGGCCTGCCACACTTACAGTGCATTTTGGACAGAAGACACCCTGGGGCACTGGACAGAAGCAACTAAAAATTCTCTTTGGACCAACAGACCTTCATCCAAGGCCTCATAGAATATACCCAGATAAATTAGGTCATAGTAAAATATAATGAAACAGGACAGAACCACCCTTCTCAAAGCCTCAGGAAACAGTTAAAGGATTGCAGAAACAGGACAAGAGCTGAATCAAGAAAGAGGCAAATTAAATATGGTAGGAAAGCCTTGTGGCTCCCTGGCTGGCCCCTCCACCATCCCCTCACCCACTCGGTGTGCGGGGCCTACTCATGCTCCCAGTGCAGGTCCCTTGTCCCAGTTCTGCAGGGTGAGGGGGTGGTAGAATAACCCTTTTGCACATACTGGGAGCATATTTGTCTGTGCCAGCCTTGCTGGTAGCAGCCTGACATGTATCGTGGGCTTGCTATCCCAGAACTTGCCCTGCATTTAGAAGGCAGCTCACAGAGCTCTCCTACAGAATGCTGTAGGAGAAGAGTCAAGTTGTAGCTGCCTGAGTCAAAGGTTTACTGGCTGTGGGACATAGAGTACAGTGCCTGGGACCATGAGGAAACATTTCCAAGGGAAAGGGCATTTGGATCCATGTAAATGAGAATTCTTAGGGCCATATACACATAGCCAAGACAAGACACATGCAGAAAGGACTGGGGAGGACTCTACACTTTTGCCATGGGGTATTCTCTAACTTTATTGTTAGAACAGCTAAGCTGTGAAGGAGACCACTCACACAGGCCAATCTGCAAAGACTGGGGAAATGTGTGTGTGTGTTAGCTCAAGGAACTCTGTCATAACATTACCTGGCTGCAAGCAAAAGGACCACATGCCTCAGTGTCTAAAGTTAGAAATAACAACATTAAAATATCAAAATGTCCCAGTTGCAACAATAATGGCTGAAAACTTCCCAAATTTAATGAAAGACATGAATATACACATCCGAGAAGCTCAGCAAATCCCAAACAGGGTGTGATGGTTAAGTTCATGTGTCAGTTGGCCAGGTCATGGTGTCCAGTTGTTGGTCAAGCAAATGCTGGCCTAATTGTTATTCTGAGGATATTTTCATGCATTTAAATCATCTGTCAGTTGATTGCATCTATTGCTGATTACATCTATAATCAACTGAGGAGATTGCCTTCAACAATAAGAGAAGTCTTATCTAATCAGTTGAAGGCCTTAAAAGGAGAAGTGATTATTTCAGCAGTCAGAAGAGAGAATTTCCATCTCTACCTTAGCTACCCAGCTTCTCCTGAGGAATTCACCAAAAATCTTCAGTTTCCAGCTTGTGGCCTGCCCTGTGAAATTTTGCCCATCTCCACAGTTGAGTGAGATAATTCTTATAAAAATCATATAAAATCTTATAAAAATTCCTATAAAAATCATAATACTTACATTCTGTGTACCTAGAGAACCCTGACTAAAAATACAGGATAAACTCAAATAGATCTGCACTGAGATATATGTTAAACTGTCACATGCTAAAGATAAAGAGAGAATTCTGAAAATCAGAAGAGAGAAGCAACATGATACATATATGGGAGCCTCAATAAAACTAAGTGCTGATCTCTTATCAGAAGCCATGAAAGTAAGAAGGAGTGGGATGTGTCGTATTGAGGTGCTGCAAGGAAAATATTGCCAACCAAGAATATCTTGGCTGTAGCTGCAAAAACTGTCTTTTAAAAAATGAGGGTGAGATTAAGACATTCCTAGATAAACAAAAGCTCAGGAGGTTCGTCACCATTAGACCAGCCCTATGAGAAATGTTAAAGGGAGTTCTTCAGGTTGAAAGGAAAGGATACTAGACAATAGATTGAAGTTCCATGAAGAAATACAGATGTCCAGTAAATGTAATGATATGAATAAATATAAATTCCAATACTCTTTTATTTTTGGTTTGTAAGCCCACTTTTTACTTCCTACAGGATATAAAATGCACAAAAAGTAATAGTAAATCAATGGTTTTGGACTTGTAATGTATAAATTTTACTTACCAGATGAGTGGATAAGCAAAATGTGGTATATACATAAAATGGGATATTACTCAGCTGTAAGAAGGAATGAAGTTTTGACACAGGCAACAACATGGATGAGTCTCAAAGACCTTATGTTGAGTGAAGTAAGCCAGTCACTAAAGGACAAATATTGCATGACCTCACTGATATGACCTAAGCATATTGAGCAGTCTCATAGAGATAGAGTCTGGAAGATAGGTTACCAGGAGACAGAAAGGGAGTAGAGTGTGGTGAGCCGATGCTCAGTCTGGGCAGAACCTATGATAAGGTGGAAGGGGGTGGTTTGGCAGTGGATAGGGGTGATGGTGGTGCAGGGATAGGAGTGGGGCTGACAGTACTGGAGTGTTAGGGTGAGCACGGTAGGGGGGTGGGTTGGACTATCCATGGAGCTGGAGGAAGAAACAGGTGAACTCTGGGGAGGTGGAGGTCTGTGGTTGAAAATACAGTGGTGGGAATGCTCTTTTGGCAAATATGGCAGGGGAGGGTCACAGGTGCAGGCTGTCAGTGGTGGGGGGATGTGTGGGTAAGGGTGCACCTGGGGCATGCTTCTAGGGAATAGGAATGTGCTCATCTTCATAGGGTTTTATCTCAGTGAGTGAAGACCCACACAATAAACAACAAAATATCAAACTCCCATCCTGGGGAGTCCTCTGTTCTCAAATAGAGGGGCGAGAATCTTGAGTACATAGGTAGTGCCTAATAAAAGAACATAAACCGGGAAGCGGCTGTGGCTCAATCAGTAGGGCTCCCGTTTACCATATGGGAAGCCCCGGGTTGGGTTCCCGGGGCCTCCTGGTGAAGGCAAGCCCGCCCGCGCGGCGTGGTTAGCTGACCCAGCGAGCACAAGCAGCAAGGGGGGGATAAATGAATAAATAAATAAATAAAATCTTAAAAAAAAAAAAAAAAAAAAAAAGAACATAAACCAATATGTCAAGCCCTCAATATTAATGCATGTAACTATGAACCCTCTTCTTGTAAAATTAAAACTTAGCCTAATAATAAGTATTTCCTAAGAGTTTTCTCCTGAAAATCTACTCATTCTTCAAATGTGGCCTCTCTAAGCCAAACTCAGCAAGTAAACATGCTTCCTTCCCCCTGGTGTAGGACATGACTCCTGGGGATGAGCCTCCCTAGCACCAAGGAATTAATACCAAGCACCAGTCAGCAATGCATTTGGAAAAAGACCTTGACAAAAAGGAGGAAACATCAAATTCAAAAGAGTTTTTATGGCTAAGAGATTTCAAAATGGGTCTGGAGGCCATTCCAGAGGTTACACGTATGCATGTCTCAGGCAGCTCTCACTAACTGCCACTGTGAACACAGTCTCAGATAAGAGTGCTCCTGAGGGCTCGAGAGCCATCTGGACAATATAGGCAAGGCACATAGTCCCTTGAAATCAGCGCCCTGTCAGTGGGCCTTGCCTTGGAATATATGACAACCTATTTCTCCAGTGTAACAGTTACTCATTTATAATTTCCCTACACGATTCTTTTTTTAAAATATTTTTTATTTTTATTTTTTAAAACACATGATTCTTCTACACCTTTTATTTGAGCCTATATTTAGCACTCTACCCATTAAATATATGTCTCAGAGGCTTCAATCTTTGGTGTGTTCATATGCTGGTTGAGCTTTGAATCTCAAAAGAGTTGCAGCCAACACTTACTCTCCAGGTCATTGGACCCACCCAGGACAACTAACAAAATGATGATGATGGACAATGCCCATCCCCCAAAACAGAGAGTATCTATCACTGCAAGCAAAAGTTTCCTTCTATCTGCCCCATAAGATCTAATTCCCTCTCAATCTGAGGCAGAGTGGGCATCACCATCCCCAAATCCTCAAGGTTGAGGAATGAACAAACACAAGGGGAGAATGCAACCATGGGCAAAGTAAACTTATTAATATTGTAGTAATGGAAGAATATGTAACATTGTTATAAAGATAGTGGTTACCAGAGGTTCTGAGGGGAGGGAGAGGGAATAATATGTGGAACATAGGGCATTTTTAGGGCATTGGAATTAAATGTAAACCACAATGTAAACTATAGACCTTGGTTTGTAGCAACACTTGAATATTTACTCATCAATTGTAACAAATGTACCACACAATTATGTTATTGGATACGTTCGATGTAACTTTTCTGTAATCTAAAACCTCTTTAAAAATAAAGCTTATATTAAAAATATCTTACATAAAGATGGGGGATAGAGATACTCATAGGAACATGGTGTGGGTATGCTATTGAAGTTAAGTTAGTATCAAATGAGATTGTTGTAGATTTACAATGTTAAATTTAAGCCTCTTGGTTACCACAAAGAAAATATTGGAAGATATGCACAGAAAAAAAAACTGACAAGGGATTCTAAAGGGTTCTATACAAAAATGGGCAAAAGACTTGAATAGATATTTCTCCAAAGATATACAAATGGTCAATAAGCACATGAAAAGATGCTCAGTATCATTAGCCATTAGGGAAATACAAATCAAAAGTACAATGAGATACCACTTCACACCCACTACAATGAGTTTAAAAAAAAAAAAAAACAAATGCTAACAAGGATGTAGGCAAATGGGAACCTTAGTCCATTGTTGGTGGAAATGTAAAATGGTTCAGGGGCTATGGAAAACAGTTTTGCGGGTCCTCAAAAGGTTAAACCTAGAAGTAGTATATGAATTGGCAATCGTGCTTCTATTTATATACCCCAAATAATTGAAAGCAGGACTTTTGGACAGATGTTTATACACTTATGTTCATAGCAACATTATTCACAATAGCCTAATGTGAAAGCAACTTAAAGATCTATCAGCAGGTGAATGGATAAACAATATGTGGTATTTACATATGATGGAATATTATTCAGCTGTGAAAAGGAAAAGTTCTGATACAAAGAGACAACATGAACGAACGTTGAAGACATCATCTTGACTGAAATAAGTCAAAAAAAAGGGACAGATATTGTAACATTCCACTTACATGAAATAGCTAGAATATGCAAGCTCATAGAGATGGAAAGTAGAATGCAGGTTACCAGGGTGGGGGAGTTAATGCGTATTGGGTGCAGGGCTTCTGTTCGTGGTGATAGGAAGGTTCTGGTAACGTGGTGGTGAGGGTGATACAACACTGTATATGTGATTAATCCCACTGAATGGTATGCTTGGGAATGGTTAAGATGGGAAAGTTCATGTATATGTTTCCACAATTTAAAAAGAGAAATTAAAGAGACAATATGTGATTCTAACTATCTAATAATGGAGGGAAAAATCCAAAAAAAAACATTATTGGGGCATAGGAAATAACTGGAGTATAGAATGTAAGCTTTATATCAGTGATACATTTCTCAAACTTGATAATTGTATTTAAGTTGTTTTTGGAGTTCATAATTACATCAAACTGCCGAACTGCTACAGCCTCAATCGTTATTTAATATACATGAAAGTATTAAGTGTTCAAGGAGCACAATGTATACAACCTTGTATTAGTCAGCTAAAGGGGTGCTGATGCAAAAGGCCAGAACTCTGTTGGCTTTTTAAAGGGTATTTATTTGGGGTAGAAGCTCACAGTTACCAGGCCATAAAGCATAAGTATCTTCCCTCACCAAAGTCTATTGCCACGTGTTGGAGCAAGACAGCCAGGTTTAGGCTTCTTGGGTTCCTCTCTTCCCAGGGCTCCATTTCTCTCCGGGCTTAGTTCCTCTGTTTCTTCCACAAGGCCAGCTATGAACTCTCAGACGAATGGCTCGTCTTTATCCCGGGGCCTTCTCTCCTCTTCACCAGAACTCCAACATCAAAACTGCTCCCTCTGTCCTCTGCCCTGCCTTTTATATTCGATTCCCCCACCCACCAAGAGGTGGGGCTCAACGCCCTACTGACGTGGCCCAGTCAAATCCCTAATCATAACTTAATCATGCCCAGATTAACAGACCAGTTTACAAGCATAATCCAATATCTCTTTTTGGAATTCATAATTACATCAAACTGCTGAACTGCTACAGCCTCAATCGTTATTTAATCAAGTAAAAGTGAAACTTCTGACCAGTTTTACAAGAACCAGTATTTCTTTTTGGAATTAATCAATATCAAACTGCCACAAACCTACTCTCAAATGTTTAGAAAATAGATAAATAGGTAGAAAGATGGGGGAAGCTTAAGTGGTTGGGATCCCGTTTACCATATGGGAGGCTCCGGGTTCGAGTCTCGGGTCCTCCTGGTGAAGGTAAGCCAGCCTGCGCGGTGAGTTGATGGCCCGCGTGGCGCGGTGAGCTGGCATGGCAAGATGACGCATCAAAGGCAGACAAGCAGACACAGAAAAACGCACAGCAAATGGACACAGCACAAGCAGCAAGGTGGGGATAAATAAATAAATAAATCTTAAAAAAAAAAGATGAGTAGATAGAATGATACCCCAAATGAAGCAAAATGTTAAAAGTTGGTGGATCTGAGTATCTAAGTGGGATGTGTGTTGAAGTTCTCTATATAGGTTTTGTATTATGTTTGGAGTTCTTTGTATAGGGTTTTTTTTTTATGATAATTTTTTTTTTTAAGATACTTAGATTACATGAATATTACACAGAAAATATAGGGATTCCCATATGCCTGACTCCCCACACCCACACACATAAACATCCTTCATTAGTGTGACACATTTTGTAGAGGTTTTGTAATACATTTGAAATTACTTCAAAATAAAAGTTTAAAATATATATATAATGAAACAAACAAGGAAACAGACACCATAAGTGACAGCCAGTAGCCTACTAAGCATCAAATACTTCAGAAAATGGAATTACACAAAAAATATTAAGTATGTTTTATAGGTTTCAAGAAGTAAGATAAAATCTTTAAAAAAAAAAAAAAAAAAAAAGGGAAGCGGCTGTGGCTCAATCAGTGGGGCTCCCGTTTACCATATGGGAGGCCCCGGGTTCGGTTCCCGGGGCCTCCTGGTGAGGGCAAGCCCGCCCGCACGGCGTGGTTGGCTGACCCAGCGAGCACAGGCAGCAAGGGGGGGATAAATGAATAAATAAATAAAATCTTTAAAAAAAAAAAAATGAAGTAAGAGAGCTGATATGGCTCAAGCATTTGAGCACCCACTTCCCACATGGGAGTTCCCAGGTTACGTTCCCTGTGCCTCCTAAGAACAAATAAACACGACCAAAACAAATGGAAAAACCAACTCGGAAGCCGACGTGGCTCAGTGGTTGAGTGCTGGCTTCTCCAGCTCCCGGTACCTAAAAATGAAAAAAAAGAAGTAAAGCAATTTGAAAAATCTGAGAAAAGAACTGTTTAATTTGAAAATAAACCAAACAAACAGAGAAATATAATTGAAATTGAAAACCTGGTCGATGGATTTAAGAGATTAGTCCCAAGAACAGGGATGTAAAAAAGAAATCTCAGAATCAAGGAAATGCCAACAGGGTACAATGTATTTTTTTTAAAGATTTATTTTATTTATTTCTCCCCACCCCTTGTTGTTTGCGCTTGCTGTGTCTGTTGGTCTTCCTTGTCCTGGGACCTCCGATATGGGAGGGAGGCACCTAATTGCTTGAGCCACCTCCATTCCCTGCTTTGTTGTGTTTCTCATGTTTTTTCTTCTTGTGCCTCTTGTTGCATGGTCATGTTGCATCAGCTTGCCACACCTGCCTGTAGCATCAGCTTGCTGTCTTGCTCATCTTCTTCAGGAGGCACTGGGAACCTCCACTCCCTGCTTTTGTTGTCTCTCATGTTTTTTCTTCTTGTGTCTCTTGTTGCGTCAGCTTGCCGCAGCTGCCTGTCACGCCAGCTCACTGTCTTCTCCAGGAGGCACCAGGAATCGAACCAGGGACCTCCCATGTGGTAGGCGGGAGCCCAATCACTTGAGCCACATCCACTCCCCTGTATTGTTAAGAATTACTGGTGTGAACAGTGTGTGGACCACATTCTTTTTCCTTCAGCCTCAAGACAAATAAGAGCTCTTGGGACTGCCCGTCATAGTACCTATTCAAGACTCCCTGGCTGCCAGTGCATGTTTGATAGATTGGATGAGCAAAACAAAAGCATTAATACTGTTTTTGTATATAACAAAACTAACAACAGATGGACTATAAAAACAACTAGTTGCTTGTAGTAACTTAGTTTGTTGTTACTACTACTGAGAAAATTAGACAAAACTATTCTTACTGAGCAAGGATGTAAGGCTGGTGTGGCAGTTTGATGTAATTATGAATTCCAAAAATATAATTGAATCATGCTTGTAAACTGATCTGTTAATCTGGGCATGATTAGGTTACGATTAGGGTGTTGAGCCCCACCCCTTGGTGGGTGGGGAATCGAATATAAAAGGCAAGGCAAAGGACAGTTGAAGCAGTCTTTTGAGAAGCAGTTTTGATGTTGGAAAGAAGGCCCCAGGGGAAGAGAAGCGAGCCGTTCGCCTGATCGTCTACAGCTGACCTTGTGGAGGAAACAGGAGCTAAGCCCAGAGAGAAACGCAGCCCCGGGAAGAGAGGAACCCCAGAAGCCTGAACCCTGGCAAACGCCAGCAGCTGTCTTGCTCTAACACGTGGCAATAGACTGTGGTGAGAGAAGAAACAACGCTTTATGGCCTGGTATCTGTGGACTTCCACCCCAAATAAATACCCTTTGTAAAGACCAACCCATTTTTGGTATTTCACATTAGCACCCCTTTGGCTGACTAAGACAGCTGGCTTCAGATACCTTCTCTGTGCTGTTCCCTCTTACTCATGCCTCAGCTCTGGTCCTTCTCACCCACCAAGTGGGGAAGGCCGAGGTAGGACAAGCAGACCTCATAACCAGGATTCAGCTCGGGTGGTCCTCCCACTTCTGCAGCCTGTCCTACATGGCATGACCTGCCCCCTATCTCTCCCCTTCTTGCTGTGTGTTTTACACAGTGTGATGACAGAATCCTAATTAGTCGATGAATTCTGTCCTGGTTGGCTTGTGGAGTTGTCACTGCATGGAGGAGTTTCCCAGAGCAGTCCTGACGAGGCCTCCCCACAGGAGTAGGGACTTTTGAGGTGCCCCAGTGAGGGCTGCTCAGGGTACTGACTGCTGGTCACCTGGACCGTGCCCCTCTGTGCACCCTGGAGGGCATTTGTGCCCCCTTGCTTGCTACAGCCCTCTGACTGATTGGCTCCACTTCCCTCCCTGGGGTCCTACTCCTTCAGTCAACAAATACCTAATTCTATCAGCTGTACCAGGATGCAGTCAGGCCCAGGGGGAAGCTGGACAGGGCATGGAATGTTCACGTCCAATGCTGGCCCTGTCTGGATAGGGAAGCACATGGATGCAGATTGGGAAGGTGAGGGTGGGCCAAAATGGCTTCCTGAAGGAGTCAGGTAAAGACAGAGGAGAGGGCAAGAGCTCCAGGTGGTGGGACCTGCAAGATCTGGAGGGAAGTGAACAAGTGCTGGGGACCTCAAAGGGCGCTAAGGAGCCAAGCCACAGCTCTCAGCAACATGGGGGTAGGGATGGGGAGGGCACCAGCCAGGATCCCTTCTCTGTGAGGACAGATGCATAAAGCACAAGGTAGGGGTGAGGTAATCATCAGGTGG
Organism: Tolypeutes matacus; assembly: GCA_026826555.1. Classification (NCBI taxonomy): domain Eukaryota; kingdom Metazoa; phylum Chordata; class Mammalia; order Cingulata; family Chlamyphoridae; genus Tolypeutes; species Tolypeutes matacus. The sequence continues at coordinate 288,604 of JAKSZT010000089.1, read as the reverse complement.
GTGACTACACCTCCAAGTCCACACCTGTCACCTCCAGGTGAGCCTGGCCCATAGGCCAAAGACAGTCATCCTGGGAAGCAAGGCTCTGTGGAGCAAGGCATCCTGGTCTCACCATAGACCATGGTGCTGGCCATTTAAAGGGCTCATCTGGTTCCTGACCCAACTTAATGTCAGTGAGGCCCTGAACACATTCCCTGAGGTGGGCCTAGTCTGCTTGCTTCTGGCAGGATCCTGGGGCCTAGAGTGGGAGCCTGGCTGCCCCCAACCAGTCACACCCCTCCTGGGGACCCATGGGGCCATTTCAAGTACCCCATAAGTGCTGTTCCCAGTTTCTGCCTCTCTGGACCTTGGGGTGTATCCCCAGCTGACCCCAGAACCCCTCACCGCACCCCAAGGAGGTCCAACTCTGCCCTGACGCCCTTGAGCCCTGTAGCAGTTTGATATTGTTTTCTATATCTAAAAATAGATATAGATTATGTTTGTAAACTGGTCTCTTCCTCTGGGCCTATTAGATCATATTATCTTCAGAGGTTTCACTTTTACTTGATTAAATTATGATTAAGGCTTTGATTGGACCATGTCAGTAGGATGTTGAGTCCCTGCCCCCTTGGTGGCCAGGGACTCACAGAGAAAACAGGAGTTAGTTGGAGTTTTGGATGCTGGAACCACAGGAAGTAAACACACAGAAGAAGAACACAGAGGAATAGAGATGGCTCTGTAGACATGGCAGAGGCCCCAGGAAGCGAAAGAGCCTGATAGTCTACAGATGACCTTGCAGAGAGAACCGAGCCCGGGGAAAGAGACGATACTTATCCCAGCCTACAGCTGATAATGGAAGAAGCTGGGGCCACGAAGCCTTAAGAGGAAGAGGGAGGCTGAACCCTTGCAGACATCAGCAACCATCTTGCTCCAACACATGGCAACAGACTTTGGCGAGGGAAGTAACTTATGCTTTATGGCCTGGTAACTGTAAGCTTCTACCCCAAATAAACACCCTTTATAAAAGCCAACATATCTCTGGTATTTTGCATCAGCACCCCTTTGGCTGCCATGGGCTGTGATGCCTGTGGAGTCCACCCATCACCTCTCATGGGGGGTCTCATGCATCAGCGACCTCTGCTCCCCTGTGACTTTAGCACCTGGCCACCTGGCTCCCCTTCCTCCCTTCTCCTGTCACTTTCTTGTGATGTCAGAGCACACCCAGCTGGGAGATGCATGGCAGGTCCTTGCCCTGCAGGATAGAGTCCTGCAGTCAGAGTACTGACTGCAAGCTTGGATCTCCAACCCACCAGGATCTGTGCTCAACACCCTCCCTTTCTGTCTCTCCCCCCATGGCATCCACCTGCACACCCACAGCCCTGGTTAAGGCAGCTCTCTTTGTCCACACCTACTGATAGCTCTTATTTAGACTGGGGTCCCACCTTGTTTCCTGGCTAATTTGACCCCTTTTCTGAACGACCCCCCTAGAAAGCCTCCCCTCCCTGGCAGTATGCATCCTGCTGGACATTGCCCACCACACACACACACTCAGACTCACTTTTCATCTCCAGGCTCTAACCTCCACGATCCTTCCACAGCAATTCCAAATCTCAGCACCTCCCCAACATTCCTCCCCACCCACCTGTCTTGCCCACTTGGCTCTGGTCACTTGTGCTCCCTCATCCCATGGTCACTAACCCCATCTCCTTTCACTCGTCCTTTCCCAGCATGATCCCACTGACCCCTCCCTCCCAGTCTCTGTGACCCCTGGCTCTGCCCACCTGGTGGCCTGGGAGGCTTCGCCTCCACCTACCTCCTCCTCCTCTTGGAAGTGGGTCACCTCTTCTGAACTGTGATTCCTGAACCTCATTTCTCCTCTAGTCTCTCCAGCTCCCACTTTGACCCCCACTGACGCCCCAGGCCTTCTCCCCCACACCATGCTGCCCCTCCGTGGAAGCTCCAGGCAAAACCTGGGGACCCCTGAACTCCTCTCCCGGTGGCCCACATCCAGACGCAGCCACTCCAACCTCAACGATGACCCAGCAATGTACAAAGTCCCCACGTCTGCGGTGCGGCCGCTCTGGCGGAGACGGACATTTGTCATCTGACCCCCCAGACCCCCATGCTCTCTCGCGCTGCAAACCACGACGTTGCCGGAGGCCACGCTCCTGTCTCCTCCGATTCCCCTCGGCCCTGAGGTGCACGGGAGGGAGTCGATCACCACACAAGGGAGCCCCTTACGGATAAAGGGGCTGTAAGGAGTTAGGTGACCCTGGACAAATCACCCAACCTTCCAGTGCCGCCTCAGACTCTAAATGGGCGACGCCCGCCTGCCGGGGGACTCCATGAGGGTCGGGGCGCCCCCTCCCTCTCCGGACCTGCCTCAGAAAGAACCCACGCCCTAGGGGCTGCTCGAGGGAGGAACCCGCGTCCCTCCGTTCCGCGGGTCCGGCAACCCCAGCGCGACTGCGCGAAGGCCACGGAGACGAGAGGGGCCGGGCGTCCGCGGGCGGACTACAAGCCCCAGTGCGCACCGCGCCACGGCGGACCGCGGCGCCCGCCCCGGCAGGCACAGCGCCGCGCGGGCCCCGCCCCGGAAGGCACAGCGCCGCGCGGGCCCCGCCCCGGAAG
>JAKSZT010000089.1:264833-285984 GCA_026826555.1 Tolypeutes matacus | reverse complement strand
GGCCCCGCCCCGGAAGGCACAGCGCCGCGCGGGCCCCGCCCCGGAAGAAAAGGCAGCTCGCGGACGCGACGGTTCCTTTTCCGGCCGCGCTCGTTAGCAGGTAGGACGCGCCAACTGTGCTGGGGCTCGGCGCCATCCGCCGGCATCCACCCTCGTCGGTTCCCCTGGGGCCCACGGGCAGCCGCGGCCGGTTCTTCTAGAGAGCTCCGCGGCACACGTCGGGGCGGGGCGCGCGAGCGTCGTGAGGGGAGCGGGGCTGGCCCGCCCGCGAGCTGACAGCCCCTTTCCCTCCAGGTCCGCCGCCATGGGCCGCGTGATCCGTGGGCAGCGGAAGGGCGCCGGCTCTGTGTTCCGAGCGCACGTGAAGCACCGCAAGGGCGCCGCGCGCCTGCGAGCCGTGGACTTTGCCGAGCGGCATGGCTACATCAAGGGCATCGTGAAGGTGCGGGGCGTCGGCCGGGACCGGGTGGGGGGCCGGCGGGCTGCCGCGCCGGGACCTCGCGCTCACACCGCCTGGGCCCGCAGGACATCATCCACGACCCGGGCCGCGGCGCGCCACTCGCCAAGGTGGTCTTCCGGGACCCATACCGGTTTAAGAAGCGGACGGAGCTGTTCATCGCTGCCGAGGGCATCCACACGGGACAGTTCGTGTACTGCGGCAAGAAGGGTGAGTATGGCGACTGCGAAGGAAGGTTTGGGGCGTGTTGGGGGCAGCCTTGGGAGCTTCACTCCCTAAGTCGGAGAGGAGCGGCTTGGGCAGAAGCCTTACGAGGGGAGACTCTTGTGGCAAGCGGGTATTCAAGGATGTACCGGAGAGCAGTAAGAGACGGGACGTTTGAGTGTTCTGAGTTGCATTGGAGGGTTATGCATTACTTCTTTGGCTCGGTGGGAGGTTCTCAGTGTTGCCTTCACTGCCCTGTGTGCTTCCCCTGCAGCGCAGCTCAACATTGGTAATGTCCTCCCGGTGGGCACCATGCCAGAAGGTACCATCGTGTGCTGCCTGGAGGAGAAACCTGGTGACCGGGGCAAACTAGCCCGGGCTTCCGGGAACTACGCCACTGTCATCTCACACAACCCTGAGACCAAGAAGACCCGAGTGAAGTTGCCATCAGGCTCCAAGAAGGTCATCTCCTCAGCCAACAGAGCTGTGGTTGGTGAGTGGTGGGACCAGGCCCTCAAATCCAACTGCCTGTTTACACATCCTGTCACCACTTTCTTCGTGCTGTGACCGTGAGCACTGACAGAATCAGTTGTCTGGAAGGTGGGCACAGTTGGATGAAGCAGTGCGTTTAACCACACAGGACGTGTCAGGCAGATACATGTCTGTAGTTTCTGTGATTCCTACAATTACATCCAGCTGGTGAACAGGTTTTTCCGAGAAAACAAGGCCAGAGATTGACTTGCCACAAAGTAAGTGGACAACCAGGGTTTAAACCTAGGTGTGTTTATTTTATTGTTTTGCAGCTTTTTAACACCCTTATTTTTTTAAGATTTTATTTATTTATTCATTTATCTCCCCCTTGCTGCTTGTGCTCGCTGGGTCAGCTAACCACGCTGTGCAGGCGGGCTTGCCTTCACCAGGAGACCCCGGGAACCGAACCCGGGGACTCCCATATGGTAAACGGGAGCCCCACTGATTGAGCCACAGCCGCTTCCCATTTTGCAGCATTTTTTAATCCTTGTGCCACCTGTCTAGAGGAGGCTCTGAGGATTATGTTCACAGAATAAGCAAAGCTGAGTTGTGGCAGGGTACCTCAGATGTGGCAAACGGAGAGCTGGAAACAAAGGCTTCCCTGGTATACCTTGGATCTTGTTCAGTGCCATAGAATATGGGGCAAGAACCTGGCATGGTTTGTGGGAGCTTGAAGAAACTGCCTGCTGGCTGTAGCTGTCACTGAGCCTCCTGGGAACAGTGTGATTAGGGCAGGGGTTGGGCATTTGCAGGCAAGGACCCAGCTAGTGTGGCCCTGAGTAATGGGGAGGGTCCTGCCGTGTGATGCATGGCCCTGAGAATGCCTGCTTTCCCTACAGGTGTGGTGGCTGGGGGTGGCCGCATTGACAAACCCATCCTGAAGGCTGGCCGAGCTTACCACAAGTACAAGGCAAAGAGGAATTGCTGGCCTCGCGTGAGGGGCGTGGCCATGAATGTAAGTAGCCTGGCAGTATGATTTTAGGGTATACGAGGTACAGGGACCCAGTGGCTGGGTGGACTGTTCTTGGTTCCCTTCTAAGAATGTTCTTTACTCTAATGGGAGGTGAATGGAGGCTACAGCTGGAGGCTGCAGGTGATGGTTTGTCTCAGGCCAGGCCACCTTGCCCCCAGGCCCTTGGCAGGCAGTCTCACACCATGTAATGCTGTTTTCCTCTGCCTGCAGCCTGTGGAGCATCCCTTCGGTGGTGGCAACCACCAGCACATTGGCAAGCCCTCCACCATCCGCAGAGACGCCCCTGCTGGTCGCAAAGTGGGTCTCATTGCTGCCCGGCGGACTGGGCGACTCCGGGGAACCAAGACTGTGCAAGAGAAAGAGAATTAGGGATGATGGGAGGTTTAATAAAGATTGTCCTACTTTCGAGTTGTGAACTGTGCATGCCCATGGTTTCAGAGATCAAGTGCAGAGAAGATGCAGAAGGACAAGCCAGTGGATGACAGAAATTTGAGGGGGGCTCTGTGATAGAGCCCTGCTTGCTAGAGGGGTTTGGGAGGCAAAGGACCCAGCGATCCTGGAATGGCCCAGCTTCACAGATGGGTAAGGTGAGCACTTCCACTCCCCTGCTGGCCACCAGGAGTGGCTTTGTCCACTCTGTACAGTGCTAGGCCCTCATGGTGGGTGTAATGGGTTGAGTGGTCACTACCATGTTGAGTCTCTCTTGTGCCCATTTTTCCGGGTTGGGCCTTTCATGCTAGCCCCCGGGTTGGTGATTGTGGGTGTGGGGTTTCCACATCCCAAAAATACTCAGGAATGGCATGACTGCTTTGTTAAAACAAGTGAAGTGATGAAGTTTTGAGGGCCGCCTGCTTGTCCAAAGCCCCAGGTGACACAAGCTGCAGGCAGTGCCAGGAGACAGGCACCCCTGCTGTCCTGAGAAATCCCCCTTCCCAGGAGAGTCTGCAGCTGGGCTGCCACACTAGTGTGATCCTCATGCCTGAGAACCAGCTGTCTCTGGCCTGTTTTTATGGGATGTGCAGCCACAGGCAGGTCCCTGCAAGGTGGACAAGCCTCACTGGTGTCAGGTGGGCTCTTCGGCCCCGTCCTCCCCATCCTGGTGTACTCCCCACCAGCCCCTGGGTTCAGCCCACCCAGGCAGTGCTCCAGCAGGGTTGGAACCTCATCCTGATGTGCTCAGGTGCACACAGGGCTAGCTCCAGGCTCCCAGATCACATTCACGTCATGAGAAGGCAGAAGGGGCATTTGTAAAAATGATGTTGGGAGAGCTCTAGCCTGGGTTGCCTTAGCCATGAGCTGCTATTGCTGTCCCACTCTCTATAGGCAAAGTGTGCTGGGGACTTGGCTAGGGGACACAGCCACCAGGGAGGGCTTACTCCAGGAGCAGCACAGATGCCCAAGCAGGCTGAAGCAGAGCCAAGAGCTGCCTCGGGATACAGCAGGCTGCACAGGCCTGTGGAGGGTTTCCCTAGCACTTTCAAGTGGAGGCAAAATACAAATGAATGTGCATTTATGGTGACTGTTTCCATCTGAGTATGAAGCTTGTGTGTTCATTACAATAACACATTCAATGAGAGGCCAAGGGAACTTGAGGTCCTTCCAAGCCCTGATAATTTTGTTTTTTTCCTTAACCCCCAAATTTTGTAAGCTCCAGGATCCATAAAACTTGGATTTTTACCTTTTGGAAAATACGGAAGTTTATAGGAAAGCAAAAAAAATTTTTTTACATAAATCTCCAGGTGACCATCACTTATGTATTGTTTGTTTTTTTTTCATATCTGTGGTCAATTTATTATCAACATGACTTTTGTATATCTTGGCTCCTTGGATAGTTGACAGGTCAGTATTTAAACTTACTCCTCTGCTACCCTTGGCCATGGGACTCAACTCTTTGTTCCCTAGGGTTGCTGAAAACAACCCTGGGAGGGTCAGCTGGGTTTGGGCAGCATATTCTGCAGAGCTGGGCACGGCCCCTCAGAGGCCCTGTGGCCTGCGGTGTGGGGCGCCCTCCCAGCCACCACCGAGGCCTGTTGGCATCACAGGGCTGCGGGAACGCCCAAGGCGCTCAGGTCTTACAGGGTGAAGAGAGCAAATGCCTATGTTGCAGGAATACAAGATAATCCCATAACCATCTCACCTACAGTTAAAATCTTTCCAAATCCTGAGAGTCCGTGTAATCATAACTCATTCCAATCCACTTTGGTATCTCCTCACACTTTATCATGTTTTCCCTCAATAATGAACTACCCCTATTCTTTCACTACACAAAATTGTTCGACCATCTCCTATGGGGTTTGTGGGATAAATAAAATACTTCTATTATTTACCTTTTTATGCATGAATGCCTTTGGTTTTTTACAGATAACATTTTGGTAAATATTCTCTCACTTGCTATGTACGAGTTTTTTCATTTGAGGACAGAAGCAGTCATTTAATAAACATTGTGCCAAGTTCTAAGAAATATTTGAGTGCTGTACTTCTTTGCCTGTCCATAGTGCCCAGTAGAATAGGTGCAGAAAAGACCTTTGTTGGCTCAGTTCATAAGCAAATACCAAAACTGAAAGATAATGAAACAATATACTTCAGGGAATACTTTCTCTGATATATATTATTAAATATAGTAAACAAGGTAAACAAAGAGAAAAGCCTGTTGCATCAAATCTCAATTAAGTTTAGCCATGAATTCTGTGGAGCATCCCTTCCGTGGTGGCGACCACCAGCTCATTGGCAAGCCCTCCACCATCCGCAGAGACGCCCCTGCTGGTCGCAAAGGGGGTCTCATTGCTGCCCGCCAGACTGGGCGACTCCGGGGAACCAAGACTGTGCAAGAGAAAGAGAACTAGGGATGATGGGAGGTTTCATAAAGATTGTTCTACTTTCGAGGTTAGCATACTTTATAACCTAATTCCAATTTTTAAAATACAGAATATTTTAATAAGCCATGATTAGTTAAATGGAAATAATGCTTACCAGAGTTCAAGTTCTGCAATTATTTTTTTTTTTTAAGATTCAATTTTATTTCTCTCTCCCCGCCTCGTTTTTGCACTTGCTGGGTCTGTTCATCTTTGTTTCTTTAGGTAGCACTGGGAACCGAACCCAGGACCTCCAATGTGGGAGTGAGGCACCTAGTTGCTTAAGCCACCTCCATTCCCTGCTTTGTTGTGTCTCATTATGTTCCTCTTGTGTCTCTTGTTCCTTAATCCTGTTGCATCAGCTCACCATCCTGCTCATCCTATTCAGGACGCACCAGCTTGCTGTCTATTTTTAATTTTTTTATTTTCTACATTTAATAATTGAAAGTATAAACAATTAAAAACTAAAAAGTAAGCAGAAGAATAAATATATATATTTCTCAATTAAATGTAATGATACATATAAAATTTTTTGTGAATCAAACAATATGTTACACAATATATTTGGTTCATAGTGATGCATTCATACAGTATTTGTCCTTTTGTCTGGCTTGCTTCCCTAAACATAATTGTCCTCCGGGTTCATCCATGTTGCCATATGCTTTACGACTTCATTTCTTCTTACAGCTGCATAGTATTCCATCGTGTGAATAGACCACAGTTTGTTTATCCATTCATCTGTTGATGGACACCTGGGTTGTTTCCAGCTTTTGGCAATGGTGAATAATGTGGCTATGAACATCGGTGTGCAGATGTCTGTTCGTGTCACTGTTCTCAGTTCTTCTGGGTATATACCCAGTAGTGGTATTGCAGGGTCACGTGGCAAGTCTATATTCAACTTCTTTAGGAACTGCCAAACAGTCCTCCATAGTGGCTGCACCATCCTGCATTCCCACCAACAGTGAAGAAGTGTTCCTATCTCTCCACATCCTCTCCAACACTTGTAGTTCTCTGTCTTTTTAATAGTGGCCATTCTGATAGGTGTGAAATGATATCTCATTGTAGTTTTGATTTGCATTTCCCTAATCATAAGTGGTGTTGAGCATTTCTTCATGTGTTTTTTTGCCATTTGTATTTCTTTGGAGAAATGTCTATTCAAGTCTTTCGCCCATTTTTAAATTGTGTCGTTTGTCTTTTTACTGTTGAGTTGTAACATCTCTTTATATATCCTGGATATTAAACCCTTATCAGATATGTGGTTTCTAAATAATTTTTCCCATTGAGTTGGCTGCCTTCTGACCCTTTTGACAAAGTCCTGTGAGGTGCAAAAGTGTTTAAATTTGAGGAGGTCCATTTATCTACTTTTTCTTTTGTTGCACGTGCTTTGGGTGTGAGGTCCAAGAAACCACCACCTACTACAAGGTCTTGAAGATGTTTCCCTACATTTTCTTCTAGTAGTTTTATGGTCCTGACTTTTATATTTAGATCTTTGATCCATTTTGAGTTGATTCTTGTATAGGGGGTGAGATAGGGGTCCTCTTTCATTCCTTTGGTTATAGATATCCAGTTCTCCCAACACCATTTGTTGAAGAGACTGTTTTTTCCCATTAGTGTGTGCTTGGTAGGTTTGTCAAAAACCAGTTGACTGTATAGGTGCACGTTTATTTCTGGGTTCTCAATTCTATTCCATTGATCAATGTGTCTATCTTTATGCCAGTACCATGCTGTTTTGATCACTGTAGCTTTGTAATATGTTTCAAGGTCAGGCAGTGAAATTCATCCCATGTTGCTATTCTTTTTATTTTTTATTTTATTATTTTATTTATTTTATATTTTTTTAAAGATTTTATTTATTTATTCATTTATACCCCCTTGCTGCTTGTGCTCGCTGGGTCAGCTAACCACGCCGTGCGGGCGGGCTTGCCTTCACCAGGAGGCCCCGGGAACCGAACCCGGGGCCTCCCATATGGTAAACGGGAGCCCTACTGATTGAGCCACAGCTGCTTCCCGCTATTCTTTTTAGAATGCTTTTGGCTATTCGGCTATTCCAGATGAATTTGGTAATTGCCTTCTCTAATTCTGTAAAGTAAGCTGTTGGGATTTTGATTGGTATTGTATTGAATCTATAACTCAGTTTGTGTAAGATTGACATCTTCACAATATTTATTCTTCCAATCCATGAACACGGAATGTCTTTCCATTTGTTTAGGTCTTTTTAAATTTCTTTTAGCATTGTTTTGTAGTTTTCTGCATATAGGTCCTGTACTTCTTTGGTTAAATTAATTCCTAGGTATTTGAGATTTTTGTTGCTATTGAAAATGGAATTTTTCCCGATTTCCTCCTCAGATTGTTCAGTACTAGTGTACAAAAACATACTGATTTTTTTGCATGTTGATCTTGTATCCTGCCACTTTCCTGAACTCATTTATTAGTTCAAGTAGCTTTGTCGTGGATACTTCAGGATCATGTCATCTGCAAACAGAGTTTTACTTCCTCTTTTCCTATTTGGATGTCTTTTTTTTTTTTTTCTTTTCTTTTCTAATTGCCCTAGCTAGAACATCTAGTACAATATTTTTTTTTCAAAGATTTATTTTTATTTATTTATCCCACCCTTGCTGCTTGTGCTCTTTGTGTCCATTTGTGTTGCACGTTTTTCTGTGTCTGCTTGTCTCCCTTTGTTGTGTCATCTTGCTGTGTCAGCTCACCATGCTGCACAGGCTGGCTTGCTGTCACTAGGAGGCTCTGGGAATCGAACCCCGGCCTCCCATATGGTAAATGGGAGCCCAACCAATTGAGCCACAGCCGCTTCCCTCTAGTACAATATTGAATAACAGCGGTGACAGTGGGCATCCTTGTCTTCTTCCCTATCTTAGAGGAAAAGCTTTCAACCTTTCCCCATTCAGTATGATGTTAGCTATGGGTTTTTCACATATGCCTTTTATCATATTGAGGATTTGAAGTGTTTTAATCAAAAAAGGATGCTGAATTTTGCCAAGACAATAGTTTAAGTACTTAGTAAATTCTGCAGGACACCCCTTACATAAAACTTCAACAGGAGTGGACATCTTTTCACTAATATTTTCATACTTTTGTTTCTTTGTTGCAGCCTTTAGTCCTTACCATGGCAGGCTGTTTCTATTAAAATACATCAAAACATATCCTAATGATTCCATGTCATCTCAGCGACTGATCAATACCAAGATGTGCATTGACGCTAGCCTATCGGGCAGTGCCATTGAGATTTTTATCTTCTCTATATGCTATGTGTTGCCTTGTCCTGTTGTCTCTGTACGTTTTGGTGAAACCAAAGTCAATAAGTAATAACTTATTACAGTGACGCCCAATACCCATGAGGAAGTTATCTGGTTTAATGTCTCTGTGTATAAAATTCTTTGCATCCACATATTCTACTGATCATCTAGTCAGCTAACATAAGTACAGTTTTCATTGTGAACCTTCTTGAACAGAAATTGAAGAGGTCTTTGAGGATAGGTCCAAGAAGATTCATGACTAGCACATTGTAGTCTTTTTCCTGACCATATATAGGGGATACCAATCCCACCTTGAATAATCTTATAGAGTTTGTTCTCACACATCAACTGGGGATGCCTGGCTTTCTAAGATGCTAGCTTCACTGCCACTTCTTCGCTGTTGGTGATGTTGATCGCCAGATAAATGTCCCCACAGGGGTCAGACCCGATCTTCCGTACCAATTCATATCTCCCTCCGACAGTGAATTCGGCCTTGGAGCCGCTGCTGCCCGCCATCCTGAGAGACGAAAATGGAGGTCTGAGGCCAAGCCCCAACACCTCTGGGAGGAGGACTGGGGCCTCCGGGGCCGTCCACGAAGCAAGGCTGTGAAGGAGGGCGACGGGAAGCGGGAAACGAGTCTCTTTCCCAGCCAAGGGGTACCTGATCGCTGCCTCTCAGTTAGGTTTCTTTCTGCCAGGCCGCAGTTGTGAGGGGGTTTCGCGGTTACCAGGCTGGGCGAGTTTCTGCGCCGCCGTTGCTGCCTCACTTCCGCCGCGACGTCTCGCCCTGGGAACGGGGCGCGGTGAGTTCAGGCGGCGCTGCGCCGCCACCGCTGCCGCGGGCCCGGCCCGCACGCCCTGTCGCTCCGACGCAGCGGCCCTTTCTGAGCCCCGTTTCTCACAAGAGCGGGCCTTGCGAGACGACGCTTGAAACATCCTCTTTCAGTTATCCTGGGTGAGCACGTGGAGCTCCCTAAGGGGAGATTTTCCCCGAAAAAGAGAATTCCTGTAAACCGTTCATCTTGAAATTGGCCACCGAGGCCTCTGCGGCCTCCGTTCTGAGGCCTAGGGGTCGTGGCTCCAGACCGCCACCTGGTGGCAGCGATCCCGATTACGGCATTGCCAGTTTTGGTCTCCGAGGACCTACCGTGAGCCCGCAAGGCCAACCATCGAGACGCCGAGTCGGCCCGCGGCCCAGAGCGGCTCGGGCGGTGCCTCCTGCCCGGACGGGGGCTCGACCGTACGTCACTTCCCGCCCGATTCCGATTGGCAGGGCGGCGAGGCCCGGTCGGGCGGCCGCTCGTGAGCGGCGCTCAGATTTTATGGTCTTAGGACGCCATTGGACTCTTAAAGATCAGTGAAGAGCCCTAAAGTGCTATAAATATTTAGTGTATTAGAAATGAAGATAAATTTTTAAAACACAAGAATAAACAACCACAGTCTGTCAGCCATCATCTGATGTCATGGAGCCTTTGGGAGACTCCATTGTAGAGCTGTGAGAGAATAAGAGTGGAAGAGCAGAAACATATTAGTATTGTTATGGAATAGACTTGAGTGCTCAGAACCCAGGGGCTCCTTGGACCACATTCTGAGATCTACTGCTTTATGATATCTTAAGGTATGTTCCTTTTTTTGTTTTTAATAGTATTTGCTTTGCCATTTCTTTCCCCCTTGATTGGACTTGCCAAATGTTTGTGGTTTTTATTAACATTTTCTAAGAACCAATGTTTAGTTTATCTGTTTCTTTAAATTGTTTTTTATTTCTTTCATTTTCTTTGAATTGCTTTCTTATTCTGTTTCTAGTTTCTTGTTGAATGTTTAGATCATGTTTTTTTCATTCTCTCTTTTGTTAAAATACTTGCAGTAAGGCTATCCATTTTTAGGTATACTTTGTTTCTTTCCATTTCTTTCTTTTTTTTTTTTTATGCTTTTTTTGGTGGTAGTGGTACCTCTTTATCATATATTTCTACTATAACACTAATATGGCTGGAGATTGTTTTGCCAAATGGTATCAGCCTTGGGAATTTGTTGAGACTTCCTTTGTTGCCTGGTACATGGTTACTTTTTGTAATATTCAGTAAGCATCTTGAAAAAATGTCTGTGTTCTCTATATTTTAAGTACAGGATTCTCTTCTCAATCCACTTGTTTCTGAGGGAAGTACAGAGGGGAATTTGCCAGTTCCTTTGGTGGTTCAATTAGCTTTGGCTTTACTTTTGAGGGTTTGTTAGCTGCATGTGTGTTCATAATTATTTCCACTTTTTGGTGGATTTCTCCTTTTACTTATATGGAATGTCTGTCTTTTCTCCTGTTAATGCTTTTTCTTTGCATTCTGTTTTGATTGGTATTAATATTGCTAAACTACACACAGTAGTGCGTATGAAGCTCACAAATACCATGCTGAGTGGAAGAAGACAGGCACAGAGGAGCAGGGGCTGCATCATCCCTCTCTGTGGAGCTCGAGGCTTGCTGTTGAGGATGTGGGAGCAGAAGTGATAACTGCAGGGGCATTGGGGTGTCTGGGAGCCAGTCCTGTTCTCCTTTCATCTGAGTGTGGTTATGTGGACATGTGCAATTTGTGACTATCCTTCAAGCTGTACACTTAGCATCTGTCTACTTTTCTGCAAAAATGCCATACAATAAAAAGCTTAAAGAATACAAGAAAAGGTATATAGCTGCAACAGCTTTATTTGTGTGTCTGGTCTGTCTTTGTTTACTCATATTCAGCTTTTTTGTGTTATTGTGTTTTAGGTTAAATAGCTGCATTTTGTATATTGGAGAGTCTTGTGCTTCTAATAGGTGAGTTTAATCCTTTTATATTTCTTCCACTGCTCATACATTTGGACTTGTTTCAACCATTCGTGATCTTTATGAACTCCTGGATGAGACAGCAACTTAGCCTGCCAGGGAGGAGGAGGGGACAGCCTGTGGAATTGGCCCCGTGAGTGGGGGGCTGGGGGGGGAAAGCCATTGGTGCCCGTGTTGGGATGGGCATTGGGAGGGCCCTGGAGCAGCAGCAGCAGGCAGACTGGCCAGGCTCAGTCGTGGCAGAAGGGGCCCCTGAGGTGTGGGGGTAGGGCTGGGGCCGAGCTGTGGGAAAAGAAGGCCAGTCTGCAGTCTGGGCCGCCACACTTTCCTCTCTCTCCCCTCAGCACCTGAGTGACGGGGTCCTGCCCACCACCCAAGGGAAGCCCAGGGCACGGGGCAATGGCAACCGGGCTCCCGTCTGCCCAGCCCCAGGTGAGCATCTGCCTCCCTGGGAGGCGTGAGGTCCCAGCTGAGGCTCCTCCGCCCTAGTGTGCACTGTCAAGCGTCTCACGTCTGGGGTGCTGACAGTAGAGGAGGGGCGACCCTGGGACTTCCCCACCCTGCTTCCGTCCCCAGCTTCTGCTTGGCTTAGCAGCAGAAGGGTCAGGTTACCCCCCTGGGCCATGGTCGGAGCACCAAGCCTGCAAGTACCCCCTGTGCAACTGCCCCCAAGCCACCTTTTCTGGCCCCTCTGCTCCAGGGACTGCCCTGGGCTGAACCATGGCTTCACCAGGGTCTGTTGTTCCAGGCCTTGGTGACCTTCGAGGATGTGGCTGTGTTCCTCTCCCGGGAGGAGTGGGGCCGTCTGGGCCCTACTCAGAGGGGCCTCTACAGGGACGTGATGCTGGAGACCTATGGGAACCTGGTCTCTCTGGGTAAGGCCCCTTTCCAGGACTCGGCTCCCTGAGCAGCCCTGGGCGATTCTGACCCTGGTCCCAGGCAGGCCCAGCGCACAGAGGCTGGGAACCCTCCCAGACAGCCCCTCTTCCTCTGAACTCCTGGGAGAAGCCAGCTCCCCAGTCCCAGGCCCAGGGCAGGCCCCTCTCCAGGGGGAGTTTTCCTGTCCTGGTGCTGAGAGCGCCCTGAGCTCTGATTCTTTGTGCTCAGAGCTTCATCTTCATGACCGGCCCCAGCCCAATCTTGAGTCCCCTCAAGTCCTGGGCCTTCCATTGCGTCACCCCTCTCTGTACCTGTGCGGCCCCTCCCACCTGCCATTTGCAGACCCCATCGCTAGGCTGTGCTCAGTTCAGCCACGTGTTCTTGGTACTAACCCCCAGACCCCATCTGCTTCCCAGGAGCAGGACTTGCAGGTGCTAAACCTGGGGTGATCTTGCAGTTGGAGCGAGGGCATGAGCCATGGGTCCTGGACGCAGGGGGTGCCAAGGGGAATGAACGACTGCGAGTTGACAGCTCAGGTGAGTGAGGGGGAGTGTGTTCCTCAGTTCAGTTTTTCGATGAGCATTTGTTGGAACGTGAAGTGTCTGGTTACTGACTCAGGAATTTGGGGGACAGTGCATTGGTGCCGGCACAGGAGGCTTGAGAGAGTGCCCCGTAGCAACAACCCTGTGTCAGTCTGAGTCTCGGCTTCCAGAGCTGCAGAGCCCTCGGTGGGATGATTCTCAAGCCGAGTCTTCGAAGAGGATGGAAGGGGTAAGGGCATTCTGGGCAGAGCCAGCTCAGAGCGGAGAGTAGGTGTGGAGAGGGGGATAGGCTGTGAGAGGAAGCTGGGGGGTCACAGGGCCCCACAGACCAGGCAGCTCTGCCCTCCAGAGCGCACGCTCTGCGAGGAGAGTCAGACGGGGAAGTGACGGTGGAGAGCATGCCTGTCGTGCCTGCTCTTCTAGATCCACCTGCCTATCATAGACCCTTGTGAGGTCACCCCAGGTCTTACTGCCTGGAGACACAGGTATTCTGGTGATGCCCTGCTGAGCCTTTTCTGGCCCTATCTTTGTCACACCTGTACACAAACATTGCTTTTTTTTTAAGGCCAGTAAAAATAATTTATTGGGAAATGGGGGGAAAGAACAGAGCTTGCTGAGAAATGGGAGAGAAAGATGGAAATACACACCAAGATTTGGTGTGGGCTTCTCCAGGCAGAGAGAGGTTACGTTGCTTATTACCTGAGTATAGTCACTCCATGCACTCTGTTGTGCCACCCACTTTCCCTTCACTAAATGAAGTGCCAAGAAGGAGGCTGCAGAGCTGCTTACTTAAATATAAATACATGCAGAACTGGCATAAACCCACCCTCAGATCAAGATGGAGAACATTCCCAGCTTCCCAGGAGCCCCTGTACCTCCTCCCATCACTTCCTCGCATAGGCCTCTCTTCCTAACTCCTGTTTGCTTCTCCTGCTTTAGATTTTATGGCTGGAATCATGCAGGGCATCTTTTCTCTCTGGCTTCTTTCCCTCAACATTATGAGATTCATCCATGTTGCTGTGTGTAGTAGCAGTTTGTTCCGTTTTGTTGCCATGTAGTGTTACATTGTAGGAACATACTGCAATTTGTTTTCTGGTTTGCTTGTGGAGACTCCTGGGTGTTCCCAGCTTGGGGTTGTGCACCAGCCGCTCTGATGTTGTGCTGTGTGTCTCTTGGTGCACAGAGTACAGATTTCTGTTCAGTGTGTGCTGGCTCACGGATATGCACACAATCAGCACGGAAGGATGTTGCCAAGCACTTTTCCAGAGTGGTGGCTCCAGCTGACACTCCCAGCAGCAGTGAGAGGAAGCTTCATGTGCTGCGCATTCTGACTAGCGCTGAAATTGTCCTTAAAAATTTTACCCAGTCTGGTCTGTATGCCGTGGGTGGCACCCAATGCTTTTCAAAAAAATGAATTTGCATATTCTATTTATTTCATATGAATGAGATCATGCAAAATTTGTGTTTTAGTGTCTGACTTACTTCACTCATCATAACGTCTTCAGGGCTCATCTGTGTTGCAGCGTGTATCAGAGCTTCATTTCATCGCTGAATAGTATCCCAGTATGACTGTAGCACATTTTGTCTGTCCACTCACATGCTGATGGACACTTGGGTTGCTCTTTGGCTATTGTGAATAGTGCTGCTATGAACATGTGTGCAAATAATGATTTGAGTTCTGGCTTTCTTTGGGTTTAAGCCTAGGAGTGGGATTGCCAGGTCGTATGGTAATTATGTTTGACTTTATGACGAACTGCCAAACTGTCTTCCATAGCGGCTGCACCCTTCTACATTCCCACCAACGCCCAAGGGTTCTTATTTCTTCGCATCCTCACTTGCTATTTTCAGTATTTTAAATAATAGTCATACTAATGGGTGTGAAGTGGTATTCATTGTAATTTATTTTTTTTAATCATTGAGATTTTTTTTTTTTTTAATCCCCCCCTTGCTGTTTGTCTTCCTTTGTTGCGCCAGCTAACGGGTTCTGAGCTCTCCGCGCTGCGGGGGAGCTCCTTCACCAGGAGGCCCCGGGGATTGAACCCGGGGCCTCCCATATGGTAAACAGGAGGCCAACCAATTGAGCCACAGCCGCTTCCTTCATTGCAGTTTTTTTTTTTTGACTTTATTTTGTACATTTAATAATTGAAAATATAAACAATTAAAAACTAAAAAGTAAACATAGATGAATAAATATATACATTTCTCAATTAAATGTAATAGATACATATAAATTTTTTTTTGAATCAAACAATATGTTACACAATATATTTGGTTCATAGTGACGCATTCATACAGTATTTGTCCTTTTGTGTCTGGCTTGCTTCACTCAACATAACGTCCTCCAGGTTCATCCATGTTGTCATATGCTTTTTGACTTCATTTCTTCTTACAGCTGCATAATATTCCATCGTGTGAATAGACCACAGTTTGTTTATCCATTCGTCTGTTGATGGACACCTGGGTTGTTTCCAACTTTTGGCAATGGTGAATAATGTGGCTATGAACATCGGTGTGCAGATGTCTGTTCGTGTCACTGCTCTCAGTTCTTCTGGGTATATACCCAGTAGTGGTATTGCAGGGTCACGTGGCAAGTCTATATTCAACTTCTTTAGAAACTGCCAAACAGTCCCCCACAGTGGCTGTACCATCCTGCATTCCCACCAACAGTGAAGAAGTGTTCCTCTCTCTCCACATCCTCTCCAACACTTGTAGTTCTCTGTCTTTTTAATAGTGGCCATTCTGATACGTGTGAAATGATATCTCATTGTACTTTTGATTTGCATTTCCCTAATCATGAGTGATGTTGAGCATTTCTTCATGTGTTTTTTTGCCATTTGTATTTCTTTGGAGAAATGTCTATTCAAGTCTTTCGCCCATTTTTAAATTGTGTCGTTTGTCTTTTTACTGTTGAGTTGTAACATCTCTTTATATATCCTGGATATTAAACCCTTATCAGATATGTGATTTCTAAATATTTTTTCCCATTGAGTTGGCTGCCTTCTGACCCTTTTGACAAAGTCCTGTGAGGTGCAAAAGTGTTTAAATTTGAGGAGGTCCATTTATCTACTTTTTCTTTTGTTGCACGTGCTTTGGGTGTGAGGTCCAAGAAACCACCACCTACTACAAGGTCTTGAAGATGTTTCCCTACATTTTCTTCTAGTAGTTTTATGGTCCTGGCTTTTATATTTAGATCTTTGATCCATTTTGAGTTGATTCTTGTAAAGGGGGTGAGATAGGGGTCCTCTTTCATTCTTTTGGTTATAGATATCCAGTTCTCCCAACACCATTTGTTGAAGAGACTGTTTTTTCCCATTAGCGTGGGCTTGGTAGGTTTGTGAAAAACCAGTTGACTGTATAGGTGAGGGTTTATTTCTGTGTTATCAATTCTATTCCACTGATTGATGTGTCTACCTTTATGCTAGTATCATGCTGTTTTGACCACTGTAGCTTTGTAATATGTTTCAAGGTCAGGCAGTGAAATTCCTCCCATGTCGTTCTTTTTTAGAATACTTTTGACTATTTGGGTGCACTTTCCCTTCCAAATGAATTTGGTAATTGCCTTCCCTAATTCTGTAAAGTAAGCTGTTGAGATTTTTTTTTTTTTTAAAGATTTTATTTATTTATTCATTTATCCCCCCCTTGCTGCTTGTGCTTGCTGGGTCAGCTAACCACGCCATGCGGGCGGGCCTGCCTTCACCAGGAGGCCCCGGGAACCAAACCCAGGGCCTCCCATATGGTAAACGGGAGCCCTATTGATTGAGCCACAGCCGCTTCCCCAGCTGTTGAGATTTTGATTGGTATTACATTGAATCTATAAATCACTTTGGGCAAGATTGACATCTTCACGATATTTATTCTTCCAATCCATGAACACGGAATGTCTTTCCATTTGTTTAGGTCTTTTTAAATTTCTTTTAGCATTGTTTTGTAGTTTTCTGCATATAGGTCCTGTACTTCGTTCGTTAAATTAACTCCTAGGTATTTGAGTCTTTTTGTTGCTATTGAAAATGGAATTTTCCCCCTGATTTCCTCCTCAGGGTGTTCAATACTGTGTACAAAAACATGACTGATTTTTGCATGTTGATCTTGTATCCTGCCACTTTGCTGAACTCATTTATTGGTTCAAGTAGCTTTGTCATGGATAATTCAGGATTTTCTAAGCACAGGATCATGTCATCCGCAAACAGTGAGAGTTTTACTTCCTCTTTCCCTATTTGGACGCCTTTAATTTTTTTTTCTTGTCTAATCGCCCTAGCTAGAACTTCTAGTACAATGTTGAATAAACAGTGGTGACAGTGGGCATCCTTGTCTTGTTCCTGATCTTAGAGGGAAAGTTTTCAACCTTTCCCCGTTGAGTATGATGTTGGCTGTGGGTTTTTGATATATGCCTTTTATCATATTGAGGAATTTTCCATTTATTCCTATCTTTTGAAGTGTTTTTTATCAAAAAAGGATGCTGGATTTTGTCGAATGCCTTTTCTGCATCTATTGAGATGATCATGTGGTTTTTTCCCTTCAATTTGTTAATGTGGTGTATTACATTGATTGATTTTCTTATGTTGAACCAGCTTTGCATACCAGGACAGGAATAAATCCCACTTGGTCGTGATGTATAAGTCTTTTGATATGCTGTTGGATTTGATTTGCAAGTATTTTGTTGAGAATTTTTGCATCTATGTTCATGAGAGAGATTGGTCTGTAATTTTCTTTTCTTGTGGAATCTTTATCTGGCTTTGGTATTAGGGTGATGTTGGCTTCATTAAATGTGTTGGGTAATTTTCCTTCCTCTTCAATTTTTTGGAAGAGTTTCAATAGGATTGGTGTTAATTCTTTTAGAAAATTCTTGGTAGAATTCACCTGTGAAGCCATCTGGGCCTGGACTTTTCTTTGCTGGGAGATTTTTGATGACGGATTCAATCTCCTTAATTGTGATTGGTTTGTTAAGTTCTTGTATTTCTTGTGTCAATGTAGGTTGGTTATCAGTTTCTAGAAATTTGTCCATTTCATCTAGGTTGTCTAGTTTGTTGGCATATAGTTTCTCATAATATCCTCTTATGATTCTTTTTATTTCTGTGAGGTCATTTGTAACTTCTTCCCTTTCATTTCTGATTGTATTTATTTGCATCTTCTCTCTCTTTTCTTTGTTAGTCTAGCGAGGGGTTTGTCAATTTTATTGATCTTCTCAAAGAACCAGCTTTTGGTTTTGTTGGTTTTCTCTATTGTTTTTCTGTTCTCATTTTCATTTGTTTTTGCTCTAATCTTTATTATTTCTTTCCTTCTGCTTGCTTTTGAGATTGGTTTGCTCTTCTTTTTTGAGTTTCTCTAGTTGTTCAGTTAAATCTTTGAGTTTAGCTTTTTCTTCTTTTTTAATATAGGCATTTGGGGCTATAAATTTCCCTCTCAAGACTGCCTCCGCTGTATCCCAAAAGTTTTGATACGTTGTGTTCTCATTTTCATTTGTCTCAATATATTTACTGATTTCACTTGCAATTTCTTCTTTGACCCACTGATTATTTAGGAGTGTGTTGTTCAGTCTGCACACATTTGCGAATTTACTTTTTTCCTGTCTATTATTGATTTCTAGTTTCATTCCATTATGATCTGAGAAGGTGCTTTGTATAATTTCAGTCTTTTTATATTTATTGAGAGCTGAATTGTGACCTAAACATGTGGTCTATCCTGGGGAAAGGTCCGTGGGCACTTGAGAAGAATGTATAACCCGCTGAGTTTGGATGCAGTGTTCTGTATATGTCTGTTAGGTCTAACATGTTTATCATATTGTTCAAGTTCTCTGTCTCCTTGTTGATCTTCTGTCTAGTTGTTCTATCTAATGATGTGAGTGGGGTTTTGAAGTCTCCAACGATTATTGTAGAAATGTCTATTTTTCCCTTCAGTTTTGCCAGAGTTTGTCTCATATATTTTGGGGCACCCTGGTTAGGTGCATAGATATTTATGACTGTTATATCTTCCTGGTGGATCATCCCTTATTAATATATAATGGCCTTCTGTATCTCATAACTTTTTTTCATTTAAAGTCTGTTTTGTCTGATATTAGTATAGCTACTCCTGCTCTTTCCTGGCTACTATTCGCATGGAGTATCTTTTTTTCCAATCTTTCACTTTCAGCCGATTTGTATCCCTGGGTCTGATGTGAGTTTCTTGTAAGCAGCATATGGATATCTCATGTTTTTTATCCATTCTATCAGCCTGTATCTTTTGATTGGGGAGTTTAATCCATTCATGTTCAATGACATTACTGAAAATGCACTACTTACTTCCTCCATTTTATTCTTTATGTCATCTTGTTTTTGTCTCTCTTTTTACTCATTTGGTTATCCTCTCTGCTATTCTTTCTTCTATACTTTCCTCCAAGCTTCTCTATCCTGTCTTTTTCTTTCAGGTTCTAAGGTTTCTTTTATTTATTTATTTATTTATTTATTTTTAAGATTTTATTTATTTATTCATTTATCCCCCCCTTGCTGCTTGTGCTCGCTGGGTCAGCTAACCACGCCGTGCGGGCGGGCCTGCCTTCACCAGGAGGCCCCGGGAACCGAACCCGGAGCCTCCCATATGGTAAACGGGAGCCCTACTGATTGAGCCACAGCCACTTCCCTAAGGTTTCTTTTAATATTTCCTGCAAAGGTGGATTCTTTTTTTGCAAACTCTCTTAGTTTCTGTTTGTGAATATTTTATACTCATCTTCATATTTGAAGGACAGTTTTGCTGGATAAAGAATTCTCGGCTGGCAGTTTTTCTCTTTCAGTTTCCTAATTGTATCATACCACTGTCTTATCACCTCCATGGTTTCTGAAGAGGAATCTACACTAAGTCTTATTGGACTTCCCTTCTACGTGATTGTTTGCTTCTCTCTTGCTGCTCTGAGAATTTTCTCTTTATGTTTGACATTTGACATTCTGAGTAGTATGTGTCTTGGTGTAGGTCTGTCTATTTGAATTTATTCTCATTGGGGTACGGTGTGCTTCTTTCATGAGAGTTGAGAAATTTTCAGCTATTATTTCCTCAAATACTCTTTCTGCCCCTTTTCCCTTCTTGTCCCTTTCTGGAACTCCCATGACACATATGTTGTTGTGTTTTGTGTTGTCATTCAACTCTCTGAGCCCCTGCTCAATTTTTTCCATTCTTTTCTCTTTCTGTTCTTCTCTCCTTTCAATTTTAGCTGCTCTTTCTTCAGTATCACTTATTCTTTCTTCTATCATTTCGAGTCTGCTGTTGTCTGCCTCAAATATGTTTTTGACCTCACCTATTGTGTCTTTCATTGCCATGAACTCCGTTACTTTTCTGTTCAGGATTAAAATTCTTCTTTGCGTTCGCTCAATGTCGTCTTCTTCTTCTTTTTTTTTTTTTATTATGGGTAAAAATCAAAATTTTCACAATACATACAAACTCAATGTCTTCTTGATGTCATTTATCTCTTTAACTATATTGTCTTTCATCTCATTAATTTGATTTTGGAAATTTGTGCTCATCTCGCTGATTAGTTCTCTCAAATTCTGCATCTCTTCTGGCACTTTGATGTATTCCTTTTTTTGGGCCATGTCTTCTATTTTCTTAGTATGGCTCATAATTTTTTGCTGGTGTTTAGGCAACTGGTTAGGATATAGTTTATTCAGATGCTCAATCTCTTTCTCTTTTATAGGGATTTAGTGGCAGGAGGCTGTGAGTTACCACAGTTCTTTGATTTTTGGCTTGTCCTGGATTGTTAGGATTGTCCTGCTGGTTGCTCAAAACTGGGCACTGGACACAGTAATTGGTTGTAGAGTCACTTCCTAGGGCCTTGGGCAGGGAGGCTATAGAGGCCAGGAAAAGCCTCTCCTACTTATTTTTTATTTTCTTATGTGCACTTCCTTTGTCTGCCAGGAGATGGTGCTCTTTGGCAGCTCTCAATTCAATGCCTGGTCGAATGTATTTGTTGTGACCCAGACCAGATCAATGTGATAGAGCTTCCTGTCTGGGGGCTAAGAACCTTGTAATTCAAACTTTCTGAGACAGTTCTCCAGTCTTCTCTGGCAGCCCCCTCCCTTTCCCAGCTAGGAAATATTTCCACTCCCTTCTGAATCCTCAACAGTCAGTCCCTGTTAGTAGAGGAGGAGATTGGGAGGTTTGTGTATCTTTAGCCCCTTGCAGGCTCCAAGGCAGACAATGATGCAGCCCCACCCAGCCTGGAAGGGCTCTCAGGACAGGGCAGACCAAACCTGGGAGTCCAAAGCAGGGTCAGCCCCAGGCTCTCTCTCCCCTCTCCCGAGGTATCCTCAACAATTAGTCCAGGCTAGAAGAGAGGGAGGCTGCGAGGGTTGGATTTCTCCAGTCCTTCCTAGGCTCCCAGGGCAAACCACCATATGGAAGGGTCCGTGGGGCTCCGCAGCCCAAATTTGCAGGTCAGAACCTGAGTCAGCCTTAGGGTATGTCCCTCTTTCTCCCCTTTCCTGGAGTGGTAGATCCCTGGAGCCTCCTTTGTCTGTAGTCACAGGCCCAGAGGCCCGAGAATTCTAAAGAGTTTGGGGGAGGGTGCTGGCAGCAGCAGTTGCTGGTGGTTCCAACTCACGGTTCTGTCGTTACGATTTCCCTCTTCTGTCCCTCTCTCCTCTGGGTGGTGTGTAAGCTTTCACCTGCTGTCCTAAACCCTAGAAGATCTTTT
>JAKSZT010000089.1:216299-263208 GCA_026826555.1 Tolypeutes matacus | reverse complement strand
ACTTTTTTGCATTTGAAATCTGTTTTGTCTGATATTAGTATAGCTACCCCTGCTCCTTTCTGTTTACTATTCGCATGGAGTATCTTTTTCCAACCTTTTACTTTCAACGGGCTTATATCCTTGGGTCTGAGGTGAGTTTCTTGTAAGCAGCATATGGATGGCTCATGTTTTTTTATCTATTCTGTCAGCCTGTATCTTTTGATTGGGGAATTTAATCCATTCATATTCAATGATATTACTGAAAATGCACTATTTATTTCCTCCATTTTATTCTTTGGTTTTCATATGTCATCTTATTTTTGTCTCTCTTTTTACTCTTTTGGTTATCCTTTCTGCTTTCTTTCTTCTATACTCTCCTCCAAGCCTCTCTCTCCTGTCTTTTTCTTTCAGGTTCTAAGGCTTCCTTTAATATTTCCTGCAAAGGCGGATTCTTTTTTGCAAACTCTCTTAGTTTCTGTTTTTTTTTTTTTGTTTTTTTTTTTTAAAGATTTTATTTATTTATTCATTTATCCCCCCCCTTGCTGCTTGTGCTCGCTGGGTCAGCTAACCACGCCGTGCGGGCGGGCTTGCCTTTACCAGGAGGCCCCGGGAACCAAACCCGGGGCCTCCCATATGGTAAACGGGAGCCCTACTGATTGAGCCACAGCCACAGAAACTCATCTTCCCTCTTAGTTTCTGTTTGTTTGTGAATACTTTATATTCACCTTCATATTTGAAGGACAGTTTTGCTGGGTAAAGAATTCTCAGCTGGCAGTTTTTCTCTTTCAGTGTCCTAATTGTATCATACCACTGTCTTCTCACCTCCATGGTTTCTGAAGAGAAATCTGCACAAAGTCTTACTGGACATCCTTTGTACGTGATCGTTTGCTTCTCTCTTGCTGCTCTGAGCATTTTCTCTTTATCTTTGACATTTAACATTCTGAATAATATGTGTCTTGACGTAGGTCTATTTGGATTTATTCTCATTGGGGTACGGTGTGCTTCTTGGACATGAAAGTTCATTTCTTTCGTGAGAGTTGGGAAATTTCCAGCTATTATTTCCTCAAATACTCTTTCTGCCCCTTTTCCTTTCTCTTCTCCTTCTGGAACTCCAATGTTCCACGTATGTTCTTGTGTTGTCATTCAACTCTCTGAGCCCCTGCTCAATTTTTTCCATTCTTTTTTCTCTCTGTTCTTTTCTCTTTTCAATTTTAGCTGTTCTGTCTTCAGTATCACTTATTCTTTCTTCTATCATTTCGAGTCTGCTGTTGTATGCTTCAAATGTATTTTTTACTTCACCTATTGTGTCTTTCATTCTCATGAACTCCGTTACTTTTCTGTTCATGATTTCAGATTCTTCTTTACGTTCGCTCAATGACTTCTTGATGTCATTGATCTCTTTAACTATATTCTCTTTCATCTCATTAATTTGATTTTGGAAATTTGTGCTCATCTCACTGATTAGTTCTCTCAAATTCTGCATCTCTTCTGGGACTTTGCTGTATTCCTTTTCTTGGGCCATGTCTTCTATTTTCTTAGTATGGCCCGTAATTTTCTGTTGGTGCTTAGGCATCTGGTTAGTTTGTATTTTACTTAGATGCTCTATCTCTTTCTCTTTTATGGGGTTTTAGTGGCGGGAGGCTGTGAGTTACCACCGCTCTTTGATTTTTGGCTCAACCTTGATTGTTAGGATTGTTCTGCTGGTTGCTCAAAACTGGGCACTGGACCCAGTAATTGGTTGTAAAGTCGTTTCCTAGGGCCTTGGGCAGGGAGGCTATAGAGGCCAGGAAAAGCCTCTCTTGCTTATTAATTTTCTTATGTGCACTTCCTTGGTCTGCCAGGAGATGGCGCTTGTTGGCTGCTCTCAATTCAATGCCTGGTCGGAGCGTATTTGTTGTGACACAGACCAGATCAATGTGATGGAGCTTCCTGTCTGGGGGCCAGGAGCCCTGTGATTCAAACTTCCTGAGACAGTTCTCCAGACTTCTCTCGTAGCGCCCCCCTTTTCCCAGCTAGGAAATATTTCCACTCCCTTCTGAATCCTCAGCAATCAGTCCCTGTTAGTAGAGGAGGAGATTGGGAGGTTTGTATATCTTTAGCCCCTTGCAGGCTCCAAGGCAGACAATGGCGCAGCCCCACCCGGCCTGGAAGGGCTCTCGGGACAGGGCAGACCAAACCTGGGAGTCCAAAGCAGGGTCAGCCCCAGGCTCTCTCTCCCCTCTCCTGTGGAGTCCTCAACTATTAGTACAGGCTAGAAGAGAGGGAGGTTGCGAGGGTCGGATTTCTCCAGTCCTTTCCGGGCTCCCAGGGCAAACCGCCATGTGGAAGGGTCTGTGAGGCTCCGCAGCCCAAATTTCAGGTCAGAACCTGAGTCAGCCTAAGGCTGTGTCCCTCTCTCTCCCCTTTCCTGGAGTGGCAGATCCCTGAAGCCTCCTTTGTCTGTGGTCGCAGGCCCAGGGGCCCGAGAATTCTGAAGAGTGTGTGGGGGGGAGGGCGCCGGCAGCAGCAGAAGCTGCTACTTGCAACTCAGGGTTCTGCTGTCGCGATTTCCCTCTTCTGTCCCTCTCTCCTCTGGGTGGTGTGCAGCCTTCACCTGGTGACCTAAACCCTAAAAGATCTTTTTCGGGGCTGTTTCAGCCTGCCTTCTAGCTATTTTTCTGGAGAAGAGATTCCCGTGTCTTACTAGTCCGCCATCTTCCCGGAAGTTTCCCTCATTGTAGTTTTAATTTGCATTTCTTTAATGGCTAATGATGTTGAACATGTTTTCATATACTTATTGGCATTTGAATGTCCTCTTTGGAGAAATGTCTATTCAAATCCCCCCTTTTTTTTTTTAAATTGGGTTTTCTTTTTGCTGTTGAGTTGTAGGAGTTCTCTATGTATCCTGAATGTTAAACCTTTATCATATATGTGATTTCCAAATATTTTCCCCCATTCTGAGGTTGTCTTTTCACTTGTTAATGTCCTTTGATGCCAAAAAAAAAAAAAAAATTTTAATTTTGATGAATTCCATTTTATCAATTTTTTTCTCTGGTTGCTTCTGCTTTTGGTGTAAAATCTAAAAGTCCGTTTCCTACTAAAAGGTCCTGAAGATATTTCCCTATGCTTTCTTGTAAGAGTTGTATAGTATTAGCTCTTACATTTAAGTTGTTGATTCATTTTGAATTAATTTTTGTATATGGTGAGAGGTAGGGATCTACATTAATTCTTTTGCATGTAGATTTCCAGTTATCCTAGTACCATTTGTTGAAGAGACTCTTCTTTCCCCCATTTAATGAATTTGGCTCCTTGGTCAAAAATCAGCTGGCCATAGATGTGTGGATTTATATCTGGACTCTCAATATATTCCATTGGTCTATATAGCTATCCTTATGCCAGTACCATGTTATTTTAAAATGTTTTATAAAGCCACGTGTAGCTTTATAGTAAGTTTTGAAATCAGGAAGTATGAGTCCTTCAACTTTGTTTCTCTTTTTCAAGATTGTTTTGACTATTTGGGGCTCCTTGTAATTTCAAATGAATTTGAGGATCAGCTTTTCTAATTATTCAAAAAAGGTTTCTGGAATTTTGAGAGAAATTGCATTGAATTTCTAGATAGCTTTAGTTGAATTGACATCTTAACAATATTAAGTCTTCCAATCCATGAACACAGGATGCTTTTTCATTTATTTAGGTCTTCTTTAATTTCTTTCAGTAATGTTTTATAGTTTCAGTATACAAGTCTTTCACTTCCTTGGTTAAATTTATTCCTAGGTATTTTATTCTTTTAGAGACCATTGTAAATGGAATTGTTTTCTTGATTTCCTTTCCAGATTGTTCATTACTGGTGTATAGAAACCCAACTGACTTCTGTGTGTTTTCTTGTATCCTGCAACTATGCTAAATTCATTTATTAGTTCTAGTAGCTTTGTTGTGAATTCTTTGGAATTTTCTATTTATAGGATCATGTTATCTGCAAATATGACATGGGGATGATTTGACTTCTTCTTTTCCAATTCAGATGTCTTTTATTTCTTTCTTTTGCCTGATTGCTCTGGCTAGAACTTCCAGTATGATGTTGAATAACAGTGGTGAAAGTGGGAATCCTTGATTTGTTCCTGATCTTAGAGGGAAAGCTTTCAGTCTTGCACCATTGAGTATGATATTTGCTGTGGGTTTTTCATGAATGCCCTTTATCATGGTGATAAATTTTCTCAGTGTTCTTAATCATGAAAGGATGTTGGATTTTTGTCAAATTCATTTTCTTCACCAATTGAGATGATCATGTGGTTTTTTCCCTCCTTCTACTATTATGGTGTATTACACTGATTGATTTTCTTTTTTTTTTTTTTTTTTTCCAAAGATTTTATTTATTTATTCATTTATCCCCCCCCTGCTGCCTGCGCTCGCCGGGCCAGCCAACCACGCCGTGCAGGCAGGCCCGCCCCCACCAGGAGGCCCCGGGAACCGAACCCGGGGCCCCCCATATGGCAAACGGGAGCCCCACTGATTGAGCCACAGCCGCCTCCCCTGATTGATTTTCTTATGTTGAACCATCCTTGCATTCCTGGAACAAATCCCACTTGGTCATGGTATATAATCCTTTTAACATACTGTGGGATTCAGTTTGCCACTATTTTGTTGAGGAGTTTTGCATCTATATTAATAAGAGATGTTGGTCTGTAATTTTCTTTTCTTAGGCTTTCTTTATCTGGCTTTGGTGTCAGGGTAATGCTGGCCTCATATAATGAGTTAGAAATTAATCTTTTACCTTTTAAAACCCTTTATTTTTTTTTGCCTTTAGTTTTTTAATTGGGTTTTTTTTTTTTTTTTCTTTTTTTTTTGATGTACAGTTCTATGAGTTCCCTCCCCTCCGCCCCACCAGCTGGCTGTCTGTGTCCATTCGCTGGGTGATCTTCTCTGTCTGTTTCCTGCCTTTTCTTATCATTTTTCTCCTCCAGTCTCTTCACTGGGATTCGATGCCAGGGACCTCCGATGTGGGAGAGAGGAACCCTGCTCCTTGCACCACCTCAGTTTCTGGTTTCTGGTGCGTCTCGCCTTGGCTCTCCCTTGTGTCTCTCTTTTGCTGCGTCATCATCTTGCTGCATGGCTCGGCAGGGCTGGTGGCTCACCTGCTCACCTTCTATATATATATATATATATTTTTAAAAATTAATTAATTAATTTGCTATTATAAACAGAATTGTTTTCTTAATTTCATTTTTGGATTATTCATTGCTAATTTATGGAAATACAACTGATTTTTATATATTGATCTTGTATCCTGCAACCTTGCTGAACTTACTTATTAGCTCTAATAGTTTTTTTGGGTGTGTGTGTGGACTTCTTAGGAATTTCTATAAATAGGATCTTGTCATCTGCAAATGGAGATAGTTTCACTTATTGCTTTCTGTATTAGTCAGCCAATGGGGTGCTAATGTGAAATACCAAAAATGGGTTGGTCTTTATAAAGGGTATTTATTTGGGGTGGAAGTCCACAGATACCAGGCCATAAAGCGTTAAGTTTCTTCTCTCACCGCAGTCTATTGCCACGTGTTAGAGCAAGACAGCTGCCGGCGTCTGCCAGGGTTCAGGCTTCTGGGGTTCCTCTCTTCCCAGGGCTGCGTTTCTCTCTGGGCTTAGCTCCTGTTTCCTCCACAAGGTCAGCTGCAGACGATCAGGCGAACGGCTCGCTTCTCTTCCCCTGGGGCCTTCTTTCCAACATCAAAACTGCTTCTCAGAAGACTGCTTCAACTGTCCTTTGCCTTGCCTTTTATATTCAATTCCCCACCCACCAAGGGGTGGGGCTCAACACCCTAATCCTAACCTAATCATGACCAGATTAACAGATCAGTTTATAAGCATGATTCAATTATATTTTTGGAATTCATAATTACATCAAACTGCCACACTTTCCAATTTGGATGCCTTTTATTTCTTTTTCTTGCCTAATTGTCCTGGCTAGAACACCCAGTACAATGTTAAATAAGTGTCAAAAGAAGACATTCTTGTCTTGTGCCTGACCTTAAAGGGAAAGTTTTCAGTCATTTATCATTAAGTATAATGTTAGTTGTTTTTGTAGAGGCCCTTTATTAGGTTGAGGAAGTTCCCTTTTATTCCTAGATTTTTTTAGTGTTTTTATTCTGAAAGGTCAAATGCTTTTTCTGTGTCTACTGAATGATGATGAGATGATCATGTGAATTTTGTCTTCTATTCTATTAATATTGTGTATCACATTGGTAGATTTTTCTATGTTGAGCCAATACTGCACTCTTGTCCTAAATCACATTTGATCATGGTGTACAAGCCTTTTTATAGGCTGCTGGACTTTGTTTGCTGTTTTTTTCTTGAGGACTTTTTTGTCTATATTCATAAGGGATTTAAGTCTATAATTTTATTTTCTTGTGATGTGCTTATCTGGTTTTGCTGTCAGAGTAATATTGATCTGATAGAATGAGTTAGGAAATGTCCCCTCCTCTCCTAAATTTTGGAAGAGTTTATGAGGGGCTGATTATTATTAATTCTTCTTTAAATGATTGGTATAATTCCCCAGTGGAACCAACTGGTCCTGGGCTTTTCTTTGTTTATTTTTTATTTTATTTGTTATTACTAATTCGGTCTCTCTACTTGTTATATGTCTATTCAGAATTTCTATTTCTTGAGTGAGTTTTGGTAGCTTATGTCTCACTAGGAATTTGTCTATTTCACCTAGGTTATCTAATTTGTTGGGAATACAATTATTCATAGTATTCCCTTACAATCTTTTTATTTCTATACTGTTATTTCTGTAATTTTGCTAGTAATGTTCCCTCTTTCATTCTTTTATTTTTATTTTTTATTTTTTTAACTTTATTTTGTACATTTAATAATTGAAAATATAAACAATTAAAAACTAAAAAGTAAACACAGATGAATAAATATATACATTTCTCAATTAAATCTAATGGATACATATAAATTTTTTTTTGAATCAAAGAATATGTTACACAATATATTTGGTTCATTATGTATTTTTTTATTTACTGGAGGTCCCAGGGATCAAACCCAGATCCCTCCATATGGGAGATGGACGCCCAACTACGTAAGCCATGTCCGCCCCGTTTGTCTTTTTATTGTCGAGTTGTAAGAGTATTTTTTATATATTCAGAATATTAAACCCTTGTCAGATATGTGGTTTCCAAATATTTTCTTCCTGTCTGTAGCTTGTTTTTTCACTTTCTTGATAATGTCTTTTGATGCACAAAACTTTTGAATTTTGATGACATCAATTTATTGCTTCTTTTTTTTTTTAAGATTTATTTTTATTTTATTTATTTCTCCCACCCCTTGTTGTTTGCACTCTCTGTCTGTTTGTCTTCTTTTTAGGAGGCACCAAGAACCAAACCTGGGACCTCCCATGTGGGAGGGAGACGCCCAACTGCTTGAGCCACCTCCACTCCCTGCCTGTTGTGTCTCTCATTGTGTTTCCTCATTGCATCATCTCATTGAGTCAGCTCGCTGTCTTGCTCATCTTCTTTAGGAGGCACCAGGAACTGAACCCGGGACCTCCCATGTGGTAGGTGGGCGCCCAACTGCTTGAACCACATCTGCTTCCCTTTCGCTTCTTTTGTTGCTCATGCTTTTGTTGTAAAGTCTAGGAGTCCATTGCCTAATACAAGGTCATAAAGATGGTCCCCTAAATTGTCTTCTAAGAGTTATATAGTTTCAATTCTTATATTTATGTCAATGATCCATTTTGAGTTATTTTTTGTATATGGTGTGAAGTAGGGGTCTACTTTCATTGATTTGCATGTGTATTTCTAGTTTTTCCAGTACCATTTGTTGAAGAGATCATCAAAAATCAGTTGGCCATAGATGTGAGGATTTAATTCTGAACTCTCAGTTCTATGCCATTGCTCTACATGTCTGTCCTTGTGCTGGTCACCCTGTGCTTTTAACCTGCATTTCTCTGAGAACTGAGGTGGTTCCTCACCCTTCCATATGCTAATTGGCCATCTGCAGTGGAGGGGCCGGGCGACTCTCAGGCCTGGGAAGGGAGCAGTGCGGGAAAGGAGCAATTGGTCACTGCCTGTTTGAGACTTCCTGTGCTGATGCTGTGCTAAGTGCGTCAGGGTCATTCTGCTGTTCAGCTCTATTCCATTCTCACTGCGGTGCTGTAAACCACTGGCTGGCATGACTCAGGAAGGGAGGTAGGCTGCCCCAGGCCATTCAGCTGGCAAGTGGGCTCCAGCATTGATCCTGAGTTCAGCTGTTCTCTTCAGTCCCTGAGGGCCACACACAGGTGTCCACCTGGGAATTTGTCACTCTGTCTGTCCTCTTGGGGAGTGGTCACGCAGGAGGAGCTTGGAATGTGTGTGCTGACTCAAGGAAGGAAGGAATGGAGGTTTGAGGGCATTATGAAACTTTTTTTTTTAATTAAAATTTTTTTATTTTTTAAGGAGCTTTAGATTACATAAATGTTACATTAAAAATATAGGGTATTCCCATATGCTCCCCTCTCTCCCCCTCCCACACTTTCCCACATTAACAACGACGTCCTTCATTAGTGTGGTACATTTGTTAAAATTGATGAGCACATATTGAAGCACTGCTACTAACTGTGGACTATAGTTTACATTGTAGTTTACACTCTGTCCTGCACAATTTTGTAGGTTATGACAAAATATATAATGGCCTGTATCTGTCATTTCAGTGTCATGTAGGACAATTCCAATGTCCCGAAAATGTCCCCATATTGCACCTATTTTTCCCTCTCCCTCTCCTCAGAACCTCTGGTGGCCACTGCCTTTATATCAATGATAAAAGTTCTTCCATTGCTAGAATAATAAGTCTGTAGTAGAATATGAAACGTTCTCTATGGGCATCTTGAGTTTGAGGTGCCGATGGCTTACTCAGTTGGCCCCTCATGTGTCCATGGAGAACCCTGGATGTGTCCTGCAGGGAGAACAGAGAAACCCCTGGCCCTTGGGAAAGTGAGGCACCCAGGCCCGTGTGTGCTTCTGCCCCTCTCCTGCGTTTTTGGCATGTGCTTGGCCCACTACCATCCTGGGAAGGCCAGTGGTTTTCCTGTCATGGTTTTTGGGGTGGATTAGCTGTTGTGAGGCAGCCTTAGATTAATTTGGCCTTATTGCCCTCCTTGCTGTGGTTTCCATGGTGCTGTAAAGCCTCCATTTTCTGTCCTTTTGGTAATGATGAGGACAGGCCACCTACACTCTGAGTCAGTCAAGTTTTATGGGCAGAAAGCAGACAGGAAGGCTAGGAGTGAGTATTAGAAGGGCATGAATGTTAGAGACAGTCAACCTGGGTTCAAATCCTTGCACTGCTGCATAACTCTGTGAGGCTCTGTGAGGTCCTAAGTCTCTCAGCTCCAGGCTTTCATCCCCACAAGACTGCTGCAACTTTGGAGATGATCAAGTTGGTACTAGGTTGTAGGCAGTGTCTTTATACATTCCTTCCAGAATCAGAATAGTTGACCCTGAGATGTTCTATTTGTTGTTTCAGATCATGGGACTAGGACTGAGTTCAATGAATTGACTTCAGGAGAAACGTTTGATGGGGAAAAACTAGATCAACTCAGGGAGATTGTTCCCCAGGAACCTGAGCCTGGAGAAGCCCATGAACATGTTGGGGAGCCAGAGGAGTGCCCAGACAAGCCCATGGGGCAGAGAGGCCCTGGGCCAGTCATAGTGACCTGCAAGGAGAGTGGCTGGGAGCCTGGGGAAAGCCTCAGATTGAGGTCAAGTCCTATCCCTGATCAGAGACCTCACAAATGTGATATATGTGAGCAGAGTTTTGAACAGAGATCATACCTCAACAACCACAAGCGTGTGCACAAGTCAAAAAAAACAAATACAGTTTATAGTTCTGGGGAAATTTTCAGTGCAAATGTAATTGTTAATGAAGATCAGAAAATCCCTCTTGGGAAAAAATTGCATTATTGTAGTTACTGCAGGAAAACCTTCAGGTACAATGCTAACCTTGTCAAGCATCAGCGGCTTCACAGTGAAGAGAAGCCCTACAAGTGTGATGAGTGTGGAAAAGCCTTTAGCCAAAGCTGTGAGTTCATCAATCACCGGAGGATGCATTCAGGGGAGATCCCCTACAGGTGTGACGAGTGTGGGAAGACGTTCAATAGGAGACCCAACCTCATGAAGCACCAGAGGATTCACACTGGGGAGAAGCCCTACAAGTGTGGTGAGTGTGGGAAACACTTCAGTGCCTATTCTTCCCTTATCTATCACCAGAGAATCCACACTGGAGAGAAACCCTATAAATGTAACGACTGTGGGAAAGCCTTTAGTGACAGCTCAATCCTTATCCGACATCGTCGGACTCACACTGGAGAGAAACCATTTGAGTGTAAAGAATGTGGCAAAGGCTTTACCCAAAGTTCTAACCTTATCCAACATCAAAGAATTCACACTGGAGAGAAACCCTATAAATGTAACGAATGTGAGAAAGCCTTCATCCAAAAAACCAAACTTGTTGAACATCAGAGAAGCCACACCGGAGAGAAGCCCTACGAATGTAATGACTGTGGCAAAGTCTTCAGCCAGAGCACACATCTTATCCAGCATCAGAGAATCCACACTGGCGAGAAGCCCTACAAGTGCAGCGAGTGTGGCAAGGCCTTCCACAACAGCTCCAGACTCATTCACCATCAAAGATCACATCATGGAGAGAAGCCGTACAAATGCACTGACTGCAAGAAGGCCTTCAGCCAGAGCACTTACCTTCTTCAGCATCAGAGAATCCACACTGGCGAGAAGCCCTACAAGTGCAGCGAGTGTGGCAAGGCCTTCCGGCACAGCTCCAACGTGTTTCAGCACCAGAGGATTCACCTCCGGGAAGACTTCTCCCCATGAGGGTGGAGGAGAGCCCTCCATGTGCTTCCTTTCATGCATCTCTGCACCACCCACCTCCCCTTATTTATTGTCCATAGAGTGTTGACACAGGGTCAAAGGGCATTTCTCCTTAAAGAAACCTCTTTTTTAAACCCAAAAGGAATGCATGTTCATTTTAGAGAAACAAAGAGAGAAAGCGGAGCAAAAAAGAGAAGCTTCTGTAATGTCCTTACTTAGAAAAAAAAGAATTATTCACCACTGACACTTCGGTATATGTTTCCTTTCAAACTATTGAAGAACATTTTTAAATGAAAATACTGTTACACCTGTAATCATAGCACCTTTGCACTTCTCCTTTGCTATTTCCTCAGTGCCAGAAAATCCACACTGGAGAGAATTCCACATATTTGCATATTTTTATGTGTTGTACATTTAAAAAATTAATATATTATTTATACTTTGCTATGTTAATTAACAAAGTTGTTAACTGTCTTTTTTTAAGTGTTTCACCCTCCCCTGAGATGGCTCCCTCGTCTGTTTGCTCATTGTTTTTCCTCATTGTTTGTGCTCATTGTCTGCTCGTTGTCTGTTTTCTCTTTAGCAGGCACTGGGAACTGAACCTGGGACCTCCCATATGGGAGGTAGGTACCCAAATGCTTGAGCCACATCCACTCCCTGCTTGTTTGTTTTTGCTTGTTGTCTGCTCGTTCTTTGTCTTCTTTAGGAGGCCCTGGGACCTGAACCTGGGACCTCTCATGTGAGGCGGGTGCCCAACCACTTGATCCACACCCACTCCTGATAATTTTCTTTTTAAATAGCAACATGATTTCTTTCCGGTTGATATTTTACTTTATAAAGCTTATCATTTGGACATATTAGTTCTCAGTGACTGATTTCAAATCTTTAACTTATTCTTTTGAATTATGTCTGTTGATAAATATTTTTAAGGATATTGATGCAGATATCCAAATGTTTTCTATAATGTACCAATATATAATGATACCAGCACTAATTCATTGAAAAGCCATCTATTGAGGATGCCCTTCTTGTCGGGGTGCAAAGTCGAGCAGAGCAGTGTAACAGTCTGATTTCCATACCACCTCCCCCACACTGGACGTTGTGATTTTAACCTGTTTGCTAATTGAATAGACCTGGCTCTGCAACTGGTATTGCATTTGCCTGGCGCATTCTTTTGTAAGCTTGCACCTGTCTCTTCATGTCCTTTGCCTTTCCCTGCTTGTGGCCCAGATGCGTTTTCATTGGGCTGTTTGATAACCTCTTCTCCGGGTCCCTTCATGCCATTACTGTGGATGTTCCCTGAGCCGGTGGCACCCCAAGGGACCGTGGCCTCCTTGAAGGAGCTTCTTGTGGTTCCCTGCAGCTCTGGATGGGAGGACTGGAAAAGTGAAGGGAATGTGGTGTGGAGGGGAAGTGCAGTCTGAAGAAGCATATTTAATGGTATAATATAACTGGAAAAAAGGTAAATATGCCGGTTTCCATAATGCAAGCCCCAGAAAATAAGGTTTGACAGAAGTTCTCTTGGCTGCTGAGGTTTGGCTCAGCAGGGCTGCGACCACTAGCTGGTGATGCCCTTAGAGGGCTGAGAGCATCCTGCCCATCCGAGACCCAGGAGGGAGCGGGAGCGCGGGAGCGAGGCGCAGACGGCCCCATTGGACCTAGATGTTTCCACGGGGCTCCCCTGGCCCGTCCAGCTGGTGACCGTCCTGGCAGTCAGTGGAGGCTAACGGGCGCCCCGGTGCCTCTCAGCTCGCAGCATGCGCGACCAGAGCCGCGCTGCTGGCTGGCTGCGCACTGGGCTCCCTGGGAGCCGAGCTGCCGGCTGGTGCCCGTGGCTGGCGTGCTGCGGCCGGGGCAGCAGGCGGGAAGGGCCTGGAGCCAGGGCTGCGCCGTGGCCTCAGCGGGGCGCAGCCCCCTCACCCGTGAGGAGGGCTCGGGGGGCGCCTGGGCTTCCGCGTCTCCGGCTCTGTGGACCCAGGCAGGGCGCAGGGCTGGGCCCGGGGGTCGCCTCCGCCTGCCCCAGCCTGAGCCTGGTTTCGCAGCCGCGACTTCTGCTGGGAACCTGCGCGGGCCCCTCAATCCCTGGGGCCGCTCTCCCCGCGTTCCCAGCTTACTCCTGGTAGGATTTGCGCTTGGGTTTGTTTTTTTTCCATGAAACGATTTGTTTGACTCAGTGATTGATTTTCCTGTTTTAATTTTTTCTAGTCTTACGGTTATTCAGTGTCCTTCCTGGTTTCCTTTTGTGACCCCCTCTCCAAACTGTTTCCTGCGGGCTGCTAACCATTACGCTTCGACCCCGGGGGCAGCCCTTGGCCACACCTCGCGCCTGGGTGGGTGGGGGACCCCGACCCTGAGCACCGGGCTGGTCCAGGGCCCAAGGGGCAGAGTCCGGGGCTTCCCTGCGCCGCGTGGGCAGCCGCGCCCCCAGTTCTGGGCCGACGCCGGGCGGGGCGGGGGAGCCGCAGGCGCCCCAGCCGTGCTCCTGGGCGTTGCTGCGGCTCGGGGGGTGCACGCGCCGCGCTGCTGCGGGGAGGGGCCCCCAGCCCGCCGGGTCGCCGCCCCCTGGGAGGCCCAGCCAGCGCTGCGAGCGGGGCGCGCGGGGTCCGGGGCGGGGTCGCCCGTGGGCCCCTCCCGCCCCTTGGAGCAGGCTGCGCACCCGCCTGACCCCAGGCCCACTGTCGTGGGCTGAGCAGCCCCCTGCCCTCGCACTGCCGCGCCAGCCCCTCCTCACTGGCGGGTGGCGCACAAGCCAGGGGCCCCGGCCCTAGGCGCCTGCCCAGCTCCTTTGGCTGCCTCTCCTTCCCTGCGGTCAGGCCCCTGCCTCCCTCAGCCCTCCCGACTCCCCAGAGCGTCCAGGATGCAGTCTAAGCACCCCACTTGGCCTTCAGACCTGGGCTTTGGCCAGCTTGGCTGCACTCACATCAGCCGGAGGCTCTGCCCTTGCCCTCTCAGCGCAGCGGGCCCCACCTGCCTTCTGACCTCCTCCAGGCTCTTCCACCATCTCTCTGCCTGAGACCCAGCCTCGGACGCCAGCCTGGGTTGGGGCCCTCCGCAGCTCCCCGCACAGCTCATGGAAGCTGAGGTGGTTTTCCTCTCACCCTCCACATGGTCACCTCCTGCCCCCAGGTCAGTCTAGGGACAGAAGGGCACCTTTCACCGAGATCAGGGAGCTATGGACACATGCAGCACACTTGCCCAGCAGTGAGTCGCAGTGATGGAGCTACAGGGTTCAGGGCAAGAGAGCAGAGGCCTCATCGCTCAGGTTGTGTTCCTAGTGATCAGCCTTGAAGGAAGCGGTGATGTCTCCCTCAAGGACAAAGAGCAGGCTTGGCTGCTGCTATAAAAGAGGCGGGTTCCCCAGCTGTGCCCCTCCCCACCCCACCAAGTCCAAGTCCTGGCAAAACCCTCTCGGCCTCCACCACCAGCCCCTCTGCCCACTGAGTGGCATTTGGTGGCCTGAGCTTGCTCACTCTGTCCCCTAGGAGTGTCCCTGTTTTGGTTTTTTTTTTTAAAGCTGCCGCTAGGCTGCCATTGAGTCCCCACACCTGTCACAGTCTGGACACAGCAGAGGCCATTTTGTGGCCACAAAGCTTGGTTAGGAAAAATAGGAGCAGCGACTTTAGGGTTAAGTTATACCAAGGAAAACTCAAGAGACAAATTATGGGTAGTTATTTGATATACTTTTGCTTAGAAAAGTTTGCACATTGCATGAGAAAGGATTATACTAATGTCATCAGCAATGCAAGGAAGCACCTATTTTCCCTGGACATTACAGGATAATCTTTACTAATTGATTGGGAGGTGGCACATTTTTTAGTTTGGATTGGCACACTTGAGCCATTTCCAGGTTTTCTTGGTTGTATTTTCCCTTATTAGGAATTGCCTGCTCATGTCCTATGGTCATTGATTTGCAGGCTAGCATTGTGCCAGGGCATACTGACCTTCCTTCAGCCACAACTATTTGTTGCAGTCATTGCTTTTTTAATTTGAAAATGTGTTAGATTATACACAGTACACAAAAATAAACTCCAGAGGGTCTAAAATGTATTAAAAATCATAGAGAAACTTGAAGAGAACCAAAGATTAACTTTCTGGTAGCTGCAAGGAGAAATAACATAAAAAGAAAGATTTAAATACTTAAGTATAAAGACTTCTGAATAAAACTTAAAAATCCAAAATAAGTGTGGAATGTTGCTGATAAGTCAGAAGTGGGGGGTAACGGCTGAGAAGGCTGTTGGGGTGAGCCGGATCCCGAGGGTCCTTCCGGCCTGTAGCACCACTTCCGAAGGGTAGTGGCCGGCACGTTCTGGAAGGCTGTGCGCGGCCTTCTGCTCCTTGGAGAGGAAGAGGTGACAAGAAGGGGCACTGCAGGCTTCGTCCTGGCGCCACTGGTGCCTGGGCCTGGCCTGCTCACTAGGGGCTCAGTGGCAGCCCTCGGCAGCAAAAAAAGGCAGAGAGAGTGATATTAAGTGCACTGTAAGAGGGCAGGAAAGCAAACTGTACATTTATGTCCCTAAAACCCCTTTGAACCAACCCTCGGTTTTGGAGGATTTAGTAATGCAGAAGGACTCGTACCGGGTAAGTTAAGGCATCCTTTGACATTTTAGGGCACTTCCCACACAGGTACCCTGCGTGTTGAATGTGACCCAGCTCTTATACTCATATTGATTAGACTGTGGCTTGATCTCTCACTCTAGGGCTTCCATATGATAGAGATTTTGTGGCCTAAATTGTGATGGGCTCTGAGGAAAAGCCATTGTACAGATGCCAGCTGTGGCCTCCGTCCAGGAAGGGTTTGTGGCTTTCCTTTGTAGGGAATTTATGAAATAACACCTAGTTGTTTATCTCAGTCTCTCTGAATAATACCTCAGTGATATTTCCACCCGAGAGGCAACACATCAGTGACCTCAACGTCTCTGAATTATTACCCTAGTGACGTCAGTTCCTCTGCCATGTCCTCACTGAGGTACTATTTCAGAGAGCTCAGCTCCCATTTGAAGTAAAACCTTGGTGACCTCATCACTTTTAATTAACACATCAGTGCTTGATTTCCTTTCTGAAGTAACCCCTCAGGGAAGTCAGCCACTGCCTGAGGTAAGACTTCAGCAATCTCGTCTCCCCTCCACAGAAACACCTTGTGACTTCAGCTCCTTTCTGAAGTAACCCCAGTGGCCAGCCGCTCTTTGAAGTGTAGCTCAGTGACGTCAGCGCCCCTTCCGAAGTGACCCTGTGACCGCTCTCCTCTCTGAGGCACTACCCCAGTGCCCTTAGCTTCTCCTGAAATAACCCTCAGCGCTCTCATCTCCCCTCTCATCAACGCCTGTCAGCGCCTCTGAATGCTGCCGCAGGGGTCAGCGGTTACCTGGAACGACGCCTCAGTGACGTCAGCTCCCCTGCTGAAGTTAAAGCCTCTGAGTCTCCTCCGCTGAGGCAGAACCGCAGTGAGCTCAGCTGCACTCTGCAGAATCGCCTCAGCCATCATATGTCCTCCCTGATGTACGTTTGTGAGCTCATCTCCTTGGGCATCAGCTCCTCTCTGAAGAAACACCTCAGTGATCAGCTGCTCGCTCAAGTATCGCCTCAGTTATGTGAGCCCTTGTTTTGAATAAAACATCAGTGATCTTTCCTCCTCCTCCTAACAGTAGCTCGGTGACCGCTGATCATCTGTGCAAACACCAGGGACCGCAGGTCCTGACCCCAGCCGCATCTCTCTGAAGTGACACAAGGACCTCATGCCACCTGTGAGGGAACGCCTCGTGTTCTCAGTAAAGCTCCGTGATCCCAGGTCCTTCAAGTATCCTTCAATGTCCTGCGCTAGCGTGATGCCTCCGTGTTCTCCAACCACTGTGGCAGCCTCAGTAATTTCCCCTTTCCTGGACCTCACTGACTCAGCCCCTCTCTGAAGGGACATTTACCTCATGGTCTCCTTGAAGTAGCATTTGCATAAATTTGCCATCTGTGTAATGCCCCAGTTATCTTAGCGCCTTTGGAGTAATCGTTCAGTCATAAGCTCTTGTGATTTAAGTCGTGTTCTCCTCCGCCCCGATGCACAGCCTCAGTAGCCCTCACTTTTTTGAAGTCCTCTGAGATAACTGGTCTGTGGTCTCTTGTCCTTTCGAAGTAACACCCCAGTCATCTTTGCAGTCTCACCTCACTCATCGTAGTCTTCTCAGATAACACCTCGGGGATCTAAACTCCTGCTAAATACGACCTCAGTTATGTCAGCCCCTATATGGAAAAATACCTGTGATCCCAGTGTGACACGGAAGCAACAGTGATCTCAGCCTCTCTCTAATGCAGGGGCCCTAACAAGGGGTCCGTGAGCTTGAATTGAAATTCCAAAGCACATTCTTGCGAGGCCGTGTCGGTGTGACATGCTTAAGTAACAGACGGCATAGTGTGGACGTAAGGGTCCGCGGCTTTCGCCTGCCTGGCAAAGGTGTCTGTGGAGCCCTGTTCTAATGGAGGCCACGGCCATCGTCATCGCGTGCCCTCTCTGCAGTCAGTCTGATCTCTCGACGAATACCTTGTTCCAGCTCTTCTCTGCAGCAAGACCTCAGTGATAAGCTGCTCTCTCGTCTTTCCTCAGTGGTTGGGCCCTGCTTTCGAAGCAACACCTCAGCCATTTGACCGACACGCGAACGTGACCCTGCCACCTTGGCTCCTTTGAGGTAACGGTTACTCTCACAATCCCTCTGGTGCAACACTTCAGTGCTACTCACCCTGAGGCCACGCCTCAGTAAGCTCTGCTTTTCCAATGTAACTGGTCTGCAGTCGAGCCCTTTCTAATAGAGCAGTAGTCTAGATTTCTCCGAAATATGCCTTAGTCATCTTATCTTTTCCTGGACTACCTCATCGATGTATCCTCCCAAACATCAGTAATCTGTCCTTCTGTTAACACTTCGGCGGTGTAAGCTCCTGTTAACACCTCAGTGATGTCAGCTCCCATCTGACTCTCCCGTCTACGAAATAAAACCCGTTGTCAGGTCCCCTTCTCAAGTCAAACCTCAGTGATCATATCTCCTGACGCAAACCCTCAGACATCTTTATATTCTAAATATATTTACTTGTCCCCCCCCACTGTTTGCACTCGCTGTCTGCTGTGTCCAGCCACTGTGTGCCGTGTCCGCTCATCTTCTCTGAGGCGGCACTGGGAACCGAATCTGGGACCTCCCACGTGGGAGAGAAGCACTCAATTGCTTGAGCCACCTCTGCTCCCTGCTTTGTTCTCACTGTGTTTCCTGTGTCTCGTTGTGTCAGCTCACCGTGCCGGCTTGCTGCTTTGCTTGTCTTCTGTGGAAGGCACCAGGAACCAAACCCAGGACCTCCCATGTGGTAGGCAGGAGCTCAACCACTTGACCTACATATCCTTTCCTCATCTTTTTAGAAACCACTTTTTCTCCCCTCCATGTACTTTGTCTTTCAGTTCCTCAGTGAGCAGCCGCTCTAAAGTAATGACTCAGTTATGCCAACTCCCCTTTTGAATTAAATCCTGTAATCTTATCTCCTTTCTGTAGCAACACCTCATGATCGCAGACCCTCTCAGAAGTACCACCACTGTTCTCATGTCCCCTCTCAAGTAACCACTCCGTGAACTCAGCCCCTTTGAAGTAACACCTCAGTGATCTCAGCTCCTCTCTACAGAAGCACCTCTCATTTCACCCCCTCTGAAGTAGCGGTGACGTCATCTCCACTCTGAACAAACACCTCTTTAATTAAGCTCCTCTCTGAAATAATGCCTGTTATGTCAGCTCCCCTTCTGAAGTAAAGCCTCTTCTCTGCGGCAACATCTGTGATCTAAGCTCCTGTTAAAAAATATTCAGTGATTTCAGCTATCTGAAGAAATACCTCAGTGATCCCAACTTTTCTTAAGAAATACCTAAGTCATCTTCCTTCCTGTAGTAATACCTCAGCGATTTCACGTTGTCTCTGAAGTAACAGTGATCTCAGCTCCTCTCTGAAGGAACACCACAGTGATTATAACTCATCTCAGAGCAAACACCGCGGTGGTCTCAGCTATTTCTGAGGGAACACCTCAGTCTTCTTACTTCCTCTCTGAAGTAGCATTCAGTGATCTCAGCTCCCCTTTGAAATAATACCTCAGTCGCCAGCTCCTGTGAAGTAAGTACTGCCTGTTAAGTCAGCTGCATTTCTGATGTAGAAGCTGTTTCACATCGCATCTCCTCTCTGAAGCAAAATCCTCAGTGATCAGCTCCTCTCTGAAGAACACTCAGTAATCTCATCTTTCCGAAATAACATTCGGTGATTTCCTCTTTCCTCTACGAATACGTTGTTTCAGCTCCTCTCTGAAGTAATGCCTGTTAAATCAGCTCCATTTCCGATATAAAAACCTGTTTTTATATTTCCTCTCGGAGGCAACAACCCAGTGATCTTACCTCCTGTTTGAAGGAACACAGGATCTTTCTCTTCTTTGAAGCAACACCTCATTAATCTCTTCTCCACTGTAGTAACTTTCAATGATATGCTCCTTTCTGAAGTAACAAACCAGTAATTCATCTCTTCCTTTAAGAAACATCTCAGTGCTCTCTACTCCTGAAGTAACAGTCAGTGACTGTTGCTCTTCCTGAAGTAACCTCTGTGATCTCAGGTCTCCTTGAAGAACTTCCTCTGAAGTAACATCTCAGTGATCTCAGCTTTTCTATTAGTGTTTTCAAATAGAGATAAATGCAAACTTTGCAAACTATGCACCAACATGCATAACAGCATGTTGATGTGTAATTAAATATCATTCTCCCCTAATGATAATGACAACTTAATTCTTTTCAAAAGAGAAAAAACAATAAACAGAAAACTGTTCTTTTTTTTTAACCAGGTACTTAACATTTTAGTAGAAGTGTATGAGACTTGAATTCCATACAAATATCTATTTCCTCTCTGGCCTAGGTATAACTATAAGTGGCTTTTTAAAAAATAAATTCAGTTTAAAGGACTGTATTCCTTAAAACAGAACAAATAATTTTGAATACATTAAACACAAAGTTTTAATTGTAAATAAACCAGATTGTTCATAGTATATGGAAATGGGTCCTAGACTCTCGAATACAGGAATAAAATACTTAAAAAAAAAAAAAACCAACTCTCAAACACAAGAATAGAAACAGAAGACATAGTAAAAAAGAACTATTTGAATTTGAGAATTTGGTTGCTTAAAATCTATGTACTAAAGTACTATCTTTTAGTAACATTTTATGAGAAACAGTAACACTGTTTGTGGATCCTCTGGTGCTGAATCAGCTGAGTGCAAACAAAGGCCTCCCCACTCCGTAGCACTCACAGGGCTTCTCCTCAGAGATCTGGGGTTGTCAGTACAGGACTCCCCTCCCATGACCACAAAGGGATCCACAGTCCCAAGATGCCTAATGGTCTCTGGGGTGCAGGCCATAAGCATGGATTTTGAGGGGAAAAAAATCCATTTATGAATTGAATTCCCACTAAAAAGCTAAAACATCCCTTCTAACTCCCCCCCCTTCTGATTTTGAATAAAGTTAAAGCATCAGAAAAAGGGCTTTCTAAAGTTATACCGCTTCTTCCCAACATATATTTAAGACTTTCTCCTCTTTTTCATATTAAACAGGAGGCTTTATACCCTTAGGATTCCCAATCATTCACGTAACAATTAATAACCTATATTTTATATCACTTTATCCACTTAGTATTTTAGTGCTTTAACACAATACTAAAAATAGTTAAAATTCTAATTTTAAGTGCAATAATTAGAATGGTCACTTATATTTCAGAAAGTATGAAATGTTCTAAGGAAAAAGTTTGGAATGTAGGAAAGTTTTATTATGACAATAGCCTTTATGCCTTAACTTCCCCCTTAGTTACTTTGAATAAACCTATCTAAAGTTAAATAAAGAATTATGACTAAGTCTTTACCAAAATTCACTACACTATTATGGTTACTCTCCAATATAATTTCAAGATATAGGAAAAAAACAGGCAACACTGAAGTTTTTTAATTAGAAGAACATGCCCAGCATGCCTCAGAGTTATTGACACCAAATCACCACAGAAGGGCTTCCTGTAAAGTCGAGAGGCTTCTCCTGGGCTGAAGGTTTCTCATGGTCCTTTGTACACAAAGTTTCTGAATGTGGCTTTTTCCTAGGGCTTGTGGCGACTGAGGGTCACAGCTTCCTGTGCACTTTCTGGTGCTGGATCAGGTGCCCGTGCTGGTTGAAGGCACGCCCGCACTCCCCGCACTCATAGGGCTTCTCGCCTGTGTGGATCCGCTGGTGCTGGATGAGCACTGAATACTGGCTGAAGGCCTTTCCGCAGCTGTTGCATTCATAGGGC
This sequence comes from Tolypeutes matacus, assembly GCA_026826555.1. NCBI lineage: Eukaryota > Metazoa > Chordata > Mammalia > Cingulata > Chlamyphoridae > Tolypeutes > Tolypeutes matacus. Next base: position 242,071 of record JAKSZT010000089.1, on the reverse strand, counting down.
TTCTCGCCTGTGTGGGTCCTTAGATGTACAATTAGAGTTGCTTTCAGGCTGAAGGCTTTGCCGCATTCTGTGCACTCGAAGGGCTTCTCACCTGTGTGAATTCTCTCATGTTGAATCAGAGATCTGCGTGCACTGAAGGCATGCCCACACTCACTGCATACATAGGGCTTCTCTCCAGTGTGGATCCTCTGGTGCTGAATCAGGTGTGAGTGCTGAACAAAGGCCTTTCCACATTCGTAGCACTCATAGGGCTTCTCCTCAGTGTGAATCCGCTCATGGTTCATCAAGGTAGATCGGTGGCTGAAGGTCTTCCCGCACTCACTGCACTCGTAAGGCTTCTCACCTGTGTGCACGTTGTGATGTTGAATAAGGACTGAGCGGTCGCTGAAGGCCTTACCGCACTCACTGCAGGTGTAAGGCTTCTCTCCAGTGTGGATTCTCTGATGCTGGATGAGTGTCCTCTTCACACTGAAGGTTTTCCCACACTCACCGCACTCGTGAGGCTTCTCTCCAGTGTGCACCCTCTGATGGCTCCGTAGGACGGTGCTGTGGTTGAAGGCTTTCCCACACAATGGACACACATACGGCCGTTCTCCAGTGTGGATCCGCTGGTGCTGAATAAGATGAGAGAGTTGAGTGAAGGCTTTCCGACACTCAAGACATTCGTGAGGCTTCTCTCCTGTGTGTATTTTATGATGCTGAGCAAGATCAGAGCTCACTCTAAAGGCTTTTCCACATTCGTTACACTCATAGGGTTTCTCTCCTGTGTGAATTCTCCTGTGTTTACTGAGTACTGAGCTCTGGCTGAAGGCCTTCCCACATACAATGCATACGTAGGGCTTCTCTCCAGTGTGGATTCTCTGATGCTGAAGGAGATGGGAACTCCGACCAAAGGATTTCCCGCATTCGATACACTTGTAGGGTTTCTCTCCATGAGGAATCACTGGGTGCTGAGTAAGTGGCATGCTGTGGCTGAAGACTGGAACCTCCTGATGGCCAAGTGGGTTTGAACCTAGACAGAAGCTTCTCTCAATTCCATTACATTCTTGATCAATCCTCCCCACAGGAGTTTTTCCCAGAATCACTGTTAATTCCTCTGAAAATAATGGCTTCAATTTCAAATCCACATTTTGGTTCTTGCCCTTGGATTCACATTCTGAAACAAATCCAAAGTGAAAATGTTAACACCATTCACACAGCAGAGCAAGCCAACCCTGAACTGGCCTTGCTGATAAAGGGGCTGCTGGCAAGGATGTGGTTCCTTGAATGCAAGTGGCTGTGTGAGGTGGAGCGGAAAGGCACAGCAAAAACCCCAACTGTCTCAGCCACCTAGAGATGGGAAGATAAAAGTTAACCAAAAAAACAAGAACACACTAAGGCTAATAGCATGGTATAAGTATGATGTAAGTTGAGGTTGTTCTCCCACATTAAATGCACAGAAGGGGCAGGAGCAACAGATGGGTAACAGCTCATTGACACTTACAGCCAGCGCTCCCCAGAGTTCTTGTGTGGGAAGAAATATGTGAAGAGATAGTGGCTGAGAATTTTCCAAAAATAGTCAAACCCCAGAACCAAGAATCTCAGAAAACTCAAGACAGATTTTTAAAAAACCATCTAGACACAGCATATTCAAACTGCTGAAAACAAAAGGTAAAGAGAAAATCTTAGAGGCAGCCAGAGAAGAAAAGATACATACAGATGAATAAATGTAAGAATTACAGTAACTTCTCATCAGAAACTATTCAAGTAAGATGACAATGGACTGATATCTTTAAAGTGCTGAAAAGAAAAAACAAAACAAAATATCTTGCCAACCTAGAATTCTATACCCAGCAAAAATCTCTCAAATATGAAGGAGGGGAGCAGATGTGGCTCAGTGGTTGAATGCCTGCTTCCTATGTACGAGGTCCTGGGTTCAATTCCCATACCTCCTAAACACACACACACACAGGAAGAATTCACAACCATTAAACCTGCACTACCAGAAATGCTCAAGTAAATTCTTTAGGGAGAAGCAGCATGATACCTGGCAGAAATTTGGATATACACAAAGAAATGAAGATCTCTAGAAATGGTTAAAATAAAGATAAATATAATGGACTATTAAACTTTTTTAAAAGCACTTTTTTTTTTGAGGTGCCGGGCTGGGGACGGAACCCTGGACCTTGCGAGAAGCTGGCTCTCAAACACTGAGCCACATCAGCTCCCCTTAAAACCACTCTTGAAGCACTGTCTAAAGCAAAAATTTTAGCAATGTATTGGGGGGTCTATAGTCTATGTAAGAGTGAAACATATGACGACATCACAGAAATGTGACAAAAGGATAGGGAAGCAGACCACTGAAAGGCTCCTGTAGTACATGTCAAGTGGGGTAATATTATTTGAAGGTTAATTATGATTAGATATGTATATTGTAAACCCTAGAGTAACCATTAAAATTGTTTTAAAAAGATGTATAAAGAGCAAGATATTAGTGGATATAAAAGAAAAAAAAAAAAAAGGAAAAAGAAAAAAGCAACTAGGAAGAAGGTAGATTTTAATCCAGTGTTAGCAGTAAATTCAAAGTCTAATCAAAATACTAAAATTTCAGTCAGAGAAGAATGTTTACTAGTGTCCACGTACCACCAGTAATTGGATTTAATTCTTTCATATTCACTACAGCTAGAATTAAAGGTTTTCATATGGCAGGATTTAGTCTGGCTGTGTCTTAGGGTTAAAAAAATACTCGTAGAGAGTGATAGCAGCAGCAGCAGCCACCACTTACTAAATGCCCACAGGATACTAAGCACTGTCCTGAGTGTCCATGGGGTGCTGTGCATTGTACTGGTTGTGTTTTTTTATGTTATTAACAAACCTAACAACACTCCTGTAAGAAATGTGTTTATCCCTATTTTAAGACTAGGAGACTGGAACAGGGATTTGAACTCTTTGCCACAGAGCTCAAATCCCATCTTCCACCCATTACACCTCAAGGCAGGAAAGCTCCTGTATCCCCCTGGAACTCAAAAGGTAAAGCAGAGACCATTGCAAATCTACAGTAATAGCTTTTAAATAAAGTGTGCTCTTTCACAGTGGCTGGCACACAACCTGTGGGAGTAGGGAGAGCCCATGGAAGCTGCCTCTCTGTGACAGAAAGTGGGAGCAAAACTAAGCAATGCCTGCTTCAGTCTGTCTCCTCTCCTGATCTTCTCTGCCTCTGGCTCCCTTCCCGCTCCCTGCCTTGATCTCTGGGTCTGAGCTGGGTCAGTTTCCTTGCTCTCAAGCACATGCTGCTCACTCTTCACACAGCCTTGCCAACAGCACAACTCTTACATTCCCCAGTTCTACCTGTGAACATGGCACCCAACCTTCAAGGCACACTGCAAATGGCATCTCTTCATGCAGCCTTCTTCAGTGCCATCCTCTATACCTGAGGGGCAGCTTCTTTGTAACCCCAGAGCATTTATCTGAGACCATTTTTATGGCATTTTGAGATTCTGCCTCATACTAGTTACTTTAATTTTTTAAAGCCAAGTAGATACAAAACAACCTTACAAAATATACACAAGATATAAACAGCATGGAAACAGCTCAAATATCTGAAGAGATAAATAAAATGTGGCATATCTACACCATGGAACAGTATTAGGCAACAAAAAAGACTGAAGTACTGATAAATGTGATAGTATGGTTGAACTTTGGAAACATGTTAAGTAAAAGCAGTCAATCACAAAAGACCACATATTGTATGATTCCATTTATAAGAGATGTCCAGGAAAGGCAAATCAATAGAGACAGAAAGTAAACTGGCGTTTGCCTAGAGTGCGTGTGTGTTGGCGGCATGTGTTGGGGTACTAATGGGTCTGAGCTTTCTCCTGGGGGTGTTAAAAATGTTCTAAAATCGATTGTGGTGATGGCTGTAAAACTCTGAATAGCCACCATTTGATTGTACAATTTAAATGGATGAATTGTATGTTGTGCAAATTAGATCTTAAAAAATCAGTTTAAAAGGACATAAAGAATGACAGAACAAATACCACATACTCACGATCAAGTCTAAGAGGAATGTTACCATTACTTTGGAAGCCCTCTCTGCCCATCCGTGACCACGACCTATTCTCATGCCCCTAAGAAGCAATCACAATCCCACTTTCATTAATTCTTTGCTTGAATGTATCTTTTTTTTTTAAGATTTATTTATTTCTCCTCCCTCTCGTCGTTTGTGCTTGTCTTCTTTTTAGGAGGCACTGGGAACCAAATCTGGGATCTCCCATGTGGGAGGGAGGTGCCCAATTGCTTGAGCCACCTCTTCTCCCTTGAATGTATCCTGTTTTGTCACTCTTAAGTCTCTTTCAAAAGGCAGAAGTTCTTAATTTCAAAAAAGTTCAATTTATCAACTTTTTCTTCCAAGAAATGTACTTTTGGTATCTTATTTAAGAAATATCGCGGGAAGCGGCTGTGGCTCAATCAGTGGGGCTCCCGTTTACCGTATGGGGGGCCCCGGGTTCGGTTCCTGGGGCCTCTTGGTGGGGGCAGGCCCGCCCGCACGGCGTGGTTGGCTGGCCCGGCGAGCGCAAGCAGCAAGGGGGGGATGAATGAATAAATAAATAAAAAATCTTTAAAAAAAAAAAAAAAAAAAAAGAAATATGAATGCCTAATCACAAACCACAAAGATTTTCTGTTTTCTTCTAAAAACTTTATAGATTTACATTTAGTATTTATAACGATGATATATTTTGAGTTAATTTTAGTTTAGGTACAAAGTATGAACATTCATTTATTTGCACATGGATACCCAACACCATTTGTTGACAAGAACATCCTTTCTCCACTGAATTGCCTTTGTACCTTTGTCAAAAACCAATTTTTGACAAATATGTATGGTTCTATTTTTGGACTCACTATTCTCTTCCACTGCTAAATTTATTTAGCTTGATGCCAATTCCATACTGTCTTAATTGTTGTAGCTTTATAGTAAGTCTTGAAGTACTATATATCCTCCAATTATTTTTTCAAAGTTGTTTTTACTACTTTAGGTACTTTGTATTTCCATGTGAATTTTAGAATCAGCTTAATAATTTCTACAAAAAGGTCTTCTGGGATTTTGATTGGAATTACATTGACTCTACAGTCCTCTGCTCTACCAACTGAACTATCGAAGGATCTCTTAGAATTGCATTGACTAAAAGATCGATTTGGGGATGACAACTTAAATAATGAGTCTTCTGATCTATGAATATGGTGTTGTAGTTTTTATTTATTTAGGTCTTTAATAGCTTTCAGTAATTTTTTTGTTTTCGTTATACAGATTTTGCATACTTTGGTTATAGATATATTCCTAAGTATTTTCTATTCTTTGATGTTATTTTAAATGTTTTTTTTTTTATATGGCGTATTTTATAATTTTTTAAATTTTAAAAAAGATACTTAGATTATATAAATGTTACACAAAAAATAGAGGGATTACCATATGCCCCACTCCCCACACCTCCCACACACTCCCACATAAACATCCTTCATTAGTGTGGCACATTCACTGCAATTTTTTTTTTTTTTTTTTTTACCGGGAGGTCCCGGAGATCGAACCCAGGTCCCTCCATATGGGAGACGGACACCCAACCAGTTGAGCCACATCCGCCCCCTATTCATTGCAATTGATAAACGCATCCTGGGGCTTTGCCATTAAGCAGGGACCACAATTCACATTGTGGTTAACACTCTCTCCCACACAGTTCTGCGTGTTATATGATGATATAAAATGATCCATATCTGTCATGGCAATGTCATTCAGGATGATTCCCAAGTCCCGAAAAAGCTCTGGTATTACAACTGTTTTCCCCTCTCCCTGCCCCCAGAGCCTTCAGTGGCCACTGGCTCCACATCAATGCTGTAATTTCTTCCATTGCTAGAATCACAATATGTATATAGTAGAATACCAGTAAGTCCACTCTAATCCATTGTTCCTTCCCCAATCCTGAGGATTCTGGGATGGTGATGTCCACTCTACCTCTAATTGAGAGGGGGCTTATATCCCATGGGGAAGATAGATGGGACTATCTTGCTTGCAGTTGCAGACTCTCTCTGTTCCTTGGGATGGTCATTGTCCATCATCATTTCTTTGTTAGTTGTCCTGGGTGAGTCCAATGAGCTGTAGAGTAGATGATGCAACTCTGCTGAGATTCTGGGCCCAGCTGGCACATGGGCAGCCCAAAGACTCGAGTCTCTTGGACACACACCTACAAACTCCAGCACCAAGTATAGGTTTAAATAGAAGGGACAGATGAAACATGTGTCGGGAAGACATTGAGTCCAACTCTGTCACTCTCAACAGCACAAACTCCAAAGTAGGGCCCACTGAAAAGGCACCAAACTCTGAAGCTATATGCCCTGACCATAGGACCTGGGTGTCTCCAGAGCCCTCAGGAACCCCACTATTTGGGGTAGTATCCACTTTGACAGTCTATGAGATCCTGCTGTGATGTATATAAGCGTCACTTCTGACTCACTTTGAAGTCTCTTAGCCATATTAACTCATTTGTCTTTACCTTTACCCCCTTTTATTCGAGGTCTTTTTCCAGTTGCATTGCTAGTTGGTGCTTGTTAGTAATCCCTTGGTCCCAGGGAGGCTCATCCCTGGGAGTCATGTCCCATGCTGGGGGGCATAAATATTTTTTAAAACTTCAATTTCTGATTGTTAATTGCTGGTATATAGAAATACAATTAATTTTTGCATATTGATATTATATCCTGCAAACATGCTAAATTCACTTACTCTAGTAGATGCCACAGATTTTCTACACAGATGGAGTCATTTGCAAATAAATAACAAATTACATACAGAAGACAGAAGAGCTGAAATTGTAGAGAGAGAAGAACAGAGAGAGGAAAGAATGAAAAAAATTGAGCAAGGACTCAGGGAGCTGAATAACTCAAAACACAACAACATATGTGTGATGGGAGTTCTAGAAGGAGAAGAGAAGGGAAAAGGGGCAGAAAGAGTATTTGAGGAATAATGGCTGAAAATTTCCCAACTCTCATGAAAGAAATGAACTTACATGTCCAAGAAGTGCAGCGTACCCTAATCAGAATAAATCTGAATAGACCTACTCCAAGACACATACTACTCAGAATGTCAAACATCAAAGATAAAGAGAGGGGAGTGGATGTAGCTCAAGTGGCTGAGCACCTGCTTCTCATGCATGAGGTCCTGGGTTTGATCCCTGGAACCTCCTTAAAAAAAAAAAAAAAGAAAAAACCAACTATCATTGGGGAGTGGATGTAGCTCAGCGATTGAGCACCTGCTTTCCATGTATGAGGTCCTGGGTTCAATCCCAGATATATTTTCCCCCCACCCCCCAAAAAAAAGAGAAAATTCTGAGAGTAATAAGGGAGAAGCAAACCATCACATACAAGGGACACCCAGTTGGACTTAGTGTAGATTTTTCACCAGAAACCGTGAAGGCAAGACGACTGTGGTATAATACAATTAAGATATTAAAAGAGAACTGCCAGCTGAGTATTCTTTATCTGGCAAAATTGTCCTTTTAATATGAAGGTAAGTTTAAAATATTCATAAACAAACAGAAACTAGGAGAGTATGTAAAAAAAGAAACTACCTTTGCAGGAAATATTAAAGGGAGCCTTACAGCCTGAAAGAAAAAGACAGGGCAGAGAGGCTTGGAAGACAGTGTAAAAGGCAAGAATAGCAGAAAGGATAAACAAAAGAATAAAAAGACAGATGAAAATAACATATGAAAACCAAAGAGTAAAATGGTGGAAGTAAATAATGCTTTTATTATGGTAATTACCATTGAATCTGAATAGACTAAGCTCAACAATCAAAAGATATAGGCTGACAGAATGGATAAAAATAACCTGAGCCATCCATATGTCTGCAGGAGACTCACCTTAGACCCAGGGATCCAAACTGGCGGGAAGTGAAAGGTTGGAAAAAGATACTCCATGCAAACAGTAACCAAAAAAGAGCAGGGGTAGCTATACTAATATTGGACAAAACAGACTTTAAATGCAAAAAAGTTATCAGAGATTCAGAAAGTCATTATATATTAATAAAAGGGACGATCCACAAGGAAAACAGTCATGAATACCTATACACCTAACCAGGGTGCTCAAAAATACATGAGGCAAACTCTGGCAAAACTGAAGGAAGAAATAGACATGCAGCTCTTAATAAATATAAGATTGAAATTTACAAAGCACCTTATCAGATAATGGAATTAAACTAGAAATCAATAATAGACAGGAAAAAGGAAACTTTGCAAATGTGTAGAGGCTGAACAACACACTCTTAAACAATCGTGGGTCAAAGAAGAGATTTTAAGTAAAATCAGTAAATATATTGAGACAAATGAAAAGAAGAACATAGCTTATGAAAACTTATGAGATACAGGGAGCGGATGTGGCTCAAGCAATTGAGTGCCTGCCTCCCACAAGGGAGGTCCTGGGTTTGGTTCCCAGTGTCTCCTAGAGAAAAACAAAAACAACAAGCTAACAAACGAGAAAGCCAACACAAGGGAACTGAAGTGCCTTGTGTTTGAGCTCCGGCTTCCCACATACAAGGTCCTGGGTTCAATCTCTGTCCTAGTACTTAAAAAACAAAAAACAATAAAACTTATGGGATATAGCAAAGGCAGTGCTGAGAAATTTATAGCCACAAACACCTATATTAAAAAAGAAGAAAGCTGTCTCTAGAGCCCTCAGGAGCCCCGCTATTTGAGGCACTGTTTACTGTAGCAGTCAGCGAGGTCCTGAGGAGACATGCATAAGCGTAACCTCTGGAATAACCTCCTGACTCACTTTGAAGTCTCTCAGCCACATAAACTCATTTGTATTTAATATTTCCCCCTTTTGGTCAAGATCTTTTTCCAGATTCATCACTAATAGGTGCTTGGTATTAATCCCTTGGTGCCAGGGGGGCTCATCTCCGGAAGTCATGTCCCATGCTGGGGGGAAGGTGGTGTGTTGGCTTAGAGAGAGGCCACATTTGAGCAACAAGGAGGCTTTCAGGATGTAACTCTTAGGCAATATATAATACTAGGCTAGGCTTCAATTTCACTAGAAAAGGTTCTTAAGTACAAACATCAATGTCAAGGGCCTGGTGTAATGGTCTGTCCTCCTTCACTAGGCACTGCCTTTGTACTCAGGATAGGCAGGGCAGACAAATTCAGCAATTCTATCATCCTGTCAATGGGGCTTACTTTGCAATATTTGCTTCCCAATAGTAATAGAGTTAGACTCATTTATAATTACCCTCTACATAGTGCTTCTGTCCCTTTTATTTGAACCTATAATTAGCACTATACTTGTTAAATATATGTCCCAGAGTCTTAAATTTTCAGTCCGTTCATATGCTAGTGGCACCTCGAATCTCAGCAGAGTTGCAACACCTACTCACCAGTTCATTGGACTCACCCAAGACAACTAACCAGGAGATGATGATGGACAACGCCTGTATTAATCAGGTTTCTTTAGGGAACAGAATCAACAGGAGATATCTGTAAATAGTATGAGATTTTATAAGAGTCTCTCATGGGACGTACACAAGTCCAGGTTCCACAGGCAGGCTGCAAACCAGGGGTTCCAATGAAAGTCCAGTGAAGGTCCTTGATTTCCGGGAGACAGCTGTCCAAAGATGAGCTGGGCAATTCTCTTTGAATGCTGAAATCACTTCCCCTTTTAGAGCATTCAACTGATTGGATAAAGTATCGCTTATTGCTGACAGCAATCTCCCTGGTTGATGCAGATGTAATCAGCCATCTGTGCAGTAAACTCACTGATGACTAAAGCCCATAAATGTCCTTGTATTACAATTAGCCCAGTGCTTGCTGGACCAAACAACTAGGCACAATTACCTGGCCGAGTTGACACATTAGCCTAACCATAACAACGCCAATCCGAGGAAGTGGAGAGTGTCTGCAACTGCAAGCAATACAGTTCCATCCATCTGGTCCATGGGAACTAAGTTCCCTTTCAACTGGATACAGGGTGGGCATCACCATCCCAAAATCCTCAAGATTGAGGAATGAACAAAAATAAGGGGGAAAGCAACTATGGACTAAAGGAGACATTATTATTCTAGCAATGGAAGAACTTGTATCATTGATATAAAGGTAGTGGCCACCAGAGGTGCTGAGGGGAGGAAAAGGGATGAATAGGTGCAACATAGGGGCATTTTTGGGACACTGGAATCGTCCTGCATGACACTGCAATGATGGATACAGGCCATTATACATTTTGTCAAAACCAATAAAATTGTGTGGAGCAAAGTATAAATTATAATGTAAACTATAATCCTTAGTTAGTACAATGCTTCAATATGTGCTTATCAATTGTAACACTAATGAAAGATGTTGTTAATGGGGAGAAGTGTGGGAGGGGGAGGGGGTGGAGTATATGGGAATCCCCTATATTTCTGATGTAACATTTATGTAATCTAAAGCTTCTTTAAGAATAAAAATATTGAAAAAAGAAGTTAAAAATCAAATCTCTAAACAACTCGAGAAACAAGAAAAAGAACAGCCAACCATTCCCAAAGCAAGGAGAAGGAAAGAAATAATAAAGATTACAGCAGAAATAAATAAAATTTAGAACAAAAAAATAGAAAAAATAAACAAAACCAAAAGCTGGTTCTTTGAGAAGATTAATAAAATTGACAAACCCTTAGTTAGACTAACAAAGAAAATAAGAGAGAAAATGCAAATAAATAAAATTAGAAACGAAAGGGGGGAACCGGATGTGGATCAAGTGATTGGGCTCCCGTCTACCATATAGGAGGCCTAGGATTTGATTCCCAGGGCCTCCGGGTGAAAAAAGCAAGCTGGCCTGTGCAGTGAGCTGGCCTGAGTGGAGAGCTGGTCCACGCGGAGAGCTGGTGCAAGACGACACAACAACAAAAAGACACAGAAGAGAGACAATAAGAGACGCAGCAGATCAGGGAGCTGAGGTGGCGCAAGAGGTTGAGCGCCTCTCTCCACTCCAGAAGGTCCCAGGATCAGTTCCTGGTGCTGCCTAAAGAGAAGACAAGCTGAAAAAAGAACACACAGAGAGGAGACAGTGAGCGCAAAACAATGGGGGTGTGTGTATAAATAAATAAATCTTAAAAAAAAAAAAAAAAGAAATGAGAAGGCCAAAGTTACAACTGACCCCACAAAAATAAAAAGGGTCATAGGAAGATATTATGAGAAACTGTATGCCAACAAACTAGGCAACCTAGTTGAAATGGACAAATTCCTAGAAATGCACAAACAACCTACACTGATGCTACAAGAAATGCAAGAACTTAAACGAATCACATTTAAAGAGGTTGAACCAGTCATCAAAATCTCCCAACAAAGAAAAGTCTGGGACCAGATGGCTTCACAGGTGAATTCTTTGAAGCATTTTGAGAAGAATGAACACTAATCCTGTTTAAACTCTTCCCAAAAATTGAAGAGGGAAAATTACACCCAACACATTTTATGAAGCCAACACCACCCTAATACCAAAGCCAGATAAAGATACTACAAGAAAAGAAAATCACAGAGCCATCTCTCTAATGAGTATAGATGCTAAAATTCTCAACAAAATACTTGGAAAATAGACTCCAAAAGAATATCAATAGAATTATACACCATAACCAAGTGGGATTTATTCCTGATATGCAAGGGTGATTCAACATAAGAAATCAATAACACATCACATTAACAAATTGAAAGAAAAAAAAAAATCACATGATCATCTCGATCAATGCAGAAAAGGCATTCAATGAAATCTAGCATCCTTTCTTGATTAAAAAAAAAAAAACACTTCGAAAGATAAGAAGATAGGAACAGAATATTCTCAATATGATGAAAGGCATTGTATTAGTCAGCCAAGGGGTGCTAATGCAAAGTACCAGAAATCTCTTGGCTTTTATAAAGACTATTTACTTGGAGTAAAAGCTTACAGTTACAAGGCCCTAAACAGTCCACCTCAAGCTAGCATAAGAGGTACTTTCTCACTCAAAGTCTGTTGTCATGTGTTGACGCAAGATGGTGGGCGATGTCTGTGAGGGGTCAGCCTTCCTCCTTCCTCTTAAGGCTCCATGGTCCCAGCTTCTTCTGATCTCAGCTGTAGGCTGGCATAAGGCTCATCTCTCTTCCCGGGGCCAGAGGATCCTGTGTGTGTCTACTTCCACGTGATAGTCTGTTTTACTGGCCTGCCAAGGGGGCTGGAACTCAACGTTGAGTCACACTCTAATGATGTGATTGAATCAAAGCCCTCATCTTTTTTTTTTTTTTTCCTATTTTTATTTTATTTATCCCCCCCTTGCTGCTTGTGCTCACTGTGTCCATTTGCTGTGTTTTTCTGTGTCTGCTTGTCTCCCTTTGTTGCGTCATCTTGGTGCACTGTCAGCTCAGGGGGCCGTGCAGGCCGGCTCGCCTTCACCAGGGGGCCCCGGTAAACAAACCCGGGGCCTCCCATATGGCAAATGGGAGCCCAATTACTTGAGCCACATCCGCTTCCCTGAAACAAACTTTCTTTTACCAGGTATTTAGACAATTTTTAAAACATAAGTTTATTTGTTGATACTATGCCACTGTGGCCTAATGAATTTAAGCTCTCCCATGTTGGAAGTAGTTCCCCCTCTCCCCCTTTCAGTCAGGTAGCCCATGAATATTCCCACACAATTCAAATTTTGGCTGAAGGTAATTGTAACTTAAAATAGTGCTTCATGTTGTGTTCATGTTTGCTAACTATGTTTCTAGATATTTTAGTGTAGTTAGACAAGAAATGTATGTGTCTATATGGATGACTGATTGTCCAGGAGCTATTTGAACAGGTTTTGTGAGCTCAGTACTGATCCATCCATGTTGGAATCACAAACATTCTGCCTTTGGAATACCTAGATGCCATTATGAGTCTCCTAGACAGGTCAAGTAGAGCAGTTTCTTTCCAGTGCAGTATAAGAAATGTCAACTCTGGAAGATAAGAAATAGGCTGACTTTCGGATTTGATGGCTTCAATAGTACTTAGCTCCATGACCTACCTCCTTTATCTGCTTATGTGGCGGTGCAGTGTGTGTGGCTCAGGAGTTTAATTATAAGCTATACATAGAAAAACGGGGTCTTCATGGGCTGAACAGCTTAGTGGACATTCATCGCCACCACCACATTCACTGGCGGTCAGCATTAGGGTCATGAAGTGGCCCGAGCTTTGTAGACTGTGGAACATGAAGCCAGGCTGTGGCCCTGAAGGACAGCGATCGCTGGGTTCTACTTTCTTTGGCCTACAGTTTCAGGGGTCGGTCTTCGTTACATGGACAAGCATGATTTGTTTTCTCTCCTTTTTTTTGTGATCACTGTGCATAGGTAAAGTCTTCCCCACGCGTGGCTGCTTCGCTGTGTAACTGCAGGATGTCATCTTTTTTTTTTTCCTGACATTAACAAAGCCCTAATCTTAACATAATTTAATCAGACGGCTCAGCTTAATCTAATACAACCAAAGGGTTATAATGCCCAGGGAAAAAGGCCAGTTTACAGACATAATCTATATCTCATTTTGGAATTCATAAATAATATCAAACTGCCACAAGCATAAATGAAAAACCCCACAGACAACACTGTAATCATTAGGGAAAGGCTGAAAGCTTCCCTCTAAGATCGGGAACAAGACAAGGATGCCCGCTGTCACCACTGTTATTCAATATTGTGCTAGAAGTTCTAGATAGAGCAATTAGACAAGATTAAAAAATAACAGGTATCCAAACAGGAAAAGAGGAAGTAAAACTCTCACTGTTTGCAGATGACATGATCCTATATTTAGAAAATTCTGGGGAAGCACATGTGGGTCAAGTGGTTAGGCTCCCATTTACCATATGGGAGGTCCCAGATTCGATTCCTGGGGCCTCCTGGTGAAGGCAAGCCGGCCTGCATGGCACGGTAAGCTGGCACAGCAAGATGATGCAACAAAGGGAGACAAGCAGACACATAAAAACGCATAGCAAATGGACACAGTGAGCACAAGCAGCAAGGGGGGGATAAATGAATAAATAAAATAAATCTTAAAAAAAAAAAAAAAATTCTGAAATGTGTGCAACTAAGCTACTTAAGCTAATAAATGACTTCAGCAAAGGGATACAAAATCAACATGCAAAAATCAATAATGTTTCTTTACACTAGTAATGAACAATCTGAGGAGGAAATTGGGGATAAATTCCATTTATTATAGCAACAAAAAGATTCAAATACCTAGGAATCAATTTAACCAAAGAAGTACAGGGTCTATATTCAGAAAACCACAAAACAATGCCAGAAGAAATAAACGAAGACCTAAAAAAATGGAAAGATAATCCATGTTCATGGATTTGAAGACTAAATATTGCCAAGATGTCAATCCTACTGTATTAGTCAGCCAAAGGGGTGCTGATGCAAAATACCAGAAATCTGTTGGCTTTTATAAAGGGTATTTATTTGGGGAAGAAACTTACAGTTACCATACAGCCAAAGTTTTTTCCCTCACCAAAGTCTGTTGCCATGTGTTGGACCAAGAGAGCTGCCGATGTCTGCCAGGGTTCAGGCTTCCCGGGTTCCTCTCTTCCGGGGTTCCATTTCTTTCCGGGCTCAGCTCCTCTGTTTCCTCCACAAGGTCAGCTGTAGACTATGAGGCTCTCTAGGCTTTGCCTCTCTCCACAAGGCCAGCTGTGAACTGTCAGGCAAACGGCTCATCTCTTTTCCTGGGGCCTTCTCTCCTTCCTCACGACCAGGCTCCTCTGTGTGCTTACTTCCCAGGGCTCCAGCTCAAAAATTCCAGCATCAAAACTCCAACTCTGTCTTTTGTCATGTCTTTTACCTATGAGTCCCCACCCACCAGGGGGCAGGGACTCAACACCTTACTGACATGGCCCAACCAAAGCCCTAATCATAATTTAATTGCGCCCAGAGAAACAGACCAGTATACCAACATAATCCAATATTTATTTTTGGAATTCATAAATAATGCCAAACTGCTACACCTACCCAAACTGATTTACAGATTCAATGCAATACCAATCAAAATTCCAACAACCTACTTTACAGAAATAGAAAAGGCAATCACCAAATTTATGTGGAAGGGAAAGTGCACCTACACAGCCAAAAACTTTCTAAAATAGAAGAGCAACATGGAAGGACTCTCACTGCTTGACCCTGAAACATATTACAAACCTAAAGTGCTCAAAACAGCATGGTACTGGCATAAACACAGACACATCGATCAGTGGAATAGAATTGAGAGTCCAGAATTAAACCGTCACCTCTACTAGAGCCAACTGATTTTTGACAAACCTACCAAGCCCATGTTAACGGGACAAAAGTCTCTTCAACAAATGGTGTTGGGAGAACTGGATATCCATAATCAAAAAGATGAAAGAGGACCCCTATCTTACTTCATACACAAGAATCAACTCAAAACGGATCAAAGACCTAAATATAAAAGCCAGGTCCATAAAACTTCTAAAAGAAAATGTAGGGAAACATCTTAAAGATCTTGTAATATGTGGTGGTTTTCTTGTATCTTACTCCCAAGGCAGGAGCAACAAAAGAAAAAATAGATAAAATAAATGGGACCTCCTCAAAATTAAACACTTTTGCATCTCAAAGGACTTTGGTAAAAGGGTGAAAAGGCAACCAACTCAATGGGAGAAAGTATTTGGAAATCACATGCCCAATAAGGGTTTAATATCCATGATATATAAAGAGATGCTGCAACTCAACACTAAAAATGCCCTGATTAAAAATAAGGCAAAAGACTTGAATAGACATTTGCCCAAAGAAGAAATACAAATGGCAAAAAACAACAACAAACAAACAAACAAAAAACAATGCATGAAAAATGTTCAGTATCACTAGTGATTAGGGAAATGCAAGTCAGAGCTACAATAAGGGGAGCAGATGTAGCTCAAGTGGGTGAGTGCCTGCTTTTCATGTACGAGGTCCTGGGTTTGATTCCTGGTACCTCCTAAAAACAAACAGAAAAACCATCTCTCACTGGGGAGTGGATGCAGCTCAGTGGTTAAGCGCCTGCTTCCTGGGCGTTACCAGGCCATAAAGTCAAACTTTTATAGGTTCAATCCCCAGTACCACCAAAAAAAAAAAAGCTACAATGACCTCAACTAAAGACAGAAATACAAGTGTTGGAGAGGATGTGGAGAGACAGGAACACTTCTTCACTGTTGGTGGGAATACAGAATGGTACAGCCACTGTGGAGGACTGTTTGGCAGTTCCTAAAGAAGCTGAATATAGACAGACACCTTCACACTGACGTTCATAATGGTGTTATTCACGATTGCCAAAAGATGGAAACCCAGGTGTCCATCAACAGATGAATGGATAAACAAACATACATGGATGAACCTCAAGGGCATTATGCTGAGTGAAGCAAGCCAGACACAAAAGAGCAAATACTGTATGACTGTGCTATTATGAAGTAAATATATTATGTAATTTCATGGAATTAATAACTTGAATATGGGTCACCAGAAAATAGAATGAGGTTAAGAGAATGGAAAGCTGAGGGTTAACTCGTGCAGAATTGGTAAAAAAGGATGTGTGTTAATCTTTGGAAATGAATAGAAAGGTGAAAGTAAAACATAAGGTTTGTAATCAGCAGTACTATTATATGGGTATGACAGTGGTTGAAAGGGAAAGTCTAAAGTCATGTATATTACTAAAGGGAAAGCTAAACAATGTAAGAAGGGACTGTACAGCATAGTAAAACCTCACGTGAAATATGAGTATGGGTAGAGTATGGGTAGTGTTGCATATATCAGACCACTTTTCTTTGAAACTGTAATGTATGTTAATATAACAAGATGTTAAAGTCAGACAAAAAAAATATTATGCTAAGTCAAAGAAACCAGACACAAAGCACTACATATTGTATGATTCCATTTATATAAAATGTAAATATAAATAAATTTATAAAGATGAAATTAGATTAGTGGTTATGTAGGGTTGGGGAAGGATAGAGAGATTGAGAGGTGACTGCTAAGGGGTGTGGAGTTTTGCTTTTTGGAGTAATGAAATTGTTCTATAATTTTTAGCTGTGATGAATTCACAACACTGTGATTATACTAAAAGCCATTATTGTGCACTTTGGATAGATTGTATAGTATGTGACTATATCTTAATAAAACTGCTTTAAAATAATAAATGTGCAAGAATAGCCAGAAATAGCAGCTATGTACAGCAGGGGAAGCAGAGAGAGACTGAGATAATGAATTTTTTTTTATCATTATTGAAATAACGAAAATGCTGTAATGATGACTGAAGTGATGATACCAAATACCATTGATTGTATACTTTGGATGAACTGTATGCTTCATTAATATATATATCAATAAAATTGATTAGTTTTTTAAAAATAACACATTACCTTATCTTTTCCAATCTGGATGCCTTTTATTATTTTTTCGGAGGTCCTAGGGATTGAACCTGGTACCTTGTACGTGTGAAGCAGGTATGCAACCACTGAGTTACAGCTGCTCTCCCCCTTTTGTTATTATTTTAAAGATTTTTTTCCCTTTCATTTCTTTACTTACCTTACTGCATTGGTTAGGACCTCCAGTACAGCGTTGAACAGAAGTGAGGAGAGCTGGCATCTTTGCCTTTCCCGATTTTTGGGAGAAAGAATTCAAGCATTCACCATTAAGTATGATGTTAGCTGTAGGTTTTTTGAAGATGCTCTTTATCAGGTTGAGGATATTTAAAAACAAAAAGATTAATGTTTGCCTAGGCTGGGGGAGGCTGTTGCTGAAAGTTTTAATCAGGAGTGGAGTTGGATTTTCTGAAATGCTTTTTCCGCATTAAAAAAAGATGACCATGTGGTTTTTCTTTTTAAGTCTGTTAATAAAGTGAACTACACCAATTTGTGTGTGTGTGTGTGTGATGGAATGAATTTATTTTTCATACAGAAATAACATATTTTTGGGGTCCAGAGGGTGGACTGATATTGACTGGATTTTGTACCCCAGTTTGGACATGTTCTTGGTCTTAGTCCACATTCTGGTGGATGTGGCCCATTGTAAATAAAATCTTTTCAGGATATTACTTTAGTTGAGGTGTGTCCCAACTAAATCAGGTTGGGTTTTATTCTAGATCAATGGGATCCTTTATAAGAGAATAAAAGTCAGAAAGAGAGAGAAGCTATGGGGAGCAGCCAGACACTGGAAGTCAACAGAACACAGAGAAGAAGGGAGAAGATGCTACCATGTGCATTGCTACGTGATGAAAAAGCGAAAGACCAAGGATCACCAGCAGCCATGCCCAGAACCCCAGTCCCTGGAGAGAGCACCACCCTGACGTCTCATAGTCTCAGCATCATGAGGTGATAAACCTCCATTGTCTAAACCAGCCCTGTTCATGATATTTGTTTTAGCATCCAGGAAACTAAAACAGAAAGTATATATTATAATTGAAAAAGCAGTTGCCTTAGAATCAGGAAAGTCTATCTTTGAATCGCATCTCTAATCAGTGACCTTGTTTCTAGAGGTCAACTTTTTGTTTTTATTTTCTGTGTGCCAGTCAAAGAACAAAGTACTTTATATCTCATGAATTTCTTACAATCATGTGAGGAAGGCATATCCTCATTTAAAAGATGATGAAACTAAGCTTAGACAGGTTAACAAACTTATTAAGATTAAGTGACAGAAATAAAGCTGATCCACTGTCTGCCTCTTCCACTGTAAGTAGTGGGAAGCATTCAAGCTTTGGAGTATGTAGAAATGAGCTCTCATCCAGCTTCTGCAATTTTCTAGCTGTGTGACCTTGGAAAAGTGACTCAATCCCTCTAAAGTTCAGTTTCTTCATATATAAAGTGGAAATAATAATTCTTTGCTTTTGACATTTTTCAAATGTGTGAAGTATCTGTCACATAAAAGATTCCCAGTAAATATTAGCTCTTTCAATTTTTCCTTAAATTCTACGTCACTATCCGTAATTATATTATTAATGTGATGCCATTTAGTGGGGACTTTATATGTTTTGTATTCCCTGTAGTTGGTTGTAGAAGGATGCACATCAACTTATAATGGCAAGAGAATTGGGATGGAAGGTGGATCACCTTGGACCTACTCCCAGCCCCACCAATAATTATCTCAAATATATCCCTTTAACATCTCTGTACTTCAGTCCGTTCATCAATAAAATAAGGACTGATATTTATACTGAATTTATCCTATTAGTTTGTTCAAATAAGAGATCAATAAATTCCTTTTGTTTGAAAAGTCCTGAATTCTCTTTAATACAATAAAAACTTATAAAAAGTTTTAAATATCCAATAATAAAATGATAACAATATTAATCATGTCAATCATGTTCAATATCATGGTCAGCAAAAATCATGTGTATTGATGTTACCTTTAACCAACAAAGAGTTGGTAGTCAAAGCACTAGGGGATATAAAAGGTAAAAATAGGGAAGCGGCTGTGGCTCAATCAGTGGGGCTCCCGTTTACCGTATGGGAGGCCCCGGGTTCGGTTCCCCGGGCCTCCTGGTGAGGGCAAGCCCGCCCGCGCGGCGTGGTTAGCTGACCCAGCGAGCACAAGCAGAGCAAGAGGGGGATAAATGAATAAATAAATAAAATCTTAAAAAAAAAAAAAAAGTAAAAATGGAGGAAGAAGTGTCTAACAGGGCAGCTGTCATAATGAGATTAAATTGAAGTTCAATTCTATTTCCCCTGTTCTCAAGCTATATGATCTCAGGTGATATGTTTTAAGCTGTTTTGGTTTAAACCTCATGGAGGTTACCTTTGTAGGGAGGTAAGATAAATACAAAAACCTGTTTCAGGAAATAAAAGTTCCAAAGGAGAATTGTAAGAAAAGCATTGTGGGACCTCACACTAGAAAGACAGTACTTCTTCTTGGGAGGAGGAAGTACTTGGAACCTCCTCTTTTGGACGAGGAAGCATCTGGTTTTGTCTTTGAAGCATGGATCAGAAACTAAGGTGGGAAAAAGATAAGAAAGGTAAAGCCAGAGGAAGAAAACCTAATGAACAACGGCAAGAGTCTAGAAACAATGAGGCATGTCCTTGGACTAGCCTGGCTGGGTGCCCATGGCAAGGTGCTAGGGATTGAATCATATACCCCACAAAAGACACGTTCAAATTTTAATCCACACTGCTGTGGGCGAACCCATTTGAAAATAGAATCTTTTAAAGATATTATTAGCTATGGTGTAGCCAAATTGCATCAGGGTGGGTCTTGATCCCTATGACTAGAGGTATTATAAATAGAGCACATTCTGACGCAGTCAGTCAGAAGCCAGACATCAGGAGAAGCCAGGAGTCAGTGGGAACCAGGAGTAGATGCACAGAGAGGGATTAAAATGAGATGGAAAACCGCCATCAACAGAGTGCTACCAACCCCAGAAGGAAGCATGGCCTTACTAGTATCTTGATTTTGGACTTCTATTCTTCAAAACTATGAGATTACAAATGCTTGGTGTTTAAGCCAGCCCAGTGTATGGCATTTGTCATAGCAATTCTGGCAACCTAAGATAGGAGAGTTTGGAGAGGATGTTGTAAAGTAGTTCAATGGTCTGGCTGGCACCAATTTAAGGACATGGGAATTTATCACTTGTGGATTCTAGAGAAGACTCAGAAACCTTTGAGGAAACCACGGTAGCAGCATTGCCTTTAGGCCGGTAGATCCTGGTAGACCCTGACAACTTGAACCAGGCTTAGTGGCACACAATGGTCTGTTTTCTTTTATATACACACACACACACACTTTCTTTTTACACATATAGAATCATACCATAATTCTACCTTAAAAATAAAACAAAACTTGATACATCTTGGGCTTATCATTATATTAAGATATATATTCTTTTTAATGGCTACAACTGATACCTTTATATAGCTATTCCATCATTTGCTTAACTTGTCTCTTACTGAGGGACATTTAGGTTATGTCCAGCTTTTCACTATTATAAAGCAAAACTACAGAGAATATCCTTGTTATATGTATCTTTGGCTATTTATGTAAGGGTATCTTTAGGGTACCTCCCTGAAAGTAAAATAGCTAAGTAAGAGGATTTGTGCAATTAAAATTAAGGTATATATTACAAAATTATTCCCTGTGAGATTGCCTTAGTTTTCCTGAGCTGCTCTCACAAATACCATACAATGGGTTGGTTTAAATAAAGGAATTAATTGACTCACAGTTCTAGAAGCTAGAAGGCTTGCTTCCTCTTAGTGTAGGCAGCACTCTGGCTGGCCGGCAAAACTTGGGGTTCTTGGATTTCCCATCGTAGGATACTGTCCTTTCCTTTCTCTTCCTGGTTCCTGCTGACTTACCACTTCTCTGTGTGACCTTAATCCACAGGAATGTGGATCAAGATCAAAACATTACACTGATTTTTAAAAAATAAAATTTTTTAAATTTTGGAATAATTTTAAATTTACAGAAAAGTTGCAAACATAGTACAAAGAGTTCCCTTATAATCTTCACCCAATTTCCCCTATTGTTAATATCTTACATTACCATGGTACATTTGTTAAAACTAGGAAACCAACAAGGGTGTATCACTGTTGAAGACTGACTCATGTCCCTCACAAAATGCATGTTCAGGACCCAACCCCTGGTCCTGTGGGTATGAACCCATTTGAAAACAGGACCTTAGAAGGTGCTATTAGTTAAAAAGTGCCCAAACTGAATGAGGGTGGGCCTGAACCAATATGGGTTAAACCCTAATAACCGAAGGAAATTAGCCCTGGGAACAGCCAGAAGCTGGGTCAATGGAACTCAGAAGGGCAAGACGCCGCCATTTGTAATGCCGCGTGACAGCCTTCTAGCCTGAGGCTGAGCCAAACATTCCTGTTATTAAGTCAACCTATTGTATGGTATTTGTTTTAGCAGCTAGGAAACTAGAACAATTACTATTAAATAAACTCTAGAGTTTATTTGTATATCCCCAGTTTTTCCAGGAATCAATCCAAGGAACCACACTGCATTTAGCTGTCATGTCTACTAAGTCTCCTCGGTTTTACGATCATTTCTGTCTTTTCTTATCATGATCTTGGACAGTTTTGAGAAGTACTGGCCAGGTATTTTCTAGAATGTTCCTTATTTTGAGTTCATTCTACTTTCTACACTCTATTCTTTGGAAAGAATCACCAAGTCTAGCCAAGCCTGGGCATGTGTTGGGGGTGCAGAGTTAAACTCCACTTCCTAGAGGAAGGGCTACCTTGTACTTGAAGTTTTCTGTAAGGAAGATTTGTTTCTTCTCCCTAGATAATTTGTTCATGCAATAATTAATATCAGTATGGACTCATATACATATATTTTTTTACTTTGGGTTACAATACAATACTACATTATTTATTTTGTTGCTCCAATTGTTTCAGCTTTGATTATTAGAAGCTCTTTCAAGCTGGCTCATGTGTTCCTTTGACATGCCTACATCCTTGTTTTTTAAGGCACTTTCTTACTTCCTGATACTGCAAGATGATTCAGGGTTATCATGTCTTTCCCTGCCCCAGCCCCCAGAATCAACTGTTTCTTCCAAGAGCCTTGGTTCCATTCATTCATTCACTCATTCATTCATAAACCATGATCTGTGTCCTGGGTGTGCTCCTTTCTACTGAATGTCAATGCTTCTAGACCCTCGCAGGGGTAGACAATATATAGATGTATACTAACCTCTGTATACCCACCTATCTGTAATCGTTTCTGTATCTACACACACACACACCCAATTTATTTATTAGGCTAAAAATGAGTTCATACTGATGTCTCTTAATTCTAAATCCAGTATGTACCACAGGATTTACTCTAGCCTTCCTTTCTTCCTCATCTGTATCTTCTCTCTCCTACAGTGAAAATCAGGATCCCACTATCTACCCAAAATTTACTCAATCCCAGCACACATGGAGTTTCTGAATTTTTAACCACACCTCCATAAGAAACAAATTTACCAATTGTACAGATTCCTTTTGTCTTCAGCCTTACAATTTCCCATCAAAACAGTTTTCCTAAAGTTACACAGACCAAGTTTTTCCTATCCCCTTTAGTGGGATTATCTCAGACATTTATGATACAGTTGGATTCATTTGTCACCGCCTGCATTCCAACACTGATTGATTTATGAACATTAAATCAATACTGCATTTCTGTAATAAAGCCCTCTTGATCATGATGTATTCTTTTTTATATATTGTTTGATTATGCTTGCTAAATTTTGTTTAAATTTTTTACACTGTATGTTCATGAAGAATAATGGTTTGGAGTTTTCTTGCAAAGTCTTTGTAAGCTCTTCGTTACACAGTAATGTTGGCCCCGTAGAATGAGTTCAGAGGTGTTCTCTCCTTTAATTTTTTGGAAGAATTTAAGAAACCAGCTTTATTCCCTCCTTAAATGTTTGAGAGAATTCACCAGCGAAGTCATTCATGCCTGGTATTTCTTTGTGGGAAGATTTGTAACTACAAGCTCAATTTCTTTAGCAGATATAGGGCTAATTCAGGTTATTTATTTCTTCTGTAGTGAGTTTTGTTGTTTCAAGTCTCTCAAGGAATTGTCCATTTCACCTAAGTTATCAAATTCACTGCAGTAAAACTGTTAATAATTTTTTTTACATACCTCTGGAATCTGTAGTCATGTCACCCCTTTCATTCCCAATATTGGTAATTAATATCATTGATCTTTCCCTGATCATTTTGACTAGGTTTATCCATTTTAATGATCTTTTCAAAAGAACCCCTTTGGGTTTCATAAAATTTTTCCTATGCTTTCCTGTCTTCTATTTCACTGACTTTTTTTTTTTTTTTAACTTCATTTTGTACATTTAATAATTGAAAATACAAACAATTAAAAACTAAAAAGTAGACACAGATGAATAAATATATACATTTCTCAATTGAATGTAATGGATACATATAAATTTTTCTTTTTTGAATCAAACAATATATTACACGATATATTAGGTTCATAGTAACGCAATCATACAGTACTTGTCCTTTTGTGTCTGGCTTGCTTCACTCAACATCATGTCCTCCAGGTTCATCCATGTTGCCACATGATTTACGACTTCATTTCTTCTTACAGCTGCATAATATTCCATCGTGTGAATAGACCACAGTTTGTTTATCCATTCGTCTGCTGATGGACACCTGGGTTGTTTCCAACTTTTGGCAATGGTGAATAATGTGGCTATGAACATCGGTGTGCAGATGTCTGTTCGTGTCACTGCTCTCAGTTCTTCTGGGTATATACCCTGTAGTGGTATTGCAGGGTCATGTGGTAAGTCTATATTCAACTTCTTTAGGAACTGCCAAAAAGTCCTCCACAGTGGCTGTACCATCCTGCATTCCCACCAACAGTGAAGAAGTGTTCCTGTCTCTCCACATCCTCTCCAACACTTGTAGTTCTCTGTCTTTTTAATAGTGGCCATTCTGATAGGTGTGAAATGATATCTCATTGTAGTTTTGATTTGCATTTCCCTAATCATGAGTGATGTTGAGCATTTCTTCATGTGTTTTTTTGCCATTTGTATTTCTTCTTTGGAGAAATGTCTATTCAAGTCTTTGGCCCATTTTTTAATTGGGTCATTTGTCTTTTTATTGTTGAGTTGTAATATCTCTTTATATATCCTGGATATTAAACCCTTATCAGATATGTGATTTCCAAAAATTTTTTCCCATTGAGTCGGCTGCCTTTTCACCCTTCTGACAAAGTCTTGTGAGGTGCAAAACTGTTTAATTTTGAGGAGGTCCCATTTATCTACTTTTTCTTTTGTTGCACGTGCTTTGGGTGTAAGGTCCAAGAAACCACCACCTACTACAAGGTCTTGAAGATGTTTCCCTACCTTTTCTTCTAGTAGTTTTATGGTTCTGGCTTTTATATTTAGATCTTTGATCCATTTTGAGTTGATTCTTGTATAGGGGGTGAGATAGGGATCCTCTTTCATTCTTTTGGTCATAGATATCCAGTTGTCCCAACACCATTTGTTAAAGAGACTTTTTTCCCATTAGCGTGAGCTTGGTAGGTTTGTCAAAAACCAGTTGACTGTATAGGTGAGGGTATATTTCTGGATTCTCAATGCTATTCCACTGATCGATATGTCTATCTTTATGCCAGTACCATGCTGTTTTGACCACTGTAGCTTTGTAATATGTTTCAAGGCCAGGCAGTGAAATTCCTCCCACATTGCTCTTCTTTTTTAGAATACTTTTGGCTATTCGGGTGCACGTACCCTTCCAGATGAATTTGGTAATTGCCTTCTCTAATTCTGTAAAGTAAGCTGTTGGGATTTTGATTGGTATTGCATTGAATGTATAAATCAGTTTGGGCAAGATTGACATCTTCACGATACTTATTCTTCCGATCCATGAACACGGAATGTCTTTCCATTTGTTTAGGTCTTTTTAAATTTCTTTTAGCATTGTTTTGTAGTTTTCTGCATATAGATCCTGTCCTTCCTTGGTTAAATTAACCCCTAGGTATTTGAGTCTTTTTGTTGCTATTGAAAATGGAATTTTCCTCCTGATTTCCTCCTCAGATTGTTCAGTACTAGTGTACAAAAACATTACTGATTTTTGCGTGTTGATCTTATATCCTGCCACTTTGCTGAACTCATTTATTAGTTCAAGTAGCTTTGTTGTGGATACTTCAGGATTTTCTAAATACAGGATCATGTCATCCACAAACAGTGAGAGTTTTACTTCCTCTTTTCCTATTTGGACGCCTTTAATTTTTTTGTCTTGTCTAATTGCCCTAGCTAGAACTTCTAGTACAATGTTGAATAACAATGGTGACAGTGGGCATCCTTGTCTTGTTCCT